>CM053785.1:409651018-410088518 GCA_028749045.1 Cupressus sempervirens
TTTTAGTATTTTAGTTTAATTTGTATAGTTATGTGAGTGCCTCACATAATTGCTTTCCTTGTGAATGCAAGAAGAAGAAAGCCATGTGCATGAGCAATTGAGATATGTTTGTAAATGCTCTTTTCTTGGAATTTATAATGAACAGATAACAGACCTATTGGAGCCTTCATCAACTAATTTGCAAGTAAACCACCAATTTATAATGTTTTAATGAGTTTTCTTCTGTTAAATGCTAACATTTTTAGCAATTATTCCTCTTCAAAGTGTAGACACCTAAAAACCTTTAGAAAATAAAGTATTTTTATTTTATGAAATTTTTTTGATGACATCATCATTTATTAATTAATTAATTATTTAATTAATTTATTTATTTTTATGCCATTAAATCCCTTTATCTTAATTAAAAATATTTAATTAAGGAATCCCTCCCAAAAATGTTTAAATCTTATTTAAACATTATTTCCTTATTTATTAATTATTTAATTAATAAATTGACCAAAAAACCCAAAATAAATAAAAAATCTATTTTTTACCCAAAACTTGGCCAATTTCCTTAAGACCACTAACCTCTTCCAAAATCTTCTAATCCTTCTTTAATTTTGATTAAAGGCTAATCCCATCATTTCCTACCCCTAATCCCAACTCAAAATATTTAATTAAGATTAAATATTAATCCTCATGTTTATTAAAAAAGTTTTAATAAATATCTCCTCAACCCAAACCCTTGAAATAAATAAAACTTTATTTATTTCCTAAAATCTAATTTATCCTCATCCAAAGAAGTTGTTGACTCTTCTAGAAAGTCTTCATCCTCATCCTAGGAAGTTCTAGACTATTCTAGAAAGTCTTTATCCTCATCCAAAGTCTAAACTCTTCTAAAAGATTTCTTTAAACCTAATCCTAATCCCCTCCTAACCTTGTCACATTCCCTAAACATGGGTTAAGACTTACTAACCCAAGCCAAAGTTAACAAATATCTCCTCCTTCACCCACCCTCATTAAATGCCATCCACTTGCCTATCCCTAAGCTAATCCTAAACCATCCTAATCCATCTTCTAATCATTTGCACAATCCTAAGCAAGCTTAAAACCTTCCTAATCAAGCCCAAGTCGAAATTCCTCTCATCTCCCTTAAAATATCCCAACCATAAAATGTTATGAAGCCCACTAGGCCATAAATAACTCTTCCAAGCCCTTTCATTGCTCTTACAAGCCATTATGAGGGTCTTTATGAAGATTTTATCCCTTGAGCCTCCTTTGTTGACTCATCCTTCCCCTTTCCTCCATCCTCTCACCCTGTGACATGTGTCACTCCTTGATTGGCTGTAAGGAAGCACAATCCATGTGCTCTCCTCTCATGCAATCTGAGCCCTCCATGAGCTTTTCCCCATCCTTGCATCTTAGCCCTCAATCCCTCAAGCCTCTTGCCTATAAATTGGATCCTTCCCCTTTTCAAAAAAACACAATCCATGAAGTAAAGTCATAATGCCATTTTAAGAACCCCTTTTAACATCAAAACCATACACTCACACCCAAATTCCAACTCCATTTGAAGCTCTTTTTGAAGCATAAGCTTGAGCATACATCCTATCTATTTAGACAAAGCCACTCAAAAAGAGAGCTTCTCATTGAGAGAGTCTATTAATGGCTCATATTCTCAATTGAGAGTTCATCTTAGTCTATCTTGAAGTTTATGAATTTTTTTTAGTTTGTAGAAGCTTTATTTAAATTTGGTTTCTATTAGCATACTAACATTGCTCATATACACAAAGTAGTATCTACTTTTTTGGACATCATTTATCACTTTTATGCCATTCAATGCCATGCTTTTATTGAAGTTTCATTAGGTAGTCCACAAAAGGAATGTTTGAGTTCTTGTTCACCCAACCAAATAAATTTGCTCCTTTAAACAATATGTTTTGCACTTGTGATCATATTGCATAGGACTCTATCTTCTAACATGAAAAAATTATTTTTCTTTGTACAATTGCGAAGAGATGTTAGAAAAGGTGTATATGTTGATAACTTTATAGAAATTTAAGTTAAAAGTGTACAAGCTGTTGTTCAGCTTCTATTTCTGGTACACCATATATTTCATTATAAATGTAACCTGATTAGATTTTTGTTATGATAACAGTTTAATTTGTTTGCAACTTACTTTAAAGATTGTTATGATTTCTTTATGATTGACATGGAGCATCAAACAAAAAGGTTACAACAACTAATACGAATCATGAGAGTATTTGTTCAGATAGTATTTTTACATGTGTTGTTGAAAGCCACTAGGAAAAGGACTCTATGACCAAGATTTTCTATGGAAGGCTTAACCTAGTGGATCTTGCTAGTTTAGATAGGTATATTAGAAATGCTTTTGTTTATATCTATACTTACCAGCTCTTGAATTTTTGCATTTTCCCTTTTCCTTCTTGTTGTGTCACCTAGCTTAGTTTATTGTGAAATAGGAAAAATAGTGTTAGTGTAGAGGGTGAATGCCTAAAAGAAGCTGCAAACATCAAAAAGTCCTTCTCAACTCTCAAGTAATTGTGAAGATTCTTCACATGAAACTCTATGGACATACTATATACATATATTAGATGTTTAGCTGAAGAGTATCAACATTTATTAATGGCATAAATGAACACACACACACACACACACACACACACACACACACACACACACACACACACACACACATGTCACTCACTCACCACACGTAGTTAATTGCATTATATTTTTGAATAACAAACATGATATAATCCTAATTTTAGTCAAGAATTTTTTCCCTACATGTGTAGCCTTGTGATTATAATTCTAGTCAATGTGGTTAATGGAAAAATGCCATGTTCCATACAATGATTCTAGGCTAACATTTTTTCTTTAGGTGATAAAATTGATGTGGATGGATTTGAGCTACTCTTTTGCTTTCTTGTTTCTTTATTTTCTTATTTCATTTTTTGGGGCAAATTGAAGTGAAACAAGATTTTCCTTTTCTCATTTTTTAGTCTAATTGTAATGCAAGCTGGGTAAAAGCACAAACCCATGTCACCTTTTATAAAGAAATGTGATATCAGAATGTGATAGTTCAACATTAGACACATAAATGGTATTCTTGTTTAGAATTTGAAGATGATGTAAATTGAAGAAATGTGTAGAATTGGATGAATTTATGCCTATAATTTTTATAGATTTTTTGAGTAAGAATTTATTCATTTTAAAAATATTTTGAAGTCCCTTTTTTAGCTGTAAAAAAATAGGGTGTAGTTCCCATGAAACAAGTATATGAAAATCATCTTTTTTTGTTCTAATTTTAAAATATCTTATAGGTGACATGTATAGCTAGGGAACAAAAAAATAAATAATTATTTTTGATGTATTTTTCTTTGTTATATTTACTCAAGGTTTACCTTATCAGAATCCAATAGTTTTTTCCTCTTGTCAAAACATCCCTATCAAATCTACACCTTCTTGAAAAAAAATTACATATTCATTAAGCAGACTCTCTCCTCTATAGATAAATATAATTTAAAAATTTTTTTGATATGATTTTCTATTTTTTTTCTTTTTGAGGGAGCATCTTCTGAAATGTTAAAATATCGACTTATAATATTTTGAAATTATAACATATTATTGTATATGAGCAATGTTAGTATGCTAATAGAAACCAAATTTAAATAAAGCTTCTACAAACTAAACAAAATTCTTAAACTTCAAGATAGACTAAGATGATCTCTCAATTGAGAATATGAGCCATTAATGGGCTCTCTCAATAAGAAGCTGTCTTGTTGAGTGGCTTTGTCTAAATAGACAGGATGTATGCTCAAGCTTATGCTTCAAAAAGAGCTTCAAATGGAGTTGGAATTTGGGTGTGAGTGTATGGTTTTGATGTAAAATGGCTTCTTAAAATGGCATTATGACTTTACTTCATGGATTGTGTTTTTTTGCAAAGGGGAAGGATCCAATTTATAGGCAAGAGGCTTGAGGGATTGAGGGCTAAGATGCAAGGATAGGGAAAAGCTCATGGAGGGCTCAGATTGCATGAGAGGAGAGCACATGGATTGTGCTTCCTTACAGCCAATCAAGGAGTGACACATGTCATAGGGTGAGAGGATGGAGGAAAGGGGAAGGATGAGTCAACAAAGGAGGCTCAAGGGATAAAATCTTCATAAAGACCCTCATAATGGCTTGTAAGAGCAATGAAAGGGCTTGGAAGAGTCATTTATGGCCTAGTGGGCTTCATAACGTTTTATGGTTGGGATATTTTGAGGGAGATGAGAGGAATTTCGACTTGGGCTTGATTAGGAAGGTTTTAAGCTTGCTTAGGATTGTGCAAATGATTAGAAGATGGATTAGGATGGTTTAGGATTAGCTTAGGGATAGGCAAGTGGATGGCATTTAATGAGGGTGGGTGAAGGAGGAGATATTTGTTAACTTTGGCTTGGGTTAGTAAGTCTTAACCCATGTTTAGGGAATGTGACAAGGTTAGGAGGGGATTAGGATTAGGTTTAAAGAAATCTTTTAGAAGAGTTTAGACTTTGGATGAGGATAAAGACTTTCTAGAATAGTCTAGAACTTCCTAGGATGAGGATGAAGACTTTCTAGAAGAGTCACCAACTTCTTTGGATGAGGATAAATTAGATTTTAGGAAATAAATAAAGTTTTATTTATTTCAAGGGTTTGGGTTGAGGAGATATTTATTAAAACTTTTTTAATAAACATGAGGATTATTATTTAATCTTAATTAAATATTTTGAGTTGGGCTTAGCCTTTAATCGAAATTAAAGAAGGATTAGAAGATTTTGGAAGAGGTTAGTGGTCTTAAAGAAATTGGCCAAGTTTTGGGCAAAAAATAATTTTTTATTTATTTTGGGTTTTTGGTCAATTTATTAATTAAATAATTAATAAATAAGGAAATAATGTTTAAATAAGATTTAAACATTTTTGGGAGGGATTCCTTAATTAAATATTTTTAATTAAGATAAAGGGATTTAATGGCATAAAAATAAATAAATAAATTAATTAATTAATAAATAATGATGTCATCAGAAATTTTGTCAGAAAATAAAAATACTTTATTTTCTAAAGGATTTAGGTTTCTACAATTATAACTAATCAAAACACTCAAAAAATTCTATAATGATGATATTGAATTTGAGATCTATAAAAGGGTATTTTTATTTTTTGAAAATAATTGAGTTTTGATAAAGAAGTGAGATTTGACGAAAACAGGTTTTGGTATCCTAAATGGTGACATAGATATGTGCTTTTACCCAACTACTCTTTTGTTTTTATGGGATTCACTTGGTGGCAACTCTAAAACAATAATTATAGCAAATATTAGTCCATCTTTATGATTTGTGTCTAGTTTTTCCCTTGTCATAGATGTAACTTATATAAGCACTTGCCATCTATATTTTTGTTATTAATTGAAAAGATGATGCAATATCTAAACAATTGGCTCTGTGTTGGCAGTTTTGCAAATGAAACATTGAGCACACTTAAGTTTGCTCAGTGAGCCAAATTCATTCAAAACAATGTATGAATCCATCCTACTTCAAGTTCATATTGTTTGAATACATCCTAAATCGATCCTTTTGTCTTTCAACTGATTATCATGATACCAATTGTTTGTTATTATCAGGCTATTATGAGGATGCTTTAGGAGATGTTAAGGCTTTGCAACTTCAAATGCAACAACTAAAGGTTTGAACTTTTTTGTGTGAATGGCCTCTTTTATTCTCTATCCATGCCACACATGTGAGCTAAATCATTTTTCCAATATAATAGAGGAGGAACTTAATTTCTTTAATTGTCAAAATGTTTAAAGATCTCTAGCATTTTGATCAACAATATTTTCATAGAATAAACCTAGTAATGGCAAAGGAAATATGACTATTGTACCTGGTTACAATCTCTAGAGTGTAGGTTGCATACTTGTTGAGCTACTTGCAAGCAAGCCAATAATGCCTAGACGTATAGAGGTAATTACAGAAGTCAACTCACAGTTCTATTTCTCTAGTTGATATTCTTGATTACGACATACATAGATAGTAACCTATGTTTAAATAATTTTGTGAACTAACTGATCCAGGTTTATATGTTTACTTCTACATGCCATCTTGTGTGGAAATTAGTAGGATTGTATTTTGATTTGCTTTTTTCCTCCTATACAATGAGTCATGATTACTGAAGGTTGGCCAACACTATTTGGGTTCAATTTGTTGAACAAAATGGAAAATAATAGCAAGAGCTCTGATCTTATGACATCTTGGGAGGTTGTTTTTTATATTTTCATCTATATATAATTGTATTTGTATTTGTGTATAACATGATGACTCCTAGTGGTACTTATGATTTTCTCATTTCATTGAGTTTGAAGCATGTGCATATGCTTTACCAACAACATGTCTTGTATGATAGCAAAAATTCCTTAAGTTTTTGGTTATGATGCCCTTGATTGTCATAGCACAAAAACCAATTTAGGAGAGAATTTAGCAGAGAATTTAGAAATTGCCCCTAATTATCATACTACTTTTAGATTGTGTGAAACACAATAGATTTTTACAAAAAAAAATAGCAATTGTTCTTCATGATCTTCATCTCCATTTTTGTAAAAGCACAAAAAAAATTGGTAAATAAAAGTGTGTTTTGCATAATTGAATTTGTTTCCAATTTTTCTTGTGTCATTTGTGGTGAGTTTAGCTTGCACTGTTGATATGATTATCTTAGATCTAGAGTCCATATAGTAGAATGATAACAAGCTTGTAGACTGAATAATTCTCTTAAACTAATAACTGTTATCTAATATTATTAATATTCATTATATTTCATTGAAATCTAGTTTATTTATGGTTATGTATGTCTTATTGTTATTGTAAATATTATTTAATATAGAGTTGGGAAATTTGATAATAATCATTGTAACACTTTAATCTCAACATATACAATCTTAGAAGATGCAACTTTTCCAAACACATAGCATAATCAAATTAACTATTTTTAAACATATTGCAACAACAAGAAATAGTTACTATTTGACACTTGTTATGATAATCATAAAACTATTTTGTCCTATATTTATATGTATTTTGAAATATTCTTATGAAATTCTCTTTTTGAATCTTCAAGTATAACAGAATCAAATTTAGGATGGCAAGAAGTTTGATATGTTTTTGATTCATCTCTTTATGCATAAATGTCCATTTGTTCCATGTTGTATCAAGCAATTGTTTCTTATCCATGCCATTCAATTTATAACCTTTTAAATCTCTACAAAGATAAAGTTGGAGCAAGAGAATTTTTCTTCTCAAAGGTGTCCTCTGATTGTAAAGCATCCATTCCATTATCTGCTGATTTTGATCAACAAATAATGGAATGGATGCTTTACAATTTGAGAAGAAAAATTCTACTACTCCAACTTTATCTTTGCAGAGATTTAAAAGGTTGCAAATTGAATGGCTTGGATAAGAAACAATTGCTTGATACAACATTAAAAAAAATTGGCCAAACATTGGTGGAAATTTTGACCAATTCTTGATAGTTTTCTACCAAGACTTGGTCAAAATTTCCACTAATTATTAAAAAAAATTCGACCAAACATTGGTGGAAATTTTGACCAATTCCCGATAGTTTTCTACCAGGAATTGGTTGAAATTTCCATCAATTCTAAAAAAAGGTTGACCAAACATTAGTGCAATTTCAACCAACAATGACAAATTAGAGCTAGCAAATTTTTTTAAAAATTAATGAATGTATTGGTCAAAATTTTGACCAACTTGGGTCAAAATTGCGACCAAAATTCATCAAAAATTGAGTCCAAATTTACTACTGATTATTGTGTGTATATATTATCATTTAACACATTGATTAAACTAGGTTTTACTTTGATATTCTGATTATCATGCCACTAGTAGGAATTTAACTAGATTTTATCTAGTTTTGATTACCATGCCATAGTGGGAATTTCTACTTTATTGAATCTATATATGGACAAATGGCCAAATGGGCATTTTGGATCCTTGTAGCTTTATATCTAATAAGGCAGATTCCCTTTTATAGTTGTCATCTTGGAAAAGGAGGATAGATTGCTTAAGAGAAGGAGATGCTAAGAAGGGAAAATATGAGAGAGACGAACATGTTCTCATATCTAATGTTCCTTTCATATTGGTTATGAAAGTTGCACCGGGTCAATAATGATAGAACCACTATGATAATAGGTTTAAAAAACCAGGGTTTTATAACAAAGCATATCTCTTGTATTTTTATGAACCTTTGCATTGCCTATTCACTAGGAAACACATAACCTATCTCTATTTTCTAAAAAGAGTCGACTGATCCAAATACTAAGAAGGCAAAAGCTTGATGTTCATCAATTTGAATTTGCTAAATTTCCTTATTGTGTAAATAATGCTCTTTTAGTAGGTAAGTCATTTGCATTTGTATGGAGTGTAAGTCAAGTTCAATTTTATTGTTTCTTTTTTTGGAGAATGTGTTACTATTAATTTTCTTTCTCAAACATACTTTTGTCTTGTTATTTAAATTTGAAAATAATGTGTTACTGTTAATTTTCTTTCTCACACATACTTTTTTTTTGTTGTTTAAAATAAAGATTTCTAATTTTTTTTTGCATTCAAGTATTATTTTTGAATTAGTTTCCAGTGATGTAGCCTATTATTTATGAATTAGTTTCTAGTGATGCAGCCTATTGATTTGTTATGTGTTTTTCTTAGACATCGAAATGGGCTTCCTACTTAGTGTATACGTGGCTTCAGTATTGTCAATTATGTGTTTATCCAGTTCTCCAATTGTTCTTGCACAAAATAATGGCTGGCAATCAGCTCATGCTACCTTTTATGGTAACACCAATGCTTCTGGCACTATGAGTAACTTTTTTACCTACTCTAACTATCATGTTGTTATGGTATATTGTTTGGATATATCAGCCTATGCCATTAATAGATCCAAACTGTATATTGACATAGGCTAATAGATCCAAATAGTATATCAAAAAAAAACTCAAAGTAATCAATGAATTTTTTTTTGTGTTTTTATCATTTGTCTTTCCCATTGGCCCTCTAAGTGGCGTAGGCTTACTAAAAAACAACAGGATAGGTACTATTGTTTTCTAGTCATTGTGTATATTAAAATAGAACTTCATATAACTAGCTACATTTTGTATCTGATTAATGTAGGGAGTCATCACGAGATTTATTAGATTAACAAAAAACTATCTTGTGAGCCTTGTTAAGAAAGTTGCAATGCTTAGTCTTGTTACTTAACTAGATCATGTTACCTCTCCTTTATCAAGAACTACAACACCAATAAAACTTGATCAGGTACTTTATGCAATTGTTTGTTAATAACTACATTTCTATACTTTTATTCACATATCTATTGTTTTCTCACCATTTATGCTGATAGGTATACTTGGCTCTAGGCATCTATGAATACAATACATCAACATAAGTTGCTGAATTATCTATTAGTTTTTAAACATTTAATTAGGTGATTCTCTTAAATGAAATTTCACCTAAAATGCTTAATCTTTCAATAATACCGGTAATTATCACTTATCTAAACCAGTTATTAGTAATTGTAGTAATGATTTAAGTTAGTTTTCTATCAAACTATTCAAATATGTAGTGTGAACTATGAACTCTTTGACTTAGTGACATTTTTCATTTGTGTATTTAAAGTTAATGTTCACTGATAAAAATTACCATGGTTCTTATTTTGAAAATTCAATATTGTGATATATCATATTATCTATAAATATTAGATTGTATGAAAAAAATGACATCTCCAAGCATCCCCATCTCCTATTTTCAAAAATAGGTGATCTAGTCTTGGTACTAGTTTCCTATAAAAGTACTCGTACAAGTCTTCTAGCAACCTATGGTGATGCAGGAGCATCCAGAGTGTTCTAGGATAGAGTATTTGAACACCTTGGGATACATGTAAATGCAAAAAAAATAGGAGTATGTAATTGAGCCATCATTTTGGTGAACTAGAAGGTGTAAATTGGTCAAAAGATTGTAATTGTAATTTAGAGCATTCCAAAAAAAGAATCAGGTCAAAAGGCCCCATTGTTTGAAAGTTATTGCAATTTTTTGGTTTTTGGAGACATCCTAAGAATGCTTCAAAGTCAAGTTAGGGGCATTAAATGACCTCAAATAGGACCAAAAAAGGGGGACAAGTGAAGCTGGTCCATAGGGCTATAGAGCGCTTCGAGAGCTTTTTGAAAATGTAAACGTTTCGTCATCGGAGCTACGGTTCAAAAGTTATGCCTCTCGAAAGTTAAGTTACCGTTTCTAGATCCTTCTAATTTTGTGCTGACGTCTAATGCAACTTCTAGAGCCTTCTATTTGGTCGGTGGATGGTAACTAGAACTTCCTAGAATGTATTCCTAATCCTTAACCCTCCAGGGTCTATTTAAGAACATATCTGGCATTGTAAAAGGTAGTTTGGAGTGAAGTTTGAGAGGAGGTACTAAAAGGAGAAATTATCTCCAAACTTATTCTGTTGTAAGCCCTTAGGGCATGTTTTGAAGTCTATTTTCTCTATACTAAATGTAATAGCATATTTACATAGTTAATACAATTTTCCCTTTCCTACTGTGTCCATTCTGTGCTTGGGTTGTGTCCCCATCAAGTGGTATCAAAGCAAGTTTTCCTGAGTGTGTAGACAGAGCGCCGACTATGAGGCAATTTGTACCAGGACTGTGTGGTTGAGGATTTGAGTTAAGAAGATGCCTCCACAAAGAGAGTGTAGTGGAAGGGCCAGAGCTATTAATCTTGAGGAGGTTAGAGCCCTCCAAAGGTAGGTACAAGCATTGCAAGAGGAGCTCCATAGAGCATCAAATGTTGCCGCAGGCAATAAAAGTCAGGAAGACAATGAAGAAGAAGAAATTGGACTAGAAGGGGAATTTGATAGGGAAGTTCTAAATCAGGCAGAGGAAAGGCTTTTTAGGGCCATTACTAAGTTTGGAAAAAGACCTACAATTGATGTGGGTGTATTTTTAGGAAATCTAAAACCAGATGAGTTGATCAACTGGATCAATAAACTAGAAGAGTACTTTGAGTATGAGGATATCAAGGATCTAGATAGGGTTAAGTTTGCAAAGGCCAAACTGAAAGGCCATGCCAAAATCTAGTGGCAAGAGGTTCAATTGGAAAGAAATAGAAGAGGAAAGGAGAAGATCACAAGGTGGGATCCTATGGTGGACAAATTGAAGAAGCGATTCATTCCTATTGATTATGAGCTTGATTTGTTTAAGAAGATGCATGGGTTAAAGAAAGTAGGAAAATCAATCCAAGAATATATAGAGGAGTTTTACCGAATTCTGATTAGAGTGGGGCATGCAAAAGCAAATAAGGAGAAGGTTGCTCATTATATAAGTGGGTTGCGACCTAGCATCCAGGAGGAATTAAGTCTGGTAAGAATGACCAGTGTTGAAGAGGCATACTAGTTTGCCCTATGAGTTGAAGAGAAGCTAAATAAGAGGTTTGAAGGGATACAAAGAGGGCATGGTCAAGGAGGAAGGGGTAGTGGTAGGTCATCTAGAGGCCTAAATGAAACTCAAAAGAAAAATGAAGATGTGGGTACTAGCAAGAACCAGAGGATCGAGGGTTTCAACCACTCCCGTGATCAAGACTTTGGAAATTAGAGAGGAAGAGGTAGAGGACATGGAAAAGGAAGAGGAGGCTTCCGTGGTACCTGTTTCCATTGCAATGAAGAAGGTCATCATGCCTTTGAATACCCTCAATGACAAGGAAGGATAGATAGGAGAGCTGAGGGTCAAGCAAGGGTTGCTCATGTGGATGAGGATGCACAATCATCACATTTAGAGGATGCAGAAAGAGGAGAGGCTTTAGTAAATGAAAGGGTTCTACTAAGTGGCAAGATTGAACCAGGACAAAGGAGGATTTTATTCTATACCAGGTGCAAGTGTGAGGATAAATGTTGTGATGTGATCATTGATGGTGGTAATACTAATAACTTGTTATAAGAAGAGATGGTCTCTAAGCTGAAGCTCAAGAGGGAGAAACACCCCCAGCCCTATCAGATTGCTTGGGTGAAAGATGATCATAAGGTCCTGGTAAGTGAACTATGTTTAGTGAAATTCAAAATTGGGAGTTACCATGATGAAGTTCTTTGTGATGTTATTCCAATGGATGTCTGCCATGTATTGTTGGGAAGATCGTGGTAGTTTGATAGGCATGCAGTACATGATGGTCATGCAAACACATACTCTCTAACAAAGGATGGAGTTTGCCACAAACTGAAGCCCATGAAAAAGGAAGGTGAAAAGGTATGTAGTAGTGCTACGATTTGTCTTGTTGATGGAAGGAAGTTTTTAGATGGCATGAAACATCAGCATATGTGCTATGCTTTGATTCCTAGGAAAGATAAAGAAGGTAGTAGTGAAATACCACTTGAAGTTTCAGATTTACTAGGTGAGTTTGGAGATATCATCTTTGATAATGTTCTAGAAGGATTGCCACCAGTAAGGTAAATTAGTCATTAGATAGATTTAATCCTAGGAGCTAGTTTTCCCAACAAGACTTCTCATAGGATGACTCCTATTGAAATTGAGGAGCTAAATAGACAGGTTTAGGAGCTATTGAGGAAGGGCTTGATTTGGGAGAGCCTGAGTCCATGTGCAGTACCTATAGTACTGGCACCAAAGAAGGATGGAGAGTGGAGGATGTGTACAGACTCTCGAGCTATAAATAGGATAACCATCAAGTATGGGTTTCCTTTGCCAAGAATGGATGATCTTATGGACTGCTTGAGTGGAGCTCAGTACTTCACAAAGATAGATCTCAAGAGTGGCTGTCATCTAATATGGATACGAGAAGGAGATGAGTGGAAAATAGCCTTCAAGACCAAGGAGGGTCTTTATGAGTGGTTAGTCATGCCCTTTGGATTGATGAATGCTCCAAGCACCTTCATGCGGCTTATGAATGAGGTACTTAAGAAGTTCTTGGAAAAATTTGTTATTGTCTATTTGGATGATATTTTAATTTTCAGCAAGACTTTGGAAGAACATTTATTGCATATTTGTAGTGTCCTTGAAAGGTTAAGGGAAGAGAAATTGTTAATTAATCTGAAGAAGTGTACCTTTGCTAAAAAGGAATTAGTCTTCTTGGGATTTGTTATATCACCTGAAGGTCTCAAAATGGATCTAGAGAAGGTAAAAGCCATGTTGGAATGGCCTACTCCAAGGTCTACTATTGAGGTAAGATCATTTCATGGTCTAGTTAGTTTTTATAGGAAGTTCATTAAGAATTTTAGTGGCATATGTGCACCCCTAATTGAGACAATAAGAGGGGATAAAAAAGAGTTCAAATGGACTGCGGCAGCTGCGAGAAGTTTTGAGTTGCTGAAGAAGAAGGTGATAGAACAACCTGTGTTGGCACTTTTAAATTTTAGAAAGGTGTTCTAGGTGGATTCTGATGCTAGTGGCAGTGCCATTGGGGCTGTATTAAGCCAAAAAGGTCAGCCTATTGCATATTTTAGTGAAAAATTGAATGATGTGAAAATGAAGTATTTTGTTTATGATCAAGAGTTCTATGCAATAGTTTAGGCCTTAAAGAAATGGAGGCATTATTTATTGCCAAAGGAATTTTTTTTGTATACTGATCATCAGGCATTACAGTACTTAAATAGCCAAGGTAAATTGAATCAGAGGCATATGAAGTGGGTAGAGTTCTTGCAGAGCTATACATTTGTGTTGAAGCATAGAAGTGGAAAATCTAACAAGGTTGCAAATGCACTAAGTAGGAGATAGTTGTTGCTTATAGTAATGCAGGTTGAAGTAGTTGGGTTTGATTAACTCAAGAATCTGTACCGTGAGGATCCTAATTTTGCTGAAGCATGGAAAGCTTGTAAGGATCCGGTTTTTGTAGACAGAACTAAGTGGTTAGACTATCTGATTTAGGATGGTATGTTATTCAAGGGTAGTCAATTATGCATTCCAAGGAGTTCCATGAGGGAAAATCTGATTAAGGAGAAACATAGTGGAGGGATGGAAGGACATTTTGGTCAAGATAAGACCATTTCCATTCTTAGAAAATATTATTTTTGGCCTCAGATTTCACAGGATGTGAAGAAGTTTGTACAGAGTTGTCAGATTTGTCAAGTTGCCAAGGGATTTAGTCACAATACTGGACTATATCAGCCATTGCCTGTTCCATCAAAGCCATGAGAGGACATAAGTATGGATTTTGTTCTTGGATTGCCAAGGATACAAAGGGGTAATGACTCAATATTTGTGGTGGTTGATAGGTTCTCCAAAATGGCACATTTCATTCCATGCCACAAAACTCATGATGCTGTCCATATTGCAAACTTGTTTTTCAGAGAGGTGGTAAGACTACATGGTCTTCCAAGGAGTATAGTTTCTGATAGAGATACTAAATTTATAGGGTATTTCTGGAGAACATTGTGGAAGAAGTTGAGAATAGACTTGAAATTCAGTTCCACACATCACCCATAGACTGACGGCCAAACAGAAGTGGTAAATAGAAGTTTGGGCAATTTGCTGAGATGTGTAGTTGGGGAAAAACCCAAGGGGTGGGATTTGATTCTACCACAAGCAGAGTTTGCTTACAATAACTCTATAAACAAGAGTACTAGTAGATCACCATTCTAAATTGTATATGGAGGTAGCCCAAGGACTACACCGAAGTTGAGGAAGATAGAGCAAGGGGAGAGGACAAGTGTTGAAGCTAAAGAATTTGCTGAACATATAAAGCGTCTACATGATGAGGTTCAAACACACATTACCAAGATGGATCAAGAGTATAAAGCTAGGGTTGATCAAAGGAGAAGACATAAGGAATTCCAAGTAGGGGATCTAGTCATGGTATACTTACGGAAAGAAAGATTTCCATTCAGTACTTACAACAAGCTAAAAATGAAGATATTTGGTCCTAGCAAAATTTTGAAGAAACATGACTCAGGAAATGCATATGAGGTGGAGTTGCCAGATGGAATTCACATTTATCCTATTTTCAACATTGCAGACTTAACAGAGTATCATGATGATGGTGCAGATGAGGAGCTAATGTTAGAGCCATGTCCAATTCCTACTTCTAAGAAGGAGGAGATAGAGGGGATTCTGGATAATCGTGCGGGTAGGAGTACCAAAAATAGGCAGTATGAAGAGTATTTGGTCAAGTGGAAAGGACGGCCGATAGAGGACTCAACTTGGATTTCAGTAGCTAAGGTTTCCCATTTGGAATTTCCTCTACCATTCATAAAGTGACAAGGTCACTTTTCAATCTGCCTTGGGTGTCTGATGTAGGAGCATCCAGAGTGTTCTAGGATAGAGTATTTGAACACCTTGGGATACATGTAAATGCCAAAAAAATAAGAGTATGTAATTCAACCATCATTTTGGTGAACTAGAAGGTGTAAATTGGTTAGAAGATTGTAATTTTAATTTAGAGCATTCCACAAAAAGAATCAAGTCGAAAGGCCCCACGGTTTGAAAGTTATTGCAATTTTTTGGTTTTTGGAGACCTCCTAAGAATGCTTCAAAGTCAAGTTAGGGGCATTAAATGACCTCGAATAGGGCCAAAAAATGGGGGACGAGAAAAGCTGGTCCATAGGGCTATAGAGCACTTCAAGAGCTTTCCAAAAATGGAAACAGTTCGTCTATCAGAGCTACGGTTCAAAAGTTATGCCTCCCAAAAGTTCGGTTACTGTTTCTAGATTCTTCTAATTTTGTGCTGACTTCTAATGCAACTTCTAGAGCCTTGTATTTGGTTAGTGGATGCCAATTAGCACTTTCTAGAATGTATTCCTAATCCTTAACCCTCCGAGGTCTATTTAAGAACATTTCTAGCATTGTGAAAGGTAGTTCGGAGTGGAGTTTGAGAGGAGGTACTAAAAGGAGAAATTATCTCTAGACTTATACTGTTGTAAGTCCTAAGGGCATGTTTTGAAGTCTATTTTCTCTGTACTGAATGTAATAGAATATTTACACAGTTAATACAATTTTCCCTTTCTTGTTGTGTCCATTCTGTGCTTGGGTCATGTCCCCATCATATGGGTACATCAGTAATATAAAAAGCTACTTTTTAGTAGGATGCTTCCCTACTCAATATTGGAAGTTGTGACCTTTTGGATAATTATTTACTTTTGCATTTGTGAAGGATTGAACCTTATCCTTGTTGAGACACATGCCTATGTGCTCTTTTCCCTTGTCTCTATATGGCGATGTTTAATTTTTCCTAGTTGACATAATGCTCAAGTAATGTGAATCATCTCATTTGGAGTAATCTAAGGTGCATTCCTTTAAAAAATTCATTACAAAGTGTAGAAGTGTTTTATAAATATAGTAGAAAAATATATGTTTTACATATTTTTTTAGAAAAGAAGATAGTTCACATGAATTTATAGACTTCCATTACCATTATAATCAAAATTATTTGCTCTCTAAAGTGCATAGAGTATAGGAGTTTTTACATTTCATTAAGTTGTGATATAGAAAATGATAAGGGGGCATTAGAGAATGGGAGATTAGATATGCAAGTGATATAACTATACAAATGTAATAAAATGAATGATAACACATATTGGATGTGAAATACTTTTCCAAAGGAGAGCAAATATAGAGGTAACGACTGGCATTTTGATGTGCACTAAATTCTAGTAGATGATGTGATGTTTTAGATTAACATGTCTAATGAAAAAATTGATGTTGTAATCAGCTAAAGAACTCACTGTTGACATGCATAGTACTACTTATTGATCATTCTCTTATTGATTATAGATTTTTTCATATAAACAACTATCTTATGCCATCAAAATCTATTCCTACCACAAATAGTGGATACATTGTTTTGGCAGCCTACTATCAATTTAACTACCTAAATTTAATTGATGTCTCTATTTATATCATCTTTATTTTAGATGAGTATATAACTTTTATCCATTTTTTTTTAGGTTTCCCAATGGAAGTGGATTTTTACCTTCTTCCACTAGTGCCATGCCCATTGCACCTAAATGAACATGGCCATTTCTCCTTTGGCAATTTTATTGTGTGGTTATAAATGCAAAAGATGAATACTAATCCCAACAACAAGAGTCATCATTTTTTAAACCTCAAAAAGGGCATGCACTATTTAAGTACTTGCTTAAAATCAGAATGCCTTCCAATGGGACTTTCCTTCCAAGAAGATAATATTTCCTAGTCTGGAGCAAAGGAGTGACTATTTCTATTATACTTATCCTAGAGAATCCTAAGATATATTTCCTTCCAATCTTTGTATTTCTCTTCAACATAGAGCAATTTTGTTGATGGCTTTAACTCTTTAGGTCTTGTTGACACATTTGATGTATCTTTCTTAGCCTTCTTAGGAAGAGACATCTACTTCTAAAAAAGCTTCCTCATGGAAACAATTGTGTCCTGCAAATACTTATTAGCACATTGTAGTGTAAGGTTGGGTGACTATGTAGTTGGCGACCCCGATTTTACAAAAAATCCTTCCATCTTTAAAACTTCTTTCCATACATGATCGGCATAGTGAGGACATATGGGAGTGATTAACCATGTTTGGACATCCATGAAGCCCCATAAAAAATCTTGATTCATGCCACCTAAACCACATGACAACCTATACTCATCCCAAGCTACTTGAAGATCATAGAAACCAATCTTCAAGGCCTCTCTAAACATCATTGTGTTGTAGCTATTTTTAGTTAGCTCAAAGGAAATATTTATTTCATTAGAAAACATCCTATGTGCATAAGTAGAAGGGGACCCTTGCCTCAAGGATTCTATTGAAGCCAAAATCTCATCCATCCATATGATCTCTTTTGTAAGCCAGAGAATAGAAACATTAGCAGTCTCAAAAACAAAATTTCCATCATCTATTTCATCACCTACATCAACTAAAGAAAATTGAGTAGCATCTAAAGAGAAGTCTTTTGTTACTTGACATAGATTTCTAAAATTTCCTATAGACTTTGACATCTTTTTTGAGTTGAGCATAAGATGCCCACTACACCTAAATGAATGTGGCCATTTCTCCTCCGGCAATATTTTTGTGTGGTTATAAATGCAAAAGGTGAGATGGTTTTGAATCAAATCCTTACTAGAAACTCATAAATCAAAGGGTTGCCAATACTCAAACTCTTTCTCCATGCACTTTAGCAAGTTAGCATAAAAATTCAAGTGTGGAAAAGAACCCCCACAAAACACATAATTCCAAACTCCATTTGTCATCTACTCAACTTTTATTGTAGTGGTAGTCTTACCTTAGATGTCCCCATTTTGCAAAAGGTGAGAAATAGTATATAATACACTATGTATAGTGTGAAGTCAGGTAAAGATTCTATAAGAAACTATTCATCCCATTGAATTCTTGTTCCAAGGCCAAATGATCTAGCAACAAGAGGTGACCTCAATGGAAGACCAATTATGTCATGTTCTATCAATACAACCATGCATGATGACTTTTTGGGGACCTTAAACATATTTTGGTATGAAAGATTAAGGGTAGCCCTCTGAGTGATAATACAGTCTCTAGTTGTACTATCATTTATACATATTTTAATTTAAAACAAATAGAACTAGACATTACAATTTTGATGCAAAGGAACATAGCATTTCGACAAGGATGCTATATGTGTGACATGAGTTTAGACCAACATTTTTCACAATTTTGATGCACAAATGCATAACATCTTCATGAGGTTGTTATCCATGTGACGTGTGTGTCGACTAGTGTTCATCACAATTTTGACAGCCATTGGTCACATAGGTGGAAAGTATAGTACACAATGCTTGTGGGTTGAGGAAGATATCCCAACAACAATTTCATTGATATATCTACCATGTAGTAACATCACAATTTTGACACAAGTTTAGGGTGGCATAAAATTGACAATAAAAGGTCGACGATAGTGTTGGTCATTTTGTTGATGTAGTGGAGTCAAAATTATGATGAATCCTCTTTGAAAATTGGGTCCAAATTTACTAGTGTCTCCTCTAATGGTGGTGAGTGCTTGAAGATAAAAGATAATCCAATGCCTACAAACAACATTTACCCCCTTAGGAAGAATATACACCAAGTACAAGTGAACAAAATATCACATTGGGGATAGGAAGAAGGAAGGGGAATCCAAATAGTATATGAAAATTTTGAAGTGTACTCATCTATCACCATGTCCTTGGTTAATGAAGATGCCATGGACTAATCATGATCAAGCCCAATAGAATAAGGCAAGCAAGGAACCAATGATAAATAACCCATGTAAAAGCTTGCATCAAACTCCAAATACAAATATGTCCACCCAAAATGTAAAGTGGGAAGAGAAGAAAAGAATACCCATTCAATTTAGGATGTGCACCCATGATAGATGGTCCAAATGTCAGCCCCAACTGATAATTTTGCTAATGTATGTGTAAGAGTTATATAATTTGTTCTATTTTCATCAAATTCAATCTTAATTGGTTATAAATTATCATAATTTAGTAGAGTTCCATATCATTTGATCGATGTAGAGGATTTTAAGAAAGTATGATGATCTAAGTATTGATAAGCATATGGTATTCAATGGGTACTTGAATGAGTTAGATTCTGATAGTATAATGTTAGTTTGATCATTTTACATGATTTGATTAAGCGTTAGAATCATATAGGTTCTATTCAAGTTACACCAACCAAACACAATGAATGAGTAATACAATATTAACTGAGCTACTACAGTTGTTGCTGAGAACTTGATAAAGAAGTGAAGAATGCATAGTTTTGACCAAATAATTTTAATGCTAACCAAGTCTAGTATTGACCAAGAAAAATGTAATGTTCACTAAGCATGAAAATGATGAAAAAGTTTAGGAAAGATTAATCTAAGGCCTACATTTGATAAACATTAAAAATGTTCAAGAAGTTTCAAGGATAAGGAAAAAGTTAGTTATGAGATCAATGGCTAGAGAAATTCAAAGAAGATCTAATGGAGAAGATTTATCAATTTGAAATGGAGCATGAATTTGAAGGTTGAAGTTTATTTCTTAACAATCTAGATTCCATGAATCTAAACTTGATGGAGATCTATGATTATGATTAGCAACAAAACCTGGAAGATTTTGGAACAAAAAAAGTTTTCTATGTTAAGGGATAAACAAAATATTTCTTGTTGTTGTTGATGATGATGTTGATCAATTTGTTGAAGAACAAATAAAATGGTGAATCAAGCATAATAGTATTGTGAAGATTGCATAGAGGAAGTGCTAAGTTAAAGTATGAAGTGTGAGAATCAGCTAGAAAGGGACCAAAAGAAAGAGATTGAGAAAAGTAGAGATCTAAACAAGAGAGGTAGTGCTAAAAACCTAACAGATCATTTCACTCTTACTTTTTGACCATTGTAGCAAAAAAATATCTTAACTGAGTGGACCTAATAGTATTGTGAAATTCTATATGGTAACATTCAATAGTAATGTTTTTAAGTCCTTTAGAGAAGGCTACTATATAGAAATGGCAAGGAGTAATAAGGTCTAGATGATTTTTGGTGTAAATCCTCTAACATGGTCATATTAAAAATGCATATGTAACCTTTAACAAGGTTACCTCCTAACAAAGCTCACTTTAGATGAGTGAAAATATTTGGGTTTTGGATTCCCAGGTGTTTTTTTCCCTTTATAGGGTTTCCACATTATATATTTGTGTCAAAATATGTGAATGCTTATTGTGTTGCATTTTTATTTCATGTTAACTATTTAATGCTGCAACTCAAATGATTACTCTAACACTTGATATATTAAGGAACATTAAATTGACAATTTGACGCAATTTTTTTATCAAATAATATTATAATGTTAGATTAGTTTACCAAGTGAATGATCTAAAAGTTTAAAGAAGCTTAAGTTGGTGAGAAGTGTTTTTAAGGCCTATAGGATAGAAGGTTATAACTCATTCAGCCCCCACTTCCTCTCTTAGTTATCTAAAAATTGGTAATAGAGTTGTGTTCTTAAAGGAAGAAGTTTGAAGGGACTTAATATAAAGATCCAAAGATGTATAAGAGAGAGGTAAAAAAGTAAAACAAGGAAAACTTCTCCTCGTGGCAAAGTAGGAGGGGGCTTTATCTTTCTGGTATTGGAGATAGTATATTATATTATATGAAAAAATAGTACACCTCTACCATTAGTCCTAAGATAGTTGATGAGATGAATCAAAATAAATAACACAATAGTCTTATGATTGAAATTACTTATGCATTGAATGATGTTGAGTTTGATGATGTTAAGATTTTAGTATTGCTAAAGAAATGTGGGGTAAATTGATACTTGTGCATGGTGGAGATTAGAATTTATTGAGAGCCAAAGTAGAAAGTCTTAGAGAAAAATATAATGAGATGAAGATGAAAGATGGAGAAAATATTGTTCACTATGTCAACCGAATCAAGGAAGTTGTGGTGCTATCAAAGTTGGTGGAGGAGTCACTAGTAATGGAGAAGTTATAAGCAAAGTTATCAAAGCATTATAGTACAGTATCAAAAGAGATAAATATACAAGAGCCAACTCTAATCTCAAATAATGAAATTCCTACCAAAGAAGTGCATGATTAAGAAGAAGAAATAAATAAAGAAGAAGTGGAATAAAAAAAAAAAAAAAAGAAAAGGAAAAGGGAAATGAAGTTACCAATCCTACACAATAATAAACTTACCAATAAATACATTCTAACCACAAATCCACACCTCCAACTTAATAGGTAGATATGCTAGAGTGTTTATCTAAAAATCAAGCATTAAAGTTTCTTATTACTAATACAAATCCCATGTGGCTAGTTATATTCATTCATACAATGAAAATGAGTTTGAAGGAGATAAAATCCAATGACATTTCAACCTTAGTGAAAGCCTTTCAAGAGAAAAACCCCATCAAGAATTTTATATGTAGTTGTGAATAGAAGAGGGAATTATAGATACCAAATAATTTTGCATTCAATATACAAGATCATAAAGTAGATTTTAAAAGATGATTTCTTGTTGGAGGAAATAGATCTAGGAGTACCTATTCAAGAAAGAGAATATACATTAGCATATCATGATGTTTTCTTAAGGGTGTGCAAGGATGAGAATAATAAGGTGAAATTAGATACACTAATTACAAAGTGGAAATGATTTATTACTCAACTTGTCGGCCCCATTGACCTTATATATAATGTAAATAGCCTACAAGATGCTCTAGAAGATCAATGCCAATTTTCCCAAGTGAACCCATTTATGAAAGTTTCTATAAAGTGGTTAAAAGATATAGAAGGCTCTTATACACACTAATACATCTACGCTGCATTTTTACCTAAATTTTTTATGATAGGCCAATTTGGCTTGTCAAATTCACTTTTAAAAAATAATGATCCCGATAACATGAAAATTTGGATGATACTTAAGTTTTTAGTCAAAATTTTGATGACACTGAAGTTTATCATCAAAATTTTGACATTGTTGGGATATAAAGAAAGAAAAGTGAAACTTCATTTTATATTCACATGGAAAAGTGTGAGCGAGAGGGTTTAGTGTTGTTCCTAGGCATGACGACAATCTTTTCAGCACTATTCAATGTAACTTCTATTGGATACAATTGACTGATTATGTATTATCTTTGATGCTACACAAATATCATATCATTATTAGTCAGTGCATGCCGAGCTCACTTGGGTAGTGATGATAGTTTTCTATGTCTACCAAGTGATCCTATGTTTGCCTAGCTTAGAAGGTAGTGTCTACCAGTACTGAGTTAACTCGGGTGTCAAAGGAAAATTTACAGAAGATGAGTGTTAACCGGTGTCACTCAATTAATGAAGGAAATGTTGGATGGAACTAGTGATTACTGAGCTCACTCAGTTACCAAAGGATCTTCATGAATATACAATGTTAACCGAGTTCACTTGATTAACACAAGAAAATTGTTTATGAGTTAGTATCTATTGAGTAGGGCAGGCTAACAAAGAATTTTCTTGTTTTCGCATATTGAGTTAATTAATTTATCTATTGGTTCTAGCTGACTGAGGTGATGAATATAGTTATTCTAAGTTATATATGAGCTGACTTGATAATATGAATGATATAATCATAAGGTCAAGTTGTGAATTTAAAAGTGTGTAAGAATGTGAATGCATGGAAGATTTTGAAGATCTAATGGTGCAGTAAGGAAGTGAATCAGAAGGATAAGCAAAATATCCTTGTGAAGCTAAAAAGATATATTTGATCAGGAAGGATCAAGTACAAGCCAAAACAAGGATCTATAATTAGCTATTCAATTGCATTAGAAATTAAGTCATCTCATTGTTAATCTGTAACCATTGTAGTAGTGATCTAAATCTCTTAACAAAGTTGGCTTAACAACTATTTGTAAAACCTCTAACAAGGTGGTAGTTCTATTGAATTGTCTAAAGACCTCTAACAAGGTCACTCTTAACAAGGTGATTAAATCCTTTAATAGGGTCACACCTAAAAATGTGTTTTTTAAACTTTAATAGGGTTGGCTTCTAATAGGGATCACTTCAGAAGAGTGAAAATAGTAGCTAGTTGCAACTGATGGTTTTCCCAAATTGGGTTTCTACGTTAAATCCTAGTGTCAATTGTGTTCATTCTATTTTATTTTATGTGTTTGCATCTAAATGGTAATAACAGATAACATCTAAGATTTTCATGTTAAGTAATTACTAAGCATATTCAGTATTTACCGAGTTACAACTCTTTATGTGAGTTTGTCGAGCATCAATAGTATTCGAGTTTCAGAGTTTATTTTGTACTGACATCTAAAGGGATCATGGAGATTTATTTTAGTGGTAATTGATTCACCCCTCCCCTCTTAGTTACTCCTCTTATATTTCCAACAATTGGTATCATAGCTTTTGGTGCTTGCAGATAAGGTTTCAAGGACCTAAGCTAAAGATTAGGATGTCTTACATAAGAGAAATTCCCAAGTTGAATAGAGACAATTTTGCAACATGGCAAGGACTTATGAGGTTACATTTAGCTACCATTAGTGATTTAGGTTGTAAATATCTTGATACTGACTACAAGACTCCCACTGGAACATTATCAGTTGAAGATATTGCTGAAAAGAAAAATCATAACATCATGATGATTGATATAGCATCTACTCTCAGTTATGTTGAATTTGATGAAGTAAAAGATTGTAAAACAACTCATGAAATGTGGTCCAAACTAAAAAATTTATGGAGGAGATGAAAATGTAAGAAGAGCTAAGGCTGAAAGTTTTAGAGGTCATTTTGATTAGATAAAAATGAGAGAAGATGAGAACATTGCAAAATATGTGGAAAGAATCAAAGCAAGTGTAAGTGCAATCAAAGCATCTAGAGGAGACATTCAAGAAAAAGTAGTTGTAAGCAAGGTACTTAGAACTCTTCTTCCTATTTATGAAATTAGAGTGTCTAATATTCAAGAGATGAGATGTGATCCAAATAATAAAAACATCTTTGGATGCTCTAGTTGGAAGATTGATAGCTTTGAGTTAGATAACTTTGATAACTATGTTCCTAGCTCAAAAGGCATTGAGTTTGTATTTGAAGCTGAACTCTCACTCAAGAAAGAGTAAGAAATCAAAATCGATTCAATTATGAAGTGAAGAATAATAAACAAAAGAAATCTTAGATAGTGATCTTGAAGTTGTTGAAGCCCTACTTACAAGGAGGTATTCTAAAGGTAGAGGAAAGTACAAAGGTAAAGTTTCTCTGATCTACTTTTCTTGTGAAGAAGTTGGTCTCATTGTTGCAAGGTATCCAAATAGAGAAAACAAAGATGAAAAGAAAAGAAATAAGCACAAAGGCAAGAAGGATTCCAAGAACTATAAGAACTATAAGGATAAAGATAAGAAATCTTTTTTTATGGCTAAAGATTCTAATAATAGTAAAGATGAAATGGTATATATTGTAGTAAAAGATGAATCTAATGATGGAGATAAAATGGCATTATCTCTCATGTTAGCAAAAATGATACATGGATTATTGATATTGGTTGTTCACATCATATGACTGGAGATAAAAAAAAATATGAGCACATGGAATATTATGATGGATGTAGTGTGAGATTTGGAAACAATGAACCTTGTAATATAAAAGGAAAAGGGCGTATTTCTTTGAAAAAGGAACTTGTATGTGACAATTCTTATTGGGTCAAAGGACTAAACCATAATCTACTAAGTGTGGCATAGTTGAATAACATTGGATTCAAGGTAGAACTCATGGATGGACAGGCCAAACTACTGAATGGAAAAGAAAATCTGGTTGGATCTGGCAAGCAAACAAAAGGTAATCTATTTTATCTTGATCTTAGTGAAAGTTCATGTTTTATTGCTCAATTAGAAGAAATTTGGTTATGGCACAAAATATTATGTCATGTAAACTTTGATAGTCTAGTTAAGATAAGAAAAGATAAAAGAGTAAAATGTATTCCTAGTTTGAAGAAGCCTGATATGGGTCTATGCAAAAATTGCCCAATTGGTAAGATGGGAAAGACTAGTATTAAAAGAAAGAACTATTAGTCAGAAGAAGTCTTAGAACTCGTACATAAAGAGTTATGTGGACCTATTCTAATAGAGTGTTATAGTGAAGAAATTTTTTTCATTCTTTTTGTTGATGATTATTCTAGAATGATCACTGAAATGTATCTAAAAGAAAATTCTAAAGTTTTCAAAAATTCAAGTGGTATCTGGCAAGAGTAGAATAAGAAATTGGAAAGAGATTGAAATTTTTAAGATCAGACAGAGGTCGTGAATTCATCTCCAATGAATTCAATAATTTTTGCATTCAAAGAGGGATCAAAAGACAAGTATTAGCCCTTGGCACTCCATAGTAGAATGGTATAACTGAAAGAAGAAATAGATCCATCATGGACTATACAAGAACATTGATGATTGAAAAGAATGTTGCAATCAAATACTAGAAGGAAGCTATCAGCATCGTAGTTCATACCTTGAATAGAATACAGTTGAAAAAAAATCCAAATCAAACTCCTTATCAACTATGGTATGGCTACAAACCTAATGTAAATTACTTGAAAGTATTTGGCAATAAATGTTATATCTTGAAAGAATCTAGAAAAGGAAAATTTGATGTCAAGGGTGATGAAGGCATATTTTTAGGATACTCCTATAGAACTAAAGCATACAAATGCTTGAATTTGTCCACTCACAAATCATAGAAAGTGCACATGTGAAAATTGATGAGTTTTGCAGAAAAGAATGAGGAAGAAAGCAACAAAAAGCTAGAGGATTACTAGAAGATTTTTTTACTATGAGCCTAATACCCTTCCAAATCTATCTGAGAGAAAGGAAGCTTCACCCCTCAAGTCCCCAAAATCTCCAATAGTTATCAATTTACAAACAATACAAATTGAGTCACAATCTTAAGGACCCGAGTCGAAGTCAGAAGCTATTAAGCTAGTTCAAACCAAGTATGATGGACATGAGTCACAGACAGTGGAACCCAAGCTTGATACTAAAGTTCGTGATGAAAATAATGGAACTCATTCCAAATCCAAAGAACCTACATTAGCAAGATATGTTAGAAGGCATCATGCATCTAATCAGATCATTGGAGACAAATCAGATGGAACAATGACAAGAAGAAAATTAAAAGGTACATGTTTACTTGCTGAATTTGAACCTAGAAATGTTAAAAATGCTCTAGATAATGAAAGTTGGGTTGAAGCAAATAATGAAGAAATAGAACAAATAGAGAAGAACAAAACCTAGACCATCGTTCCTAGACCCAAGGATAAAAATGTAATTGGCACAAAATGGGTGTTTAGAAACAAGTTGAATGAAGATGGAAAAGTTTCCAGAAACAAAGCAAGATTGGTGTGTAAAGGCTATTCTCAAGAAGAAGTTATTGAACATGGTGAAAATTTTTCTCTTGTTGCAAGATTAGAAGGTTTTAGAACTCTACTACCATATGCAGAATGCAAAGGATTTAAAGCATATCAAATGAATGCTAAATTTGCATTCTTGAATGGAATTCTTGATGAGGAAGTCTACTTTGAACAACTAGAAGGTTTTGTAGATCCTAAAAAAAGAGACATGGTCTAAAAAATATACAAACAATTATATGGTCTCAAGTAAGCTCCTAGAGCTTGGTATGAAAGAATTCATAATTACTTGATACAGATTGGCTTTCAAAGACCAAATAATAATAGTAGTCTATATATTAAAGAAGGACAAGACAAGAATGTTGTGTTGGCAAAAATATTTGTTAATGATACTTATTCATAGGAAATGATGACTTTTGCAAGGCATTTTTAGAAGAAATGAGTAAATAATTTGAGATGTCTATGTTTGGAGAGATTAAATTATTTGTTGGATTACAGATTTAGTAGAACAAAAATGATATATACATTACTCAATCCAAATATATCAAGGAGATATTAAAGAAATTGGGAATGGAAGATTCAAGACCAGTTGGAACCCCTATATCTACTAGACATAAGCTTTCCAAAAATGATGATTCAAAAGAGGTAGATTAGACCACATACAGATCAATGATTGGAAAATTTTAGTATGTAGTGCATACAATGCCTAACATTGCATTAGTAGTTGGTATGGTTGCTAGATTCTTAGCAAATCCTAGAGAAAATCACATGATGGAAATTGAGAGAATCATGAGATATCTAAAAGATACTAAAGACTATGGCTTATGGTACAAACTTGAAGGTAATTTGGACTTAAAGGTGTTCACTGATGCTGATTTGATAGGAAGTATTGATGACATGAAGAGCACTAGTGGTGGAGAATTCTTTGTTGGTAAAAGACTAGTGTCTTGGACAAGCAAGAAAAAAAATTGCATCTCTCAATCCATAGCAGAGGTAGAATATGTGGCAGCATTAGTTAATTGTTCTAACATTGATTAGTTCCAACAACTATTGGAAGGAATGAAGATAGAGATCAAAGATAAAATAGTCAT
Organism: Cupressus sempervirens; assembly: GCA_028749045.1. Taxonomy (NCBI): domain Eukaryota; kingdom Viridiplantae; phylum Streptophyta; class Pinopsida; order Cupressales; family Cupressaceae; genus Cupressus; species Cupressus sempervirens. The sequence continues at coordinate 409,678,960 of CM053785.1, forward strand.
ATATTGCGATAACACTAGTGTAATCAATAAATCAAGGAATCCAGTGATGCATATCAAAACAAAACACATTGCAATAAAATATCTATTCTTAAGAAAATTAGTGCAAGATAAGGAAGTTAGATTGGAATATGAAAATTCAAAAGAACATATTGCAGACATATTCACCAAGCCAGTACCTAAGGATGCATTTCTATATCTAAAAGGTAAGCTAGGGATCATTCCCCTATTTGAAGCTCAAGAAATGAAGTTTAGTGATGCATCAACCAAAACTTGTTTAAGATCAATTAGTTGGTGCAATAATGGAAAGGACATATTCCAAATGAATCAATAGTTAAGGTACATTGATATTAACAAAGTTGTTTTCTTTGGCATGTGCTTTTAAAGTGGGAGAAGTTTACAGTCATATCTCATAAGAAATTTTAATTAGAAGGAGAAGTTTGTTGTAAGAGGGAGAAGTGTGCTATCATAGAGATGTCTAAGAGGGAGAATGAACTTGGCATAAGTTTTCTAATAGAGGGAGAAATTGAAGACAAAAAGAATTCATACTAATAGAGAAAGTTCTCATACATATGAAATAGAATGAAACTAAGGATATGTTCCTTGCTTTATTCTTGTTCAAAAAAAATTATTGTGTTATGATATGTTGTGTTGCCATCAATGCCAAAGAGGGAGATTGTTGGATACAAATGATTAATTGTGTATTGTCTTTGATGCTACACAAATGTTGTATCATTATCAGTTAGTGCATGCCAAGCTGACTCAGGAAATGAAGATAGTTTTCTATGTCTACCAAGCATTCTTGTGTTTGCCTAGTTTAGAAGGCAGTGTCTACTAAGTTAACTCAGACATCAAAGGAAAGTTTATAGAAGATGAGTGTTAACTAAGCTCACTTAGTTAATGAAGGAAATGTTGGATGGAACCATTGATTATCGAGCTCACTTGGTTACCAAAGGATCTTCACAAATACGTAGTGTTAACCGAGTTCATTTGATTAACACAAGAAAATTGTTTCTAAGTTAGTATCTACTGAATAGGGTTGACTAATAAAGGAGTTTCTTGTTTTGACATATTGAGTTTAATTAATTTATCTATTGGTTCTAGCCAATTGAGGTGATGAATATTAGTTATTCTAAGTTGTATATGAGCCAAATTGGCAATATGAATGTTATAAGGTCAAGTTGTAAATTTGAAAGTGTGTAAGAATGTGAATGAATGGAATATTTTGAAGATCTAATGGTGTTGCAAGAAAGTGAATCAGAAGGATAAGAATAATATCCTTGTGAAGCTAAAAAGATATATTTGATCAAGAAGGATCAAGTACAAGCCAGAATAGAGATCTATAATTAGAAATTTATTTACATTAGAAATCAAGTCATCTCATTGTTACTCTCTAACCATTGTAGCATCGATCTAAATCTCTTAACAACGTTGGCTTAATAACTATTTGTAAAACCTTTAACAAGGTGGCAAGTCTATTGAATTGTCCAAAGACCTCAAACAAGGCCACTTCTAACAGGTTGATTATATCCTTTAATAGGGTCACACCTAATAGTGTGTTTTGTAACCTTTAATAGGGTTGGCTCCTAATAGGGCTCACTTCAAAAGAGTGAAAATAGTAACTAGTTGTAATTGGTGGTTTTCCAAAATTGGGTTTTCATGTTAAATCCTAGTGTCAATTGTGTTCATGCTATTTTCCTTATGTGTTTGCATCTAAATGGTAATCAAAGATAACATCTAAGATTTGCATGTTAAGTACTTACCAAACATATTCAATATTTACTGAGTTATAACCTTTTATGTGTGTTTTCCAAGCATGAGCAGTATTCATGTTTAAAAGTTAATTTTGTACTAACATCTAAAGGGATCAAGGAGATTTATTTTAGTGGCAACTGATTCACCCCTTCCCTCTTAGTTACTCTTATATTTCCAACAACAACATCATTTTTTTGAGTTGGGATAATGCTAGGGAAACTAAAATTCATTAAATTTTGATTGATTGTGTTATAACATGATCTTTCTCCTTCTTATCCATGTCTCTGTTGTGATCTTTTTCAATGGAAAAGGAAGAAACTAAAAAGGAAAAGGAAGGGTTTTGTATACACGAGGTACTATAGGTAGCCTACATACAACCACATTTAGGGCCAATGGGAGTACGAGGAGGCTAGGTTAGTACAGGTGGCTTAGATATATTAAAGCTTTGGGGCTTTCATTTGATGATTAATCCTTCTATTAATCCATGTTTTAACATACATATTTTGCAATCATAAAATCTTAAGATCTCTTTGTGTTTTGATGTATGCTTATTACCTTATGGTATTAGCTTAACAAACACTTGAAACTATGCATTACCTCTAGATAAAACTGGATATTTTTGGTTTTCTTAGTTCCCACCATAATATGGTTATGCAAATGAAAATGAAGGAATGTAATAATCTCCTTCTCCGCTGCCTAAAAAAATGTATGTTTAATACTTTGATACAAATATATAAGAAATAACATCTACATTATAAATAAATCCATTATTATGGTATTTATTTAGTTGATTCATTATTGCGTCATTGATAAGAGTACAGCTTATTCTTTTTCATATTATCTCTTTCTTTTGTTTTGTTCATTAGCCTCTAATCCTAAGTTGTCAATGTTATACGCAAATTCTTACAGAGACCTATACAAGAACTCATACAAGATTATGTAAAATGTCATTAAAAAGGATAAAATAGTTACATAATGTAAAAAACTTGTATGGCATGCCCAAAGATTCGTATAGACCATAATTCTCCAATAGTCAAGATGAAACATGAACACAAGCATATCTAGCAACTCAATATTTTTAATTTTCAACCAAAAAACTATAGCTTGACAAAATATAAAACAAAATGGAGATTTTTGAGTGCACCCCAATGAAATTCTCCTCACTAACATCAAATTATAATGTTATTTTATGCATCTAAAAAAGACTCTACACCAAATTATAATGAGCACTAGCTCATTCTTGAGTAACTCCATGTATGCAAGAAAACCTAACCTATTGGGAGCACATGTAAACAAGAAAAGTTAGTTGCACGTGCATATCAAAGATTTAAATGAGATTGAAATACCACTAAAAAAAGCTTGATTTTAACAACTTATGCAACTACAAATTAGAAATCCTCACGCAACCTCAAAGCAGCTCAACAAGGGCACCCATAAGAGGCCTTGTTGGTGTGCTTAAGTGTGAGGGATGTGGATGTGCTCTCCCAAACACAACTATAAATCCAAATGATGTGAAAATTTAATAATAAATGTAAAGCTATGCTGAATGGTCAAGAATACCTCAAGAGATGGCTATGGAAACAATCATTCTTGAGAGTATTCAAAGAGGTGAGTGATGGATGCCTGAAATCAAAACTAAGTTAACAATGCAAATGATAACAAACTAGAAATAAAAAGACTAGAATGTAAACAAATACCAAAGGTTAGCTCTACACTTAAAAATCTCTAAAATCTCTAAAGCTAAACTAGCATGATAATAATGCAAATGAGGGAGATGTAAAATGCTTGAGACAAGGGCTCTATTTATAGGTTTGAGAGAGAACTTGGGGAGGTGGCATCTTTGTGACATCCACATAGGTGTCACAAGGGAGACACATGGGATAAGGAGACAAGCCATGCAAAGGTCAACATAAGCCTTTTTAGTGAAATTGATGGCTCAACGTTTGCTCACACATATGTGAGAAACCTTGGAGAAAGAAAAGGAGGACAAATGTGTAAGAGGTGTGAATAAAATAATAAAATGGAAGCTTTATTGGATCTTGAGTCTCTCACACGTGTGAGAAAACACTTATGAGTTAAAAGGTGTTTAGAAAGGTGTTTATGATAATTAAATGGAATTAACTAATGGGTAGCCTTAGAGGGATGAGAGTGAAGGGTGTAGACTAGGTTTTTAGGATGGTATTGGGATTAAATTAAATTGAATTTAACTTGATCACAGGTTTAAAGAACTTAATAAAGTGGAGAGAATTTAAATAAATTGAGATTTATTTAAAAGGGGATTTATGGAGCACTATGCAATAAATGAATTTAATATAGTAGTGGGTAAATATTCAAACTAAATTTAAATACCTTAGGGAAATGAACCTATTTAATTAAATAAATTTAATTAAATAAGTAGAAGAATATGAAAAATATAATTAATTAATAAATAATCAATTATAATGTCAAAGGAAATATTAAATAAATTAATATAGTGTTTGGGACGATTTTAAGTGTCTACAGCTACTGCTCCATTATTTTTATACTTTGTCAATGTATATGATTTGTAGGAAATGCAAAAAATATAATTTTTAAAATTCTTTGAAGCTTCCACAATCACTACATTAGAGAGTCTGAATTTGCATATCTAGAGCCCTATGGATTGAGTGCATATTCTTTTGACTTTATGGGTTTAGTCATAAGGTAAGCATGTACAACTACATCCTAGCCCTTTCTTTATTAGTTGATAGTGTTGAGATCTTTTACGATTATTCTAAAATGGGTGGTTCCATAAAGTTTGTAGTGTAGATTGGGTTTAAGCTATGAAATTTGAATTTTTTTAGGATTATTTTGATGGTGCAATAAAATTGTAGTGTATATTAGGCTTAAAAGGTTAAGCTCAAAAAAATCAAGATGTTGTTCATCTTAGGAATTTTATTATTTAACATTTCAATTTACCCTAGTTAATAAATATAAAAATTAAAATAACAAGTTAATAAAAATTCAATAACTTGTGATGATTGACACAAAAAAAGCTTAAACTAGTGGAGTAATTTTTAACCCTTACATTTTTCACCCACTCAAACTTGCACCCTAAATACTAGGGTTCTCTTTTTTAAGGAAGAGATTTCAATTATTCATGTAGCAATATTTTTGACATTAGGAGGAAATACATCTTTAGATTCTAACCTAATAGTTTAATAAAATTTAAAAAACCGAGTTTAATGATCAATTAAAGTTTGAATGTTTGTTGTAGGGACATTTTAAAGAATGTTGAGGAAAAAAGTGAGTATATGATCTTAGTGACATTATTCGAAGAGCATCAAAACATATCAACAATGACACATCATTTTTAAATAATGTGTTTGTAATGACACAACATTTGAAGATTATCAAAACATATATCAAGTGCTTGCATTTAGTTTTTTAAGATTGAAATTTTCAAATAAATGTATATGGTCAAATGTTTTGAATTAATACCATCTTGGTTAAAAAGTTATAATATGGACTTAACTATACAACTAAATAAGTTAAATATATTGCATTAATTAATATTAATTCTAATCTCACAAAGATATTAATGAGTTATTAATAAAGACTAGTATTCTCACTATATTTGTGCCCTTATTTTTACATCCCTTGAATATCCTTTGTTTTTCCATCACATAAAAAACACACCATTTTCTCTCATATAAACCATTGTCTTCACTCTTCCATTGTTCTTCCTTCCATGGTGGCATGATCAACAACAAAAAAAAAATGAAAGAATGCAATTGCATTGAGGATTCATAGAGCATGAGAAATTTGCATAAGTTGAGTGAGAAAGAATTTGGTTAAGTGGAAGCACATAATTCACAATTTTGTTTCTTTAATTCTTGCATGGAATCATATCTCAAAAACTTGTACGAAAATATGAAACATTACAAACCCAATAAAGCATGGAAAATAATAGGTGTATTTGAGCTTGCAATATTTTTCTTATGAGTTAGTGGTATTTTATTTAAATTTTCTATGAGGGTACAAAGTCCAAAATTGTGAGAGTAAAATTCACTTGAGGTGTTGTTAAGGTTGGTTGTAAGACGAGAAGTGGTAGCAACATATTTTGAGTGGCAACATACATAAATGAATAATTTTTGTTCAAAATCAATGCCAATTTATAATATTGTTGATGATAAGGAATTCTCACAATTGTGAATGTTGAAGACTTTAATTGAATCCTTAGTACAATGTACTCATGATTAAGAGCTCTTTGCTACCTATGGACTTTATTGAATGTTTAGTAATTGCTGCCTTTGTAGATGTCTATTTCATTCTCATTTGTGTGTACAACAATTTTACATGTTACTATGGTATGTTCATTTCTTATGAATTAAATCAAACTAGTTGTAGGTTAGATATGGATTAATTTCCATATATTCTTTGATCAAAGCTAACAACAACATGGATTGTAGCTTTTTAGGCACCAACAATTATAGCGATATTTTTTTAATGAATACTTTTATTATTATTATATATATTTAAATTGTACAATTCATTTGATTTGTTCAAATGCCAACCTTACTAAAGAGATAATAATATTTAATTAGTTTATTATCATTGATTATTTACAAGATACTACTCATACTTGCATGTTTATATTGACATAATTTTATATCCTGAATATTTTCCTGTGAAGAAAGTCCATGCCTAACAATATGAACCTAGAACGAAATAAGGTGACAATTGGTAGATTGTGGTCTCAGTTCAAAAGAAAAGGTTATCAAAAATGTTATTGTCCTTGCAAAAAATACAAGGGCTTAAAGAATCAAATAATTCTAATCATAATAACTTAGAGACATTGTAGGCAACATGATTACACTAAAGGGTTAAAGGATTTTCGTCTTTTGGTGAATGTGGATTCTGAATTGGTGGAACATGGAGGTGTGAATATTGAAGTAGAAGGTAATGATCCCATGGAATAAGATGATCCTAAGGTAGAGAACACAATTGAAGATGTTGGTATTGGTTTAGCTGATAATGTACTAGAGAACAAGATTGAAGAAGATGTTTCTGGTGCAACTAATGAAGATGGTAATAGTCATGCATAAAATCATGATTAAGAGAACCTTGATATACCTATAATTGAAAAGGCATACAAGCCCCTCTACCAAGGTTCCCAAATAATGCTTCTCTATGTTGCATTGTTGCTGGTAAACTTCAAGGTTATGAATGGTATATGAAATGTAGCAATCTCACATATGCTAAGGTATAGTGTCATCTGCTATGTTACCATAACATTAATGCTCTTTATATTAATTTTTTTTCCATAGGTTGATAGGTGAGTTTTTGTTACCACCATAAAACATTCTACCTCACTCTTATCGAGAATTATCGGCCATAATGAAAGATATTAGAATGGAGTATCAAACAATACATGCATGTCCAAATGATCTTATTATATATCATAATAGCATGAATTTTCAACACAATGCCCTCATTGTCACATTAGTAGATATCAATAAGATCAAATAACCAAAAAGGTGCCTCACAAAGTTCTTCAGTACATTCCCAGTATTACACATCTGCAATGGTTATTTAGGTGTACTAGCTTGGTTGAATTTATGGATTACCATGCACACAATAGAAGTCTAGATGACATTATGTGAATTCATGTAGATGATTATGCATTTAAATAAATTGAAGATAGGTGGCTAATATTTAAAGAAGAACCTTGTAATCTGAAGCTTTCATTGGTAGCAGATGATGTCAATCCATTTGGAGAGATGAGATTTGTCTACTTGGTTTGGCTTGTTTTTGTTATTAACAATAGCATTCCTCCTTGGATGTCCATAAAGAGTGAGCACATAATGTGTGCAATGACTTTACTAATTATTTTCCCATTTAATAGTCATCTAAATTAATTTATAAACTATTGAAAATAGATTGATACAAGTATGAATATGTGTTTCAATCATTGTTTTGTCATTAATGTCAAACCTACTACTTACTAGTAAGATAATTACTTATATGATTTGAGTACTATCATTTGATTGATTGATGGAGAGGATTTGATCAAATGAGGTAGCAATAGCACCTAGAGGAAAGATTGAGTTATGATATGGAAAAGGAGTACAATAATCATTTAAGATAGTGATATTTTAGTGCATTGATAATCAACTTAAGGTTGTAAAAGATAGTTACACTAATTAAGTTCAAAAGAACAAGTTAAACAAAGTATTTCTATCAAGCTTAACAATCTACATAGTAGGTGTCAATAAAAGTTAGTGTAAGTCAAGCTAAAAAAATCAGTTGGAGCTGAGCAAAATCAATTTTAGTGTAAGTCAAGTGATACAATGTAAGCCAAGTAAAGTTTAGTTGATGCCGAACACTTGGTAAAATTTAGTTTGTGCCAAGTGATTTGATAGTGGATATCGAGCACCAAAAGCCACTTGATGCCAAGGGTCAACATTATGAGAAAGATCGAGAATTTGATGAATCTAAGCTAACTAATTTGATTTCTTGGATTGCATAAATTGTGTGGAAGATAAATTTGATGAGTTGGTGGCATAAAATTTATAGTGAACTATTTTGAGGCAAATTCAAAGAGAATTGAAGAAGTTTATAGAAGGGAATGAAATGAAATGATGGGTAGATTCATTGAATTCTACCTAATCTAACCTAACCCTAAAATGGAAAATGGAGGATGAACATGAAAAAGATCTTAATTTTCTATTTATAGAGATGTTTGGTCAGAAGCAAAGGTTGTAATGTGCAAGAACATAAGGAAGACAAGGAGTCTAGGGTATTGCTTCATTCAGTGACTTAAGAGAAGAGATTGCATTGGCAAGCAAAGCAAAAAAGCTTAAGGGTATTGATGCTTAGTGGTGAACACGTTGTCAAAGCTGAAATGTGTGAAAGCCAAGTAGAATGGAGGACTCAAATAGAGATCTGTAATCTGCAAGTGTGTTGTAAATTGTTATCAGATCAAGCCTTACTGTTATTTTCTAACCATTGCATCAATCTAGGATAAATCCTTTGGATTAAGGTTATCCTAATAGTCATTTGTAAATCTTTTTACAAGTGACATTCCAAGTGAATGATCAAAAGTCCTCTAACAAGGCTCACTCCTAACAAGGTGATTAAAATCCTTTCACCAGGTCACATTTAATAATGTGCATTATAACTTTTAACAGGGTTGGCCTTTCATAGGGCATCACTTCAGAAGAGTGAAAATGAGTAGCATGTTACTAGTGGTTTTTTCCAAATTAGGTTTTCATGTTAAATCATTGTGTCAAATATGTTATTGAATCTGCTATGTTTCATACTTACATTTCTACAACATTGATTTGATAGTAATCTACATGTTTAAGTGCATGTATGATCTAATAAATGTATGCATGATAAAAATGTTTTATGGACATAGGTTCACTAAGTTGTGAAAAGTTTTAATTGCACATCTGTACCTTGGATAACTAATTCACCACCCCTCTCAATTATTCTAAAGAATTCTTACATAAACATAATGTCAAAATGGCCATAATAATTATGTTTTGTTTATGTTCATTCAACTAGGTAAGTACCAAGGGAAATATATGAATGTATATATTGAGTCCTTGATTGATTAGTTGTTGGAGTTATGTAATGGGGTCATTGTGTATGACTTCTCTAGACCAATTGGTGAAAGACAATTTCAATTTCATGCAATGCTTGTATAGACAATACTTTGTGCCCCTAGACTAACACATTCTTGTGGTATATAAAATTGTTAACACATATTTTTGGTATGTAGTAGTCCTAACATATTTTTGTTGTATGTTTAAGTTGCATGTTTAACACATGTCACCTAATTATACACGAACTTTTAGGTCTTCAAACAAATGGGAATTTTTTTGTCCAATTTGTGGTCCAAAGATGAAATCTCATCATTCAAAAAATTTAAGAAAGTAGGTGTTTGACGAGCATAGACAAATTCTCCACAAAAATCATAAGTATCAAATTACTAAAAAATATATTTTCAATGGGAAAGAAGAGACAACATCAAAGCCATAAAGAATGACACTCACATGTGCAAGTTGGAATACAATAGAATGAATCATCAAGGTAATGTCATTCCATCTTATGTAGGTTTTTATATGAAATTTAAATTTGGATACTATGTTTTTTTTAGTAATGATATAATTGATGTTCATGAAGGTTGTCAAGGCATTGATGAATGAATTCCAAAGGACTTAAAAGCTATCCTAGAAAATTTAGCAGGTTGTCGTACTATAAGCACATTTCAATCATACATTTCTATAATGCTATGCATATTGGAAAAAATGTAATAGAGACACTATGGAAAATATTGGATGGAAAGCACGAAAAAGAAAAATTAGTCAAAATTTGTAATGTGTTGATGAATCCAACCATGCATTGAAGTGTTTCCTTTAATCAAATAGCAATGGACATTGGATTAATATGAGTGTCATTCCTTGGCTATTAACACAACAACAAACTGATGTCATAGTTGAAGCCATAAAAAAACTAAATTTCCCATAGGATTTGCTGCAGACATAAGCAATCCCATATCAAAGAAAGGTTATTTTGGGTCAAGGTTGAAAATGCATGATTGGCATACCTTCATTAAGGTAAGTCATGTTCTTCTCTATTTACGATAAATTTGTAAAACATCATGTACTTTTGATTGTTTTATTTTATAATATATTGAAAATATCATTTTATATGTACTACAGTATGTTCTACCTCTATCTCACCCACACAAATTCAACAACATCAGTATCAAACGTGTTATATATGATCTTGGGAAATACATGAGGTTAGAAGTATTATTTGTTATATTTGTTGTATAGATATTATTTTTGTGTCTTGCTCTTCTTTTTTTGTATTTTGTTGTATAATTTTTTTTTAGAGTCTCATTAATATGTTTTGTGTGATGAATATTTTCTAGGTGATTGTCATTGTATATGAGCAATGTTAGTATGCTAATAGAAGCCAAATTTAAATAAAGCTTCTACAAACTAAACAAAATTCATAAACTTCAAGATAGACTAAGATGAGCTCTCAATTGAGAATATGAGCCATTAATGGACTCTCTCAATAAGAAGCTCTCTTGTTGAGTAGCTTTATCTAAATGGATAGGATGTATGCTCAATATGCTTCCAAAGGCTTAAATGGATGATTATGGATTTTTGGTGTGGATAGATGGCTTTAGTATGGATTTGGCTCTCAAAATAGCATTATAACTTTACTTCATGGATTGTGTTAAAATGGCTTGGGAGAGGATTCCTTAAATAGGCAAAGGGCTTGAGGGATCAAGGGCTAGGATGCAAGGATGGGAAAAAGCTTATGGAGGGCTTAGATTGCATAAGAGGAGAGCACATGTATTGTGCTTCCTTACAGCCAATCAAGGACTAACACATGTCACATGGTGAGAGGATGGAGGAAAGGGGAAGGATGAGTCAACAAAGGAGGCTCAAGGGATAAAATCTTCATAAAGACCCTCATAATGACTTGTAAGAGCAAAAAAAGGGCTTGGAAGAGTCATTTATGGCCTAGTGGACTTCATAAAGTTTTATGGTTGAGATATTTTGAGGGAGATGAGAGCAATTTCGACTTGGGCTTGATTAGGAGGGTTTTAAGCTTTCTTAGGCTTGTGAAAATGATTAGAGGATGGATTAGGATGGTTTAGGATTAGCTTAGGGATAGGCAAGTGGATGGCATTTAATGAGGGTGGGTGAAGGAGGAGATATTTGTTAACTTTTGGCTTGGGTTAGTAAGTCTTAACCCATTTTTAGGGAATGTGACAAGGTTAGGAGGGGATTAGGATTAGGTTTAAAGACATCTTCTAGAAGAGTCTAGACTTTGGATGAGGATAAACACTTTCTAGAATAGTCTAGAATTTCCTAGGATGAGGATGAAGACTTTCTAGAAGAGTCTAGAACTTCTTAGGATGAGGATAAATTAGATTTTTAGGAAATAAATAAAGTTTTATTTATTTCAAGGATTTTGGTTGAGGAGATATTTATTAAAACTTTTTTAATAAACATGAGGATTAATATTTAATCTTAATTAAATATTTTGAGTTGGGATTAGGGGTAGGAAATGATGGGATTAACCTTTAATTGAAATTAAAGAAGGATTAGAAGATTTTGGAAGAGGTTATTGGTCATAAGGAAATTGGCCAAGTTTTGGGCAAAAAATAATTTTTTATTTATTTTAGGATTTTTGGTCAATTTATTAATTAAATAATTAATAAATAAGGAAATAATGTTTAAATAAGATTTAAACATTTTTGGGAGGGATTCCTTAATTAAATATTTTTAATTAAGATAAAAGAATTTAATGGCATAAAAATTAATTAATTAATTAATTAATAAATGATGATATCATCAGGACTTTTTCAAAAAATAAAAATACTTTATTTTTTAAAGGTTTTTAGGTGTCTACATTTTCCCCCTCTTTGATGTGATGTCTCTAGTGGCATGGCATCAAAGATAAGAAAATAAGATGCCCAAGGCTAGAGCAGAAGAGGAGAGAATGGACTGCAAGATGCCCCCTCAAGAAGGCGACGGGGAGAGAAAGCGAGGCTCAACAACTTCTTGAAAAGTACAAGAATTTGAGATGAGTAAGGAGACTTAGATTGGTTTAAGGGAAGAGGTTTAGTTAGCTCAAACTCTCACTATGGGAGAATGATAAAGGGAGAATCAGAGGCACAAGAGGAAGCAAGCTTAAGATCTCAGGGATTGCAGAGGATGAAGGAGCGGAGCACTATAAAAGGAATCTAGGATGGGGAGATGGATGAGGGGATTAAAAAGCTAATGCAACAGGATTTCAAAGAGTCAGATTGGCAGAAGATGGGTTTCAGAGATCCCTAGGACTAGGATTGTGGATCTCGAAAGATGAGGCTTGGTGGGTTGATTTGGATTGGTAGATCCCTAAGACTAGGATTGTGGATCCCTAAAGCTAAGAGTGATGAGTGATTCAAAGAGATACTAATGCATCAGCTGGGGTAGGAGAGACAGATGCTGGATATGGATGGGGGATAATGGAGATGAAGGAAAACATTGAAGCTTTTTGAGCAGGGGGATACTTCAAAGAGAAGTACCACCATGTCGTTGAGCACTAGATTTGCTATAGGACTATGGGTTAATTGCCAAGGTTACCAAGAACAGCAAGGCCTTTTCACCAACCGTCCAAAGGACTAACGAACTGACTCAAAACAAACACGCAAGGATTGCCCCAGTATCACACATGAATCCCAGAGGAAGCAGTGTGGAAACGACACTGGGTAACCCACAAGTAGAAAAGAAAACAAGCAAAAGACATGATCAAGACCTTACACTCTGATTGCCCCATTCGCAATATACCATGATATGGAAGATCGTGGCAACCTTGAGGAGGGAACAATGAGATTGCTTGGAAAAGATATTTCAAGACCCAACAGGGAAGAGTCCAAATCAAAAGAAAGCAAAAATCCAAAAGAGAACCGTTTGCCAACGAGATGGGTAGGACGAGGTACTAACAGACCAAGATCAGACATGAGGAAAGCTATATCCTGCAAGGACCTATCGGAGAGCACCTAAGCTGGTGGATTTGGATGAGTGATGCGTCTGGCAAGTTGAACTAAGAAAGATAACACTTTGGTGATAGGAAATCTAGCTAAAGGATGCATTGGAATAGCTAACCAAGATATGCGATGGGTGCAAGATGCTGATCAAGGACAAACTGACATGAACACTGGATAGATACAATGGTACTAAGCTAAAGAGGATGTACAAGCTGACAGACCAAGATATTTACAAGCAGGCTAATCAAGATATGGTACAAGCTAATGGACCAAGATAGTTACAGCCAGGAAAAAGCTCAGGATGATAGGATAGCGGGATGGTTTGATGTTGTGCAAGATGCGAAAGCTAAGGGTAGGGTGATAGTGAAAGATATAAATTTGGCAGGATGCATCCAATGATGATGAGAGATTTTGTGACCAAGGATAGCTAGAGGAACTAGATGAGATGGTTTGATAGGATGGTAGATAGCTAGGATTATGATGGATGTAAAGAGATGACATTGGGTTTGCATGAGGATAGCCTAGAGCTAGATACCAATGACAAAGGAGGATGGACAAGACAAGATCTCCAAGGAATATAGTGCCCCCAATCAGAAGATAACATGTGGAAGGAGGTCTTATGATGGATGTGATAGGATTGAAGCTAGGATGGAAAAAGCTGAAGGGGCTAAGGAGATGGATGATAGCTGAGATGATTGGCTGAAGCTGCATAAGATTTAGTGGATGGTGTGAGATGGAAGTTGGAGGATGGGGGATAGGTGGATAGATTGGAAGATGGAGTTGGATGTCAAGAGATGACCAAAAGCATGAGGGTGATAGGCTAAGCTGGGGATGGTGGGATTACGCATGACGCTTGTTTGCCAAGTTTTCATCATGGTACTTGTCCAAGGTGCTTGAATTGCCAAGTTTTCACCAGTGGATGCTTTATTTTTCTTTTCTTTTTTGACTTTTTGACTTTGGACTTAGCTGGAATGATTTTGGCTTTCTTCAGCTATTTTGGCTTTTTTGGGATTTTTCACTGGCTATTGGAATGTTCAATTTTGTTGTTAGTAGTTGGTACACCGGATGTGTGATTTATGCAATAGATCGGATTAGATGGGATTGATGGTAGGAGATGGAGGGATGAAAATGTTGGAAAGGAGCATGAGATGAGGATGCTTGCAAGAGCAACATTGGCACATGTTGGAACGGGTGTGAAAAGAGCATATGGGGGATAGATGGTAGATGTGGGCATGATGGAGGGTTTGTGGAAGCGTGCTTGGGGATATAGACACCCAAGATGGAGTTAGGAGATGGGGGACATGAGTCACTAGATGGGGGATTAGCAATGGTAGATGCCATTATGCATTGGGTTTCAACTTTTTTCTTGGGGATCCACATGGTTTTGGATTTTCTTTTCATAGGCTTTTGCATTGTTTTGCATTCTTTGATTGGATTTTGCCTTTTTGGAGTATGTCTTTTAGAATAGACATATGATTGCCTAGGATGTGGATTTTTAGCTTTATACATTTTGAAGTTGGCATTTACATTGTTGTGGTAAGCTTTGGGAAGATGGTTAGGAGAAGCTTTGTGAGATGGAGAGGATATGAAAGAGCATGTAGGGGGATGATGATGGATGATGTGCCCTGATATGTGTCTTTGTTGATCTTGCATAGGAATGGATGGAATAGGATTTTTATGATGGCTAATAGGAGGATGGAGGATGGTAGATTTTGGGACATAGGGACCCAAAATGGATTTAGTGGATGAAGGGGGGATATGGTAGGTTGTTTTGGGTTGCAAAGATGGTGGAGGGGGGATGACATAAGATTTCTTGAAGAAGTGATGGGAGGCTAGCATGGTGGGCTTGGAGATAGGCTTGGTTTGGGGGTGTGGTGTACCAACACCTTTAGATGGTGAGCCTTTGGATACATATCCAAGACCATGAAATCCTAAATTTTTTTGTGCAATAATAGGCTCTCTGATTCCTTGCTCTTGTGGTCCTAAACCTTGACCTTGATAATGCCATCGATTGAGCATTTGAACAAGCTGAGGAAACTTTTTGCTTGCAAAAAATGGTAGAAGTGATTTATTAGGTGTATTGCAATGGGGAGATACTGTTCTTAATTCTTTTGCTGAGAGAGGGCCACCGTGGATGAATGTAAGTGAACCAAGAGGGTAGATTATAGATGGTGGAATAGCTTGGATAGGTGGTAAGATGGAAGCATGGAGCGGGGGAGATGGAAGGATAGGATCTTGATGTAGCTGGTGGGATGACAAGATATCTTGTAGTGGAGGAGATATGGCTTTAGGTTTTGGAGATGGAGGAGATGGTGACTGCACTATGGATGGAAGACATGGTACGATGATATCTTCATTTATGCTTTGGGGGATGTCAACATGCTTTTGGGTAGGATCTTGATACGATTGGTTTGGAGTGGATGGTGCGATAGGAGGTGAAGGGATGGATTCTTCAAAGGCAGCGGATGGATAGATGGGAGATTCAGTAGTGGAGATGGGTGAGTAGAAGATGGATGCATAAGGGTCATTATGAGAGATTTGGAAAATGCTTGGAGGCGATGTGGATAGGATTTGGAGGGATTTGATAGGTGGTGGGATTTTGATGCTTGCGAGAAGTGGAAGGATTTTAAGAAATTTGATGGATGGTATGGCGATGATAGCTATGGGAGATGGAGGTGATATTATAGATGGGGAAGCTTCATCACTGACTACTTCACATGGTTGGATTAGATGACATGGCTTATCAACTGTTGGAGGCAACTTTTCTTGTATTTCCTCTAGGAGATTCCTTGGAGACTCATGTGTCAAAGGTGGAGGTGGATTGATAGGAATAGCTAGTGTGATGGGGGTGGAAGATTGGAAGCTTGGTTGCTGGGGTGATGGAGGGGAAGCTAGAATATCAGATGGCATGACTAGATAGTTTGGAATAACTCTTGGATTTTGGGGGATGCTTGGGGGAATGTTTCTAAGGCTTTCAATATACCCGTCATAGTCAACAAGATTTTCATCATCATTGGAATAAGAGGTGGCAGGAGCAAGGACAATGCGACCAAACACATCATGATAGGATTGGTACTTAATGCTTTGATGATGAGTTTGATGGGGATGGGATCTTACGTATGGATGAACACGGAAGCTCATGGTTGGATTTGGGTTAAGCACAGATTTTGGATTGGCTAATGAAAGATTTCCTAGGGAGAGTCAAAGTTGCATGACAGACCTAAGGAGGATTGGCTAGAGATTTTTGGCTCTCTCGTGGGTGGAAGACTTCAAGGGTATGCTGTCAAAAAGTGAGAGTTTTGCTTTCCTATGTGCTGGATTTGGTGGTGGCTGTGTCAACTTGAGGATAGACTAGTGATCCTATGACATGACACGAGATTGACCACTTTTGGATCCCAACCTTTAGCTCAAGGTGATGAGGGATACAAGTGACAAAGCTGGATTACCCTAGACAATGCTCTGTCAAAGAGATAACCTTGGTGAGATTGGTTGATTGGTAGGATTGATCGGATAGCAAAATCTAGCAAAGTGACAACAACTCTTTAAAGGCTTGGGTGATTTTGGATTGGGTTGCTAGCTGGCTGGGGGGATGATTTGGATGGACTTTGGATTTGGGATTGTTCTAAGGCAAAGAACTAGATAGATTCGGTTGCATCGGGGGAGCTTGGATGATTTTCTAATAAGGCAGTGACTACGCTAAGTATGCCTTGAGTTGGGAGATTTCTTCTTTTCTGGGATTTCAACCAAAATTGGCAAACATTCATTCAAAAGCTATGAACAAACAAGCAGACAAAAGTTTTGAGCAAGCACGTCAAACACACCAATATCCTAGGAAGCTTTCTACAAGGATGAAATTTGGTTTAGCTAGGGAGTCCTCGATATATGCAAGGTACGTGAGGCCCAAATTTGTAGATGAAACCAAAAAGATGTCACATAGCCGAGAGGAGCGGTAACCCACTTCTCCTCTTTCACTTCTCAAGGGTATAAAGTTGCTTGAGGCTTAGCCCGAGTGACAAAATTTTGATCCCAAGAGAGGTGTCTTTGGATTCACCTCCCGATCTTTATACTTTGCCGAAACGCTAGAGTTGAGGTCGTCCCAAGGGGTGATGAAATCCCCAAGCAGGCCTCCTAAAAAGCTAAGACAAGATTTTGGATCCTAATCTTATGCACCCAAGATGGCCTCGAAAGACGACAAGGGGAGAGAAGACTTGGATGACCTTGGGCTAAAAAACACGCTTGTTCTTTTACCAACTGACTCTTATGTGTGCTAATCTAGACTTTGCAAGCACTCATGTTTAAGAGACAATGTTCAATTCCAACTCGAAGCGCCAACAAAAGTAAATCGATCGAAGAATGCAAACAAAAAGAAGAGTTAGGGTCAACAAAAGAAAACTCGCGCGCCCGGAGGCCCTCCACGTCAAGTATCTATTAATTTCCTTTAAAGCATTCAAGAGTTGGTGTGATTTTGTTTTAAGCTCAAAGCAAAGATGTGTGAGACTTGATTTTGTCAAGCGCGCGTCCGGAGGCCCTCCACGTCAATAGTTGTTCAATTTTTGTGCCCAAACTTGAAGTGTGATTGATTTAATCTAGATTTTTGGTCATTTAAATTTTTTTGATAAAGTTAAAGAAAAAGTTCAAAGACCAAGTGAGTGAGTTAGATTGTGGAACATTTAACACCTTTTTCAAGTAGACCCATCCCCATGAATGGCGCTGAGATTGCAACCAATGGTTAATATTTGATGGGTGATTAGAAAAGAGGTGAGTCCAAGGAACTACTCAAATTGATTTTTGCAAATTTGTGTTTAACTTAACAAAGTTTTTTAAATGTACAAAAATCAAACTTTGCCTAAATTGCATGTGGAAAAGAGATTTGTTTTGTTCAATTTTAAAAGCTCCACATGAAGTGTTTGATATTGCAATGGTTAATTGATCCTTGGCATTCAAGATTGGATTTGTTGTTTTAATCATGCATTCAAGGAAAATTTGATTTTAATCCATGGCATTCAAAAGTGTGTTTAGCAACATGCATTCAAAGACAAGTGATTAAACATTCAAGTTTTTTCCTTTGAGCATTCAAGATTGAGATTTTGTGTGTTGTTTTAAGAACTTTGAAGTGCTTTGTTTTAACCTTAGATCATTCAAGATTGTTTTTGGACTCAAAAGTGAAAATGACTCTTTGGACTTTGCTTTTCATTCAAGATTTTGTGTTCTAATTTTCATGTTTTAAGCCCAAAAATGATATTCCTAGATTGTTTTGATGCATAAAAAACCTAAGAAACATTCAAGATTTTGCAACAAGACATTTGTTTGGAACAAATAACAAAGCTTTTTAGGACAATTTTGGCAACCATTTAGGACTCTTAGTTTTCATGAGATTTTTAAAAGAACTTTAACATATTTGCAAATGAGGTTCATTTTATCCTTGATTGATGCTTTGAGTTTGATTTAGATTTTAGTGTGCACTTAGTGTTGATTTTGAACCTTTTGAAATGGAAACTTGAAGTTCTTTTTGAATTCCCAAAAATGAAGTGTTCCTAACTTTGCATGAATGCATCTAAAACCTTGATGTTGCAAGGATGCAAATGATTAGATTGGTTTAGTTTCACTTGTTAAAAGATTTTTTCTTTTTTTGCAAATTTTTAATTTTTTAATGGATTTAAGTATGATTTGGGGGTTCATTTTAAGCACTAAAAAGAAGTGTGTATGATTTTTCTTCCTTACAAAAAAAATGGCCAAGATCTCCCACAAGAAGAAGAAGAAGAAGTAGATGGAATAAGAAGAATATAGACAAGAAGAGGAAGAAGAATTCCAAGTGCTTTGTCCACCTATAAGCTTGAAAAATCTGCAAATACTATGAGATAGACTATGAGTTCCTTTGTCTTCTTCATGCTCATGTGGACCTACAAAACCAATTTATACAATCCTACCAATCACAAAAATAAGCAAAATTAGCCAAAATCAGCAAATGACATACAAAACTTGACTAAAAAAGCTAATGAAGATGACCCATGCAGGGTCCCACTGGGCGTGCCAAAATGTATATGAGCAATGTTAGTATGCTAATAGAAACCAAATTTAAATAAAGATTCTACAAACTAAACAAAATTCATAAACTTCAAGATAGACTAAGATGAGCTCTCAATTGAGAATATGAGCCATTAATGGACTCTCTCAATAAGAAGCTCTCTTGTTGAGTAGCTTTATCTAAATGGATAGGATGTATGCTCAATATGCTTCCAAAGGCTTCAATGGATGATTGTGGATTTTTGGTGTGGATAGATGGCTTTAGTATGGATTTGGCTCTCAAAATAGCATTATAACTTTACTTCATGGATTGTGTTAAAATGGCTTGGGAGAGGATTCCTTAAATAGGCAAAGGGCTTGAGGGATCAAGGGCTAGGATGCAAGGATGGGAAAAAGCTTATGGAGGGCTTAGATTACATAAGAGGAGAGCACATGGATTGTGCTTCCTTACAGCCAATCAAGGACTAACACATGTCACATGGTGAGAGGATGGAGGAAAGGCAAAGGATGAGTCAACAAAGGAGGCTCAAGGGATAAAATCTTCATAAAGACTCTCATAATGACTTGCAAGAGCAATAAAAGGGCTTGGAAGAGTCATTTATGGCCTAGTGGACTTCATAAAGTTTTATGGTTGAGATATTTTGAGGGAGATGAGAGCAATTTCGACTTGGGCTTGATTAGGAGGGTTTTAAGCTTTCTTAGGCTTGTGCAAATGATTAGAGGATGGATTAGGATGGTTTAGGATTAGCTTAGGGATAGGCAAGTGGATGGCATTTAATGAGGGTGGGTGAAGGAGGAGATATTTGTTAACTTTTGGCTTGGGTTAGTAAGTCTTAACCCATTTTTAGGGAATGTGACAAGATTAGGAGGGGATTAGGATTAGGTTTAAAGACATCTTCTAGAAGAGTCTAGACTTTGGATGAGGATAAAGACTTTCTAGAATAGTCTAGAATTTCCTAGGATGAGGATGAAGACTTTCTAGAAGAGTCTAGAACTTCTTAGGATGAGGATAAATTAGATTTTTAGGAAATAAATAAAGTTTTATTTATTTCAAGGATTTGGGTTGAGGAGATATTTATTAAAACTTTTTTAATAAACATGAGGATTAATATTTAATCTTAATTAAATATTTTGAGTTGGGATTAGGGGTAGGAAATGATGGGATTAACCTTTAATTGAAATTAAAGAAGGATTAGAAGATTTTGGAAGAGGTTATTGGTCATAAGGAAATTGGCCAAGTTTTGGGCAAAAAATAATTTTTTATTTATTTTAGGATTTTTTGTCAATTTATTAATTAAATAATTAATAAATAAAGAAATAATGTTTAAATAAGATTTAAACATTTTTGGGAGGGATTCCTTAATTAAATATTTTTAATTAAGATAAAGGAATTTAATGGCATAAAAATTAATTAATTAATAAATGATGATGTCATCAGGACTTTTTCAAAAAATAAAAATACTTTATTTTTTAAAGGTTTTTAGGTGTCTATAGTAATATAAAGAAATTGATAAAAAAGATGAAACATTGCAAGAGAAAAATTCCTCAGCTTTTGTAAGAGATGCAGAAGTATCTATCTTCAAAATTTTCAATTCAAAAGAACACTACCCCATACATCTAGTTGAGGAGATTGAATTGTGTGGACCTATACCACCTAGGTCACTTTGGATGGTTGAATGGTTGAGAGATATATGGTCTGCTAGACCATTGTGTACATTAGTGAATATCTTCCCAAGTTTTCATCAAATATCTATATAGATCGCATTTGGGATCCCAACTCCATTAATAAATATGAAGGGGAGTACTTGATGGGGAAAGTTAGATTGAGGAAAGTGAGAGATAATTATAAGATGTTATTATAGTTAATTAATTCTTAGCCATCATCAATATAAGTTGTTTCTAATTGGTCTATTTATTTTATATAGTTTCTCATGAGTGGGATGAATTTCATTTGTATATTGCAAACAATATTGATTGGATGATGGTATGGATTGAATGATCTCAAAAAAATGGCCACTCATTAATATGGGAAGGTGTTGCTTCATTGGTTAAAGAAGCTCATCATAATCGAGATCTCAATGTTATGCCAATGGTAATTGATCTAGCAAATAGTTTAAGAGGTGGAAGGGTATGTATAAGTTAATCTATCAAGACCCATAGTTTTAATCTCAAATCATAGATGGATGCATAATTTTGATATGTTTAAAAAAATATAGGTCAATCACCACAAAGCAATGTAGAACAATGGCCATAAATTTTGCATAAAAAAGGTGGGTGACATTAATAGGACTTGTGATTTTGGGATAACTGCAATCTTTGAGGTTGCCAATATTTTGTCTACAAATGATATGCATCCTCAACAATTTGAAAATAGATACTATGGTGTTTTGGATGATATAATCAAGTGTGAATTTAATTCCTTCAAACTAGATCTATTTATTGTCTAATAGTATAGGCTATGACTGAATGAAAATGATCCTAATAGAACTGTTATTGAACATGATAATGGATTTACAATGATTAATACAAGGTCATTTGAGCTAGTTAGAAATGAGCCCTATTTTCTTCCAAGCCAATGTGAGCAAGTGTTTTACTTTGGTGTTCCACATAAACCAAGTTGTTCATTTGTCATTAGAAATGATCCAAGAGAAATATCGATAAATTATAATGTGATTGAAGAAGAAGATATCGAAGAAGTGGAAGACGAAGTAGATGATGATGATGGTGAAGATCATGATGATCATGATGATGGCGAAGATGTTCATGATGATGAGATGGATGAAGAAGATGAATAATGACATGATCAATGGAAATGTATTAGGTACTAATTACTTATAATATGTTTTTTGTAGAGGTAACGAATCAACAAGTATACAATCCTCAATTCTTGGTGTTGATTACTTATAATATGTTTTTGTAGAGGTAATGAATCAAAAAGTATACAACGATTATGAAGTATGCATATTTTTCATGTTATATTCTATGTAATTTGTAGCATAAGTATCATGTAATTTGTAACTAACTTAAGACAAATGATTTACATATACAAGAAACTATACCCTTTTGATGAGGATTATACATAGTGACATGGATCGAGAGGTATAAGTTTATTACATACTTGCTTTCTCTTTACCTTCAACATTAACTTTAGGTAAGCTTCATCAATATTAGCCTCATTTTATAGAAAAATATTTGGTTCCTTCAACTATATCTCACATTTGATGGGCTACAAGTAGCACCAAATAGTTATCTGCCATATTTGTCTTTCTCAAGTGAGGGAAATGCAGGAATAGAAGAGGATAGTGAGACATGTAGTAGGTCTATAAAAGAGAGACAAACTAGAGGTCAAAAGATTAGAAGAAAATTCAATAAACACATGTAATTTTTCCTTGCTCAAGTGGGGTCATGTTCGTATGATGATGAGACAAAGGGCAACATCAAGGTTCCCTTGAGGTAGACACATCTTGAGGAAGAATGGGTACCCAAGCAATTACCTCCAATTAACATTGATTTTTGTGTTAACAAGAGGATATATCACATAGCTCCACCATCATTACATGGTTTGGGCCTAGTTTCCATGGATGACATAAAGATCAGTTATAACAAAGTTGTTAAATTGATGGAGTATGTAAGACCTTGTTACAATTACAATAATTGGGTGTAGATAGTTCAATATTAAAAAAAATATGTGTAGCTATGCACTAGCAGAAAATTATCTACAATGGAAAGAAAATGATCAAAGTAAAAGACTTGATGCATACATTGATGAAAGGCCAAAAGGAATAGGGAACATTGTAAGTTTTATATATAGTACACATCCGGGGTCAACAAATAAATGACCCAATTGCATTTTTGAGGTGCATGAGAGAAATCATTTTTTTGTATGTGTGATAAAATCA
Organism: Cupressus sempervirens; assembly: GCA_028749045.1. Taxonomy (NCBI): domain Eukaryota; kingdom Viridiplantae; phylum Streptophyta; class Pinopsida; order Cupressales; family Cupressaceae; genus Cupressus; species Cupressus sempervirens. The sequence goes on from CM053785.1 coordinate 409,702,159, forward strand.
ATAAGTTTGGGGGAAGAGTTGCTAATGGATTACAATTTGAATCACATAGATACAAAGAAAGTTACTATCATGGGACTTGTAAGTAGTATATATATAATATTTAAACTAATTACTTCCAATTATAACTCCAATATACAATATACTATTTTATTAATAAGTATTTTTGCTAATGTTAGATTGTGGTGACTGATCAGGAAAGTACTGCACATACTTCATAAATAGTGGGGTTCAAAAAAAAAATTTTGGGCAGTAGCCGACATATTATGGCCGACATGTTATAACCCTAAAGAGATTTAATACTTGTATAAAAGGGCTTAGGGTTGGGTATTTTTCATATGTTGTGATACGAAATTGGTTCTTGTGGCTGTATTGAGTTGTAAGGGATTTACGGATTGTAATCAGGTTGTAATCACTGGATTGTAATAAGATCAGACTTTCTGTTTGGTGGACGTAGCCCAGGGATTGGGTGAACTACGTTAAATCTTGGTGCCTTGTGTTCATTTCTGTGTGTTCTATTATTTTCTGTTATTGGTTATATTTGCATGTATTTTTTATTTCTGTCTGTGGTTTATCCTAACAAGTGGTATCAGAGCGAGGTTGTCTTTCAGTTATCCTCTGTAAGAAAGTCTCACGGTTAAGTGGGAGTCTCACAGTTGAGTGGGAGCGATGGCAGATGAGGGTAAGTTGAGGGTTGATAGGTTTAATGGGTAGAACTTCCAGTTATGGAAGATGCAAATGGAAGACTATTTATATCAGAAGGATTTATGGAAGCCGTTGGAAGGAAAAGCAAAGATTCAGGGAACTATGTCAGAGGCTGAATGGGATCTTTTGGATAGAAAGGCACTCGAAAGCATTCGATTATGCTTGGCACCATCGGTGGCATTTAATATTACAAAAGTAAAGACGACAGAAGATTTGATGAAAACCCTAGTGACACTGTATGAAAAGCCCTCCGCTTCAAATAAGGTATTTCTCATGAAGCATTTATTTAATATGAAAATGGCAGAAGGCGGATCTGTTACAGATCATTTAAATGAGTTTAATACTATTACTAGTCAATTATCTTCTGTGGGTATCAATTTTGATGAAGAAATTAGGGCTCTCTTGATTTTGTGTTCTTTTCCTGAAAGCTGGAATGGCTTGGTAATGGCGGTGAGTAATTCTGTTCCTAGATCTAGTACCCTAAAATATGATGATGTGATCGGTGTTATTTTAAGTGAGGAAACTCGTAGAAAATCCTCAGGTGGATCTACATCAGGAAGTGCTTTAAATGCACAAAGCAGGGGCAGAACGACTGAAAGAGGAAGTAACTCTAGAAATCATGGGAAATCAAGAGGAAAGTCAAAGGGGAGGAGGTCTCAATCGAGAGGACCAAATGATTGCTGGTACTGTGGGAAACCAGGGCACAAAAAGAAAGATTGCTGGAATTGAAAGAAAAATGAAGGAGATAAATCAGATGGAGACAAGGAGGCAAATGTGGTAAGTAACAAATCTGAAGAGGATGCTTTGCTTCTGTCTTTAGAGAGTGTTGATGATTCATGGGTTTTAGATTCTGGTGCTTCATTTCATTCTACACCTCATAGAGGTTATTTCATTGATTATGTCCAAGGGGATTTTGGGCTTGTTTATTTGGGGGATAATGAACCCTGTCAGATTGTTGGAAAGGGAAAAATTAAGATTAAGTTGCAGAATGGGAATCATTGGCTACTACATGAGGTAAGACATGTTCAAAAACTAAGTAGAAATTTAATTTCAGCAGGGAAACTCGGTGATGAGGGTTGTGTAGTTACTTTTAATGCTAAAAATTGGAAGGTTTCAAAAGGTTCCCTTGTAGTAGCAAAAGGTGTGAAAGTAGGCACCTTATATCTTTGTACAGGTCATATTGTTCCTTCTACTTTGATTGTTTCAGAGAAAAATGAATATTCAGGAACAATTACTGCAGTTGAGTAGGGAGAACAAATAGCTGTTGTAGATTTTGATACAACGCTGTGGCACAATAGACTTGGGCACATGAGTGAGAAAGGTATGAAAGTACTTCATTCAAGGAAAGTTTTACCAGGTCTAAAATGTGTGAATATGGATTTCTGTGAAAGTTGTGTGCATGGAAAACAAAAGAGAGTGAGTTTTGTAAAGACAAGGAAGGAAAACAAAAAGGAGAAATTAGAGCTTGTGCATACAGATGTATGGGGACTGGCTCAAGTATCTTGCCTTGGTGGCTCTCATTATTATGTTACATTTATTGATGATGCAACTAGAAAAGTATGGGATTATTTCCTTAGACAGAAATCTGATGTATTTCAAACTTTTAAGAAATGGAAATGCTTGGTTGAAAATGAGACTGGTAAGAAATTAAAATGTCTCAGATCTGATAATGGTGGTGAGTATTGCAGTCATGAATTTGAAGATTATTGCTCCAATAATGGTATTCGTAGACAAAAAATTGTTCCAAGGACTCCACACGAAAATGGAGTGGCTGAACGCATGAACATGACTATAATGGAGCATGCAAGGAGCATGAGGTTGCATGCTGGGTTGCCCTTACAAATGTGGGTAGAGGCTGTCAATACTGCAGTATATTTGATTAATAGAGGTCCCTCTACTCCTTTGGGCCTTGGTATTCTAGAGGAAGCATGGACTGGTAAGAAGGTGAGTTATTCTTTTCTCAAGACCTTCAGTTGTGAAGCTTTTGCTCATATAGACTCTGAAAATAGAACCAAGCTAGAAGCTAAATCAAAGAAATGTGTCTTTGTTGGATATGGCATTAATGAATTTGGTTATAGGCTTTGGGATTTTGAAAATCTTAAAATTATTAGAAGTCGGGATGTCATATTCCATGAGAAAGTGTTGTACAAAGATCTATTGCAGCAACATGAGAAGAAAGAAGATGATTATGTAGTGCTAGATGATACTCCAAAAGTTGACGTTCCAGCCATTCCTCATGATGTGCAACAACCGCAACAACAAATACCACACACACCAGTGAATGTTAGACGGTCAACAAGGCAAATTAGACCTCCACAAAGGTTTTCTCCCTCTTTGTATTCTATTTTACTTACTGATGCTGGTGAACCTGAAAGTTATGATGAAGCTGTCCAGGTGGATACTAAGATTCAGTGGGAGTCTACAATGAAAGATGAAATGGACTCTTTGCTGAAAAATAAGACATGGGATTTGTGCAAGTTGCCTGTAGGTAAAAAGGCTTTACAGAATAAATGGGTTTATAGGTTGAAAGAAGAGGACAGAGGTAAGAAAAGACTTAAGGCCAGGTTAGTTGTAAAAGGATTTGCACAGAAAAAGGGAATTGATTTTGATGAGATATTTTCTCCTGTTGTTAAAATGACTTCTATTCACATTGTTTTAAGTCTTGTGGCTACTGAAGATTTACATTTAGAGTAGATGGATATTAAAATAGCCTTTCTTCATGGTGATTTGGATGAAGAAATATATATGGCTCAGCCATAGGGTTTTGAGGTCAAAGGTAAGGAGAACTTAGTGTGCAAATTGAAGAAAAGTTTATATGGCTTGAAGCAAGCACCTCGGCAATGGTATCTGAAATTTGACAGTTTTATGAATGAGCATGGATATAATAGGTGTCATTTAGATTACTGTGTTTATTTTAAGAGGTTGGATGATGATAGCTACATTATTTTATGTTTATATGTTGATGATATGCTTGTAGCTGGGTCTAACATGGATCATATTAAGGGGCTAAAACGCCAATTAGCACATGCATTTGCTATGAAGGATTTGGGGGCAGAAAAAAAAATCCTTGGTATGAAGATTTGTAGAGATAGGAAGAACAGAACATTGATGCTATCTCAAGCTGATTATGTTGAGAAGGTGTTGCAACATTTCTCTATGGAGAATGCTAAAGCTGTCAGCACACCTTTACCTAGTCATTTGAAATTGAGTAAGGAGATGTGTCCCAAGACACAAGAAGAGGAGGATAAGATGTCCAAGGTACCCTATGCTTCAGCTGTAGGAAGTTTGATGTATGCTATGGTATGCACTAGGCCAGATATTGCACATGTAGTGGGAGTCATTAGCAAGTATATGAGTCATCCAGGATTTGAGCATTGGAATGCTGTCAAGTGGATTCTCAGATATTTGAGAGGAACATCCAATAAGTGTTTACACTTTGGGGGCTCTACTACTGATTTACAAGGCTATGTTGACTCAGATTTGGCAGGGGATATTGATACCAGGCGGAGTACTATAGGTTATGTCTTTACTGTTGGTGGGGCAGCCGTGAGCTGGGTTTCTAGGTTATAGAAGATTAATGCTTTATCCACTACAGAGGCAGAGTATGTTGCTGCTACAGAGGCAGCCAAGGAGATGATATGGCTTCAGTTCTTCTTATAAGAATTGGGACATCCTCAAAAGGATAATTATTTGTTTATAGATAGTCAAAGTGCCATTCATCTTGCTAAGAATTCAGCTCTGCATTCTAAGACCAAACACATACAGTTGCGGTACCATTTCATTCGATCAGTTTTGGAGGATGGACAGTTAAAGTTGGCAAAGATACATACCAATGACAATCTAGCAGATATGTTGACAAAGGTTGTAACAAGGGAGAAGCTGAACTCCTCTTCAGCTTTAGTTGGTCTTTTAGACTAACCATGAATAAAAGAACAACAGAGTCCAAGGTGGTTTGATCCAGTGGGAGCCCCATGTGGTAGTTGTATTGCTACAGGATCAGTCTCCAAGTGGGAGATTTTTGTTTAGTGTGGAGCCTAATCAGTCCCCAAGTGGGAGATTGTTAGATTGTGGTGATTGATCAGGAAAGTACTGTACATACTTCATAAATAGTGGGGTTCAATTTATTTTTTTTGGGCAGTAGCCGACATATTATGGCCGACATATGGCCGACATGTTATAACCCTAAAGTGGTTTAATACTTGTATAAAAAGGCTTAGGGTTGGGTATTTTTCATATGTTGTGATACGCAATTGGTTCTTGCGGCGGTATTGAGCTGTAAGGGATTACGGGTTGTAATCAGGTTGTAATCACTGGATTGTAATAAGATCGGACTTGCTGTTTGGTGGACATAGCCCAGGGATTGGGTGAACCACGTTAAATCTTGGTGCCTTGTGTTCATTTCTGTGTGTTCTATTATTTTCTGTTATTGGTTATATTTTCATGTAGTTTTTATTTCTGTCTGTGGTTTATCCTAACAGCTAAGTTGACTATTCCTTTCATTATGGTGATGTTTTTATATATATTCTTTGTCCGAGGGTGACATGGCCAATCCATTGGATGAAAAAGTCAAGGATGTTGCTCCCACCCCTTCTCCAGCATAGGTAAACCTTCTGTATAAAAAATTATGCAATTGTAATTTTACAATATGTCATATTATTATGTTATTTTCGTTAAGGTTTTGGAATTTTTATATTTTTTTACTAATGTTTTTGTCACAATTTGATGCTTAGGGAAAGGGGAAATAATATATTTCATAAGATCAAATACTTGTTGATATGGCAGCCACAGTATTATGCAATGATAACATTGCATATAGCAGTGACCCTATAACCATGTGTAAAAAGGGCCTCAAGAGTATCAATCTACAAATTTTTGGGCTTGTGATGGATCCAAATCCAAAAAAAGAAAAAGAGGCCACAAGAAATGAATTGTGTCATAGAGAACACTATTTGGAAGTAACAAACAATGAATCTTTTTCTAGGACAATAGTTCAATAAAGCTTTATATTTTATACTAATTTATGGATCATGAACCACAATATGTATGTTTTATTACAATAATTTTTGAGACCTTACTAAGTTGTTTCATCTAATGAGGGTACCAATGTAGCTCCTACAGGTATGTGATTTCAATTCTTAATCATTAAAAGGGATATTATTTTCTTCATGACTATTACTGATAGTTTTGTATTATTGTTGTCATATTTTTTCAATCTATATTTAAAAAGACAAATACATTGTATATATGTGTGTGTGATTATTTTTTAGGTGCTAATGATGTGCATACACCTCCTTCCATGAGGCTAACCAACACTTTGAGATTGTTGACTACAGGATCAACAACAAGGAGCATGTAAACTTCCACACCTACTACAACTAGAGTTGGTAAATCCTTGTTTTGCTACATTTGGTTATGTGTTAAATATGATTTGATTTGTACTTTCTTTTTCATTTGAGTATAGTATGACATTGATTAACTTTGTGCAGGGATAGGTACACCTTTTCATGCTAATAGAACAAATGACAATACTGGTGATAATTTACCAACCTTTCCTGGAGCAGCTCGCGTTACTTCTACTAGATCGTTGGAGGCATCATTGTTGATGGTCGAGAAAGATATGATTCCCTTAAAATTTCCTAAGTTTTTGGGTACTTTAAAATTATAATTATTTAGAGCGCAATTTTAGTTTACTTATTCATAACTCATTTTTGACTAATAATCCCATGAAGATTTTGCAAGAAATGATCTTTTTTATGAAATATTTTATTATTTAATATTGAAGATACTTGGGCCCACATTACATAAAAGGTATGTAGCTTTATATAATTGGTTGCTACATTTTTCCATTCATCCATTTGTTGTAATATATTCAAGGTACAGAGCTTGAACTAATTTCTTATATAATAATTTTGTTTTTTGTTAAAAGGTGGAATGACCAAGGCCCTGAATTAAAAGATCAACTGATAAAAACTATGGAGGAGCTCTTTGGTTAAAATATTTTGAACAGACTAGATGGACCAAACTTATTTTCTAATTACAAAGGCTTTATGAACAAACTCCCAATGGAAGCTTTATCAATTCCATCACAATATGATTTGAATGTCATTGTCATGCCATAAATTTTTAACATAAAATTTTAATGCGAGAACACAACCAACTTTTTTTTTTGAGAATACATTAACGTTTTCCTGACTAGATGAATGGTTTCGTGTGGATTGTGAAGGAGGATTATACTCCTATCAGGTGGCGGTTATATTTGACTGCTACTTTGTATGATTAAAAGTGTGAGTTGCATGCTAAGTTTAGAGTTTACAATGAAGCTTCGATAATTACCTAACTGGAGTTGTCGATAAGATTAAATGATACATTATCCATATTTAACTAGGAGTTGTTAAGGTTCGTTAATGGATTAAAAGGTTCTACTAGGGAAATGAAGTTACGAGACCTTAGTTTTCTGCACTCCAACCAAGACACTCTGATGGGTAGATGTGATTTATCTCATGGGAATGTGGCGATGATAACATAGAAGATGGCAACAAGAGGATGAGTTATTACTCAGTGTGTCTCCATCAGTATTCGGGTTTCCATTATTATTATATGTTCTATTATGAGTTTACTACTATTATAGTTATACCTTACCAATGCCTATACTTTCTTAGTTTGCATCTTTTCACGAACAGGTTACATTATTATTTTCAATTATCAACTACGGAGCTTGGAGTATTGTGCAGTTATTATCTTGATCATATTAGTGTTCAATCTCGTATCTCTTTATGTTGACATCAAAACATTGTTAATTCATATTTAAAATTAAGTGCCCATCTTGGTCATCTAGACTATACTACCCTCGACCTAAATAACCACTAATTGATAAGATAGATCAAAATGATATAATATAATTTTAAATAGTATATACCTAAATAATCTAAACTTATATATATATCTACTTACATAACAAGAGAAATATAAGACATATCCCTAGTTACCCATTCTATCCTTATACTAGAATTAAACCTATTTATATATTAATTACCACTAAAACATAACTTTATTTACATGCCATAATTAAATTCCAAACACAAAAACTAAGTTACTATTTAAACCCACTTAAAATACCACTTAAATTACATCTATTTGCCTAGGCTAAGGGTCTAGACTTACATCATGAGTATGTTTAAGATTGTCTTATCAATAAACTAACATATATATCCACACACTTTAATCTCCTTTACCCATTTTTTAAAAGTAAATAACATATAAATATAATTATTGAAATGACTACATATCCATAACCCATATAAATAATCCCTACAACCATGGCTTGCTAGTTTTATGTCACATTTAATGGATAATTAAACTACATTTCAAATCTGCCTATGTACATCTAGTCTTTCTTTAAAATAGGGACTACTTTATGATTTCATGTATCATATTCAACTAAATAAAATATTAAACTTCACCTATGATTATATATTCAATTTCTTTGAATATCACCATCACTTCATTAGTCCTATCTTGCTGTCCCCTACTTCAATCACCTAAGCTAGAGGGTTTAGCCTTTCATCATTATGTCCTTTCAAGCTGTCCCATCACATATTTCCATGCCCTTAAAACTTACCACCTTTTTCCAAACGCATGTTTTGACTATGGCAGATTTGTTTGAACTAAACATAATAAAATGCCACCTATTTCCTTGCCACATGGGCATCCAAAGTGAAGATGGTGGTAGGTGGGGAGCCAAAGGTAAAGAAAATGCGCTCCCCAAGGCTTCCTAAAGTCTTTTCTTCCTTAAATGCATAAAGAAGGCGTTACCCAAGGAGGTAAGGGTAATCATGACATGGTCTGCACAAATAAAGTTTTTTTTTTCAGGTACTTTTTCCCTTGCTCCAAAAAGCTAGCGTCCAGGTTTGAATAATGTGCATTTGTTATTTCAACTTGCAACTTTTCACCATGTCCTTAGAGGGTACGCCTAGAATGGGATGCCACTTGTATTTGTTTATGTTTTTTTTTCATTATATTTGCAGATTTTGTTGTTGACTTGGCCATGCTCAAAAAGGTGATGCCCTGGGCAATCATGCATAACATTTATGTTAACACTATTATATGCAGACTTCCTCCTTTTTGTTTTCTATTATTAATTTGTTCTTTATGGAGAGTGATTTGATATAGCTCATTGTTTATTTGAATATTATTGCTAGCTAGGAAAGTTTCATTTCTCTAGAGTCCTATGTAGGCTATAGCCAATAAAATATTGCTCTGTAATAGAAGGAGGAAATTAGTTACCTTTCCATACAAACTCCAGAGATAAATGAGCACCTTCAGCTAGTTAGTTTTTTATGTTCTTTATACTTATGTGTATTATTCTGATTTTCTTCTCCATTAAAAGAGATCATCCTCCATGAGTTATTATAATGACATACTATGAATTATTCAACTTGTTCTTACCAATTAAATTTCTAAACTTATTAAATTCTTTGTACAAAGGATTTCGTTTAAATCAACATAGAGAAAAAACATGCTGGTGAATTCAAATTTGAAAAAGATAGAACTCAAGAAGTATTGAGCTAACTTTTAATACATCAAGTGTCTCCATTTCCTTTGATATCACTTAATACTAAGATGTAAACTATCTACCATTCCTTCTATCAATTGCATACCTTACTTCATTAACAATTTCAATGCTAACATCAACTTTTAATCATTCCTTTTGCAATTGAGAAATAAGATATCAAGTTGGCAAAGTTCAGTTTCATTCCTATTGTTATCTCAAGATAATCACATTCTTCTTTCCTCACATTGCAAGGTAAATAGAAAAGAATCAACAGCAGTACCATATAACTCCTCTGACATGATCCTTTCAAATTTTCTTCAAGACAATATCAAGCATGTTTTCTATCAACTTGAGTACAATAGAAAGATCATATAGAATAATGATACATCAACTTCTCTTCCTAAGAACATAAGAATTAGAACAACATTACACTTTACAATACAATTTCTTTCACATAACCAAGGAGGATTTCTCTCCCCTTGACACAATAATAATACATCTGCTCCTAAGCAAGAAATGGACTCCATACATCAGGTTTCCAAAACTCTCCAAAGAATACCTGCACAAAAGAGAAACAACTAGGGAACCATGGAGGCTCACCTCTCAACCTAGGCCTCAAAGAGACCACCCCCACGCTAGGGGAAACAAGGCTCAACGGGGATACATTCAAACATCATCATAATAATAAGAATCCAACATGAAAATCACAGTTTAACAACACATTTAAAATTCCCAACCAAGGCTTGCACAATGATTCACAAATGGAACCATAAACATTGGGTGAAGGTGGAAACACAAGGAGGTTTACCATTTAATATCATATCTTCCATAAAAATCATGCCCTTTCGGGGCTAAATCAACAAAATACCAGGCCCTTTCGGGGCTTCATAATATCATGCCCTTTCGGGGCTTCATAAACATCTTCCACCACACACACTACCAACACAACATCCTCCACCACACACAACCAACAGCTTTAGCTTCCTACAAACCCATACTTCAGTTACTTCCTTCCTCACCATTTCTCCTTTTCTTTTTCTTTTTTCTCTCCCAAGGAAAAATATGAATATGACAATGGCATACAATGGAGCCCATACTCCAAGGTCCTCAACTATGCAATCTAACTGCTGCCCATTCACCTTGGACTCCTCTTCCCTACCCACAAGGGTGAGTGCAAGTCCCACACCCATAACAATGCTCAAGCACAAAGAAGAAAAGAAAAACCAAGTAGAAATAAAACCAAAAATTTTCAATAGTACATCACATTATCACAACACAAGAATACCAAGAACACTCCTACCAAAGGCACTCTTACAGTTTTCCATTTCAGCTATGAGATATAAAGAAAGCATGGCATGAAGGACTAACCTACTTACAAGCTATGGCAATGGAATGAAGGCCTCTTCCTGCTTGGATTTCCAACTTCTCCTTTCCATTCCTTGGTTGTCTCTAAAATTAGAGAGTGGGTGAGTCAATCCCCAAGATTGGCATAACTTCCCTATAAAGACTTCCACTTTCATCCTCACCTACCTCTTTTACTCTTGTGTTTTCCCACCAATGAGGACTTAACCAAGTGGTGTTATGAGGAAAGAAGTTAGGTTACAATATGATTTTCGAATTGGCTTGGAAATGACTCTTTTTGAGGGTCCCCTAGGTCCCCTAGACTTACTTATGATCATATTTAACCCCCCAACCCATACTATTACCATGTGGGTGACTTGTTTTCACAAAATTAGCACTTAAGAATCACTTAGGCTCTCTAAAAATTCCTATCACTTGTAACTTGCATTCCATCAAGAAGTTGATTCTTCCTAACACTCTCCAAGGTGGTTTACTTGATTTTGCAATGAGGATTAGGCTTAGGTTGAGTGTCTTCATACCAAAGAATCCTATTTGACATGTCATTTGCACATAGACAAAACAAGTGTCAAATGACACACACATGCACATAAAAACACTTCACACATTATGATGACATGTCACTAATCAACCATGTTCTCTGACTATAACACTCATACACAGTCACAGTACGAAATAAACACAATACAACGAGGTTTTGAATCTTCCAAAGATTCACCTTGGCTTAACCATGTTCACATAAGATTGAACCTTGTTTCCCCCATTAATCACCATGGTTCCACTTTCCTGCACACTCAACTTAAACATTAGTAACCCAATAAGATAATACAGGATCCATACAAACACATACAACATAAATCCAATATCTCGTACTACTCATTAACGTATACAAGTAAGTATCATCTAATCATTTCTATTCTAAGTAATTACAACAGCATATTCCATTTAACTTTCATCTAAGTGCATATTCAAAACATTTCATTATCATTCCCATAAAAGATTTAAAACATTGAAATATCGAATATGTGGATCAATAGTAATCTTTCTAAATATAAATTATTTTCAATTAGAGTATCATCACAACTCTTTCTTACATAACAATTAAACTCTGAATCATCTTTAGTAAATCATAGAAACAATATAAAATGGATTTGTGTCGACTGGTTAACTCGTAACTTGATTAAGTTTAACTCCTTAGACTGTTAGAATGTTTCAGTAATTATGTCATAATAATTTAGAACCAAGTTTCAAACATAGCCATGTATGTGATTATCATCATAACCTATACTCATAGTTGTTCCGAGTAGGTTGAATGTTATTTTATCCTTCCTAACTGCCTAGTAAATTGTCCATAGTGTCTCATGGTCAGGTTCTTGTCTTAAACATTTTAAATCTCATGTCCATGTGGTCTTATTTTATAGACCTAATTTTACTAGAGAGAATATCAAAATCCACATTACTCTCCTATAGGAACCCTTAAATCATGATTTGCAATAAAACAAAGTATAAAGCATAACTCAATTATCTCCTAACCAGTTTTATTTCATCAAGATCTAGACACGAGTACTAGTGTGGGCCTTACAGTCATACTATGACTATGGCATAATAGTGACACATGAAAGGATCCAAACCTTCCCAACACACACTTCAAACCAAATAAATAACCTCAATGCACTTCAAGGTCAATCATAGTGTTTTTTTCCCAACCATAAATATGTAACATTTAATGAATCAATATATTACTATGACTATCATTGTCATGGTCAAGATAGTATGATAATGTCTTTTCTACACAAGGAATAAGAACAACTTAAAAGTCATTTCTATCCAATGAGAGGGTTCATCTCATTAAACTTCATGGAATAATAGGAGACCACTATTTCATCCATGCTAATGTAGATATGTCTAATTGACTATCATTTTATCCATGCTAATGTAGATGTGTATAACATTTTTCCTTGGAAATATTGTAAACACTCCATCCTACTCACTACTCTTCATTTGGTCAGATATATTCATTTTCATCATCCCAGCTGCATACATCTGTAAACTCACTAAGTATGCCACCCAAAGACACTCTTCTATCTTGGTACAAACAACATATCTAATCTATGTTCTTAGAGCATAGACAACCTCCATGATCTTCTCATGACCCATCACCAACACCATTAATGCACCCTTTTCACTAAGATCATTTCTTCTACCAAATTGTCACTTAGCTCATGCCATTCCTTTTGGCATTGTAAGTCTTTATTCACCATCAAGGTTACATCATTAGCCTCACTATCTATCTCTTTCTCGGTATACCTCCTTTCCTCACACAATTTTTTCCTTTTCTTGTCTTTCTCTCTTTTCTTCTTTCCATTACTCAATGATCCCTTCAATGCATTTTTATATTAGTCAAAACATATAAATATGCTTTAAATGTTGGTGATAAGTGTAATTTCCTCTAGAATAGAATTCCATAGTGACTTAAAGGCAAAAATTTAGGAATGAAATATATGATTTGTGGAGGGTCCTTTTGCATGAAGAATGATTTATTTGTAGGTTTTTCCCAAAGATGGTTCCATTTGTATATTTTAGCTTGCAATAATGAAAGTATTCTTCTAAGATTTGGAAATGAATTTTATAACATCAATCATTTGGATAGATCTAGATTGTATTTTAGCTTACACCATTTTTGCAACTTTAACATGTATTTCTTATTCCATTACATCAAATAGCCTCTTATTAATCCTTTAGACTCAAACCTCAACTAAACTATAAACCTATCCTTTAACCCATCTATTAGCCCTTGTTAGGCCTATTTACCCATATTGGTAACCTTGAACATTTTGACACATTTTTTATTCAAACTTCATTCAAATGGCTCTAATGGACATTTCTACTTTGGATCACTTTTGTAAAATATATCGAATAATGTGTGGTGAATCATGTGTTTCTTCTTAGACCCAACTGCATTTTAAGGAGATCGCATTTAGATGTTGATAATGTTGACAAGCAACATTGAAAACTTTTTTCATTTTGCAATGAATTACACCCAAAACCATTTCAGGCCTCATACAGTAGATACAATATGACTTGAAAATGTTCCCAACACCCAAGAACACCAAATTCTATGCTTACCCCCTTCACTAGTTTAACCATGATGGCTTATATATGCAACTCATGCCAATGGTTTTACAATTCAAGTCATTATTACATATCACTTGTTCCATGAATCTATATTTTGGATTAATTTGTTTCATCCATCTTTGTTTCAAGAAATGTAGAAGGAAGCCCTAGTTGAATATTCAATCTCAATTTATATGCATAGGACATCAGGTGGAGCTAAAAAATGGAACATGTTTGCATTTTTTATACATGTTACTAATGTAAACCTATTAAGTTTTTTTAGCTCCCCCTATTATCCATGTATATGGAATGTTGTTGCATGCACATTCTCGATTGAGTGGTTGAATATTATTTTGGATGGGAGGGAGACAAACCAAAGACATATGGATCCTTAAGTGGCTACAGACAATGATTCTTCACCATTTATATTCTATCACTGAGTTCCTTTTTTTGGCTATTGCTACATTCTACATTTTGATGTTATTAAAATTAATTTTTTGTTTCCTTTGTTGAAATGTGTCATGCCTTCATTCACTAAAATTGATCTCTGCTAATTGTAATCATATTGGTAACATGCTAATCTTAGTCTTCTTCAATTTGTTGTTATAATGCTAATTGATCATGATTTCATTGTATTCGGTTGCAAGGTATTGAGTAGTAGAACTGACAAACTTAAGCTGGAGTGCTCGAGTTTGAAAATATTGATACTTGAGGTTTGTTATTTCACTAACAATCCCTTTTATTAATTTATGGTCTAGTCAAAATATTAGTCATTTTAATTTCTTAGTTAAAAGCATTTTAGTTATAACTTATTTTTATATCATGCAATTATTGTCTCTCACAGGCATTATTGTCATTATTATAGATGGGGATGGTTTAACTTTGAAGTCTCCAACATGGTAGGATCACTTTTGTAAAATGACACGGATCAATCACTCTCCTCGTAAAAATGTTGAAAGCAGCATCATTGCATGTAATCTTGTCTTGAATGGATATGTCGAAGAATGTGTGGTGAGTCATGTGTTGCTTCTCAGAATGTTTGTTTCACTTACTCTTTCATAGAAATCTTAGTTTTCTTTGGTAAAAAGAAATTAGCTTGCAACATCTGTAGGATTTTATAAAAATCATAGGGTGAAAAGATGCTTACTAATAAGGACCAAGTTGGAAGAAGTTGCCAGAAGATGTTTATTCATCTTGATTCTTCTCAAGTAGAATTTAATTCAAATTAAATATGATTAGTAATTGAGTCTGATCAAGTGCTTGAGTCTAATTCTAATTCTGATTTTCCATTGATTTTTTTTGAAAAAGTAGACAAAAAGGTGCTTTTTGACCAAAATCATGCATTTTTATGTTTATTAGGAGTCTTGTATGTCTTGTTATGCATTTGTACCCATTTGAAGGAATTTGAAGGTTTTTAGAGTGAGAATCAAAAGAGTTTCAAAATTGACAAAAAAATCTATCATGCAACAATTTTTGTTGTTGAGCAACTTTTGCCTTCCCAAAATATTGTAAAAGTTACTCAGCAACAAAATTTTTTGCATGACAATATTTTTTGGTCAATTTTGCAACTTCTATTGATTCTCACTCTAAATTCCTTCAAATGCCTATAGATGCATGTCAAAACATAGAAGACTCCTAATAAACATAAAAATGCATGATTTTGGTCAAACCCTAGCATTGACCAATAGTTATGATTGAGACATCATAAATATTCAAAGCTACATATTAGTTACATAGATTGATGCAAAGTGCACACAATAAAAACTTCTATGACCTTGGTCGCACAAATGTAGCATTGAGTGGAACAATAATCACTAAATATGTAACTCCAATATTAATTTAAACTTTCACTTTTCCTTTCCTAGGTTTCCCTTTTACTACTAAGGTCTGCCTTCTGTGATAGTCACAACAACACTCAAAGTGATGACTCAAGTCATAGGGAAATCTAGACTTGTTCAAATGATGGATTTATTAGAAATACCAATAATCAAAACTCCTTACAAAGTTTGGACACACAAACTATAAGTTTGTGACTTTTAGCCTTCTTTCTGACTAGGTTTCTTCTAGAAACTTTTCCTCTAAAACAAGGGTAAGATTGTGACTCAGAAGGCCCAAAAAATTAGGGGTTGTGGTGGAATTTGATAAGAATGTCCTTGGAGAGAGACACTAGGAGAGGTCTGTAAGGAAACTTGGCAATAAAAAAATATAACCGTTTCCACATAACCCATAATAGATCTAAAATAAACACGGAATTAAAATCCACATGCAAGAGAATAGACAACATACCCGCAAAATTGTGACACAAGATATACCCTGGGAAACCCTCATTGAGGGAAAAAATCCAGCCTCCAAAAGCATCCATCATCATGTATTATTCAGCAAAAAAATACCATTGCCATACAACCATGGAAGCCTTCATGGCCATAGCCACAACTGAGAAAACTATGTGAACAAGCATGAATCCACACATCCCATGCCATGCTTCCAACCTTCACAAATTCTCCCTTGGCTAACCTGTCAAGCCTTGTCCCGCTCGACTCTTGCCTTTTGTCTTCTCCTTGTCACTCTTGTTTCTCTCTCACAACAACTACCCTTGTGGCTGCTTATATAGTAGCAAGTCCCACAAAACCACCAAGTGGTATTACATAAACCATGTGCTAAAACCATGTGCTACCTAACCCACTGACCCCACATTTAATATTGGGCATTTAATTCTTTTCCCCAATATTAAATAATTACATGAAATATTATCACAATGTTACAATACAACACATCAAGAATATTCCATGGGAATCTTTACATGTTGCACGTCCATCTAGGTACAACATTACATAATAAAATAAAATAATAAAATATAACAATATTATGCAATGTGTGCAACACCCATTATCTCAACAAGGTCCTGCTTTGAAACTTTGTCATTTAGCACTTATTGTATCTAATTTGTGTCCAAGGGGTGAAGGATGTCACTCAAACCAAGACAACTATAGTGGAATATTCATTCTTATCAAAGAAGATCTCATATGGTTCATTTGAGCTTCTATTTATGAAATTTGGGTCAACAAATTTGACTTATAATATGAACAATTGAATCCTGATATGCTTGTGAGTGCTCATTTTTTGTGTAACAAAAGAAGTTAAAAAGTGTTGTATTGTTCGATATTACAATAATGTAGAGGTAATTCCTTTTACTTCCTCTTTTGGGAATCCTTGGAGAATTATAATTCAATCATCTAGGTGTTACATTGAAATCCTAATTGAACTCATAAATGTAGCATTGTGGTAAAAAAAAATTATGCATTGATTGATGATAAAGGAATTGGACATGAATGATGAAAGAGAGCATATCAATAAGAAGAGAGGCAGAGCCAAAAGGCTGAACAAAAGGGATTAGGTTGTGTTGAGGCTAAAAGAGAGATTAAACAAGATGAACATAATTAAAGGAGTGGAAATGGACTCAGAGATAGATGGAAGCCAAACCACATGATTGAAGGGTTTGTGGAGTATTGACAGTGAAGGCACAATATACATATGTTAATTGCCTTAACCAAACAATACTATTGATGACTATGATATGCCAATAACATATGCAATAGTAATATGATTTCTAACTAAACAAGAACCTAGGGTCAGGACTCATATGACTATTACTAGCCTGATACAGTTACCCCATTTAGTGGTAATATTATAGTCATCCATGCTTGATACAATGATAAGCAATCACAACATATTTGATAATTATACAATTCAATTTGATCATAGACTATTTCATTTTTATTTTTTAAAACCTATGGTTTTTATCAAAATTTTGCACTTAATAGTTGTTATTTTGATGATGCCCATTTTTGATAGCTTTGCAAACTTCTTGATGATAATCTCAATGTCATTGATATTTTGATGCAGCTTGCCATCGAGGGCATGACAAGATCATCGACTATAATTTGCTAAATGTCGATCTTTCAATGCTAACACTCATTGATAACAATTTTAGAATTGTCAAACTTTTGAGCTTTTGTACTAGTGGTCTGATGTCATCCCATGACAAAGATTAGGATGATTTCATCGATCTTTCAATGAGAATGCCCGTCGATAAAAAATTCATTATTATCAAACTTTCAACATTTTGTACTAGTGGTCTGATGGCACCTCGTGACAAAGATTGGTATAATTTTTGATAGAGTGGTTTGTTGATATATCGACAGCCATGGATTACATCAGGATTTTGACAAAATTATAGTGACAATATTTTTTGACCTTTGAGAGTTGAAATTTTGACCAACACTCATTGAAAAATAGGTCCAAATTTACTAGTGACATGTCATGGATAAGAACCTATAAATTTTGAATAAGATAATTTCATATGAGGATGGTTTGGGTCAGATGAAACCATATTGATGTGGGATGATTTTATCTTAATTTTGTGAATCATGAAGAAAAATAGTGTGGAAATTTATGAGCAACTTCCAGTATTAAGCCAAAGGATATAAATGCATATGAAAAATGGTCATGAGAAATATAATTGATTATGAAAGAGTACAAAAATATGAGAAATGGTATTTTTACTTGAAGATAATGATGCATCACCTTGATGTAGTTTGATAAGAACTCTATCAAGGTACTCTCATGTACATATTGGTGTTCATGGAACAAAGGGAGATTAGAAGAATACATTGTTGGAAGTCTTAATGGGAAAGTAAGATACTGAGAGGGAGGGTGAATGAGGATCTAAAAAATGTTTTCACAAACAAAAAATCAAATATATTCAACTCTAATCCATCTCATATCTTAGATCATAGACCATATAACCATAAACTATAATATTGAAATAGATCTAAGTGTGCATCACATCCATAAACATGAAAGTAAATGAAAATACATAATACATAGGATTTGATTATCCATAAATCCTCCAAGGTGAATCTACCCTATGAGGGGTTTTCCCTATTAAGAGCTTACAAGACTTATTCAATCTACCTTGATAAAAGGATTTAAAACTCACAACTTAAGCACCCTATTAGGAGATTTGAATAGGCCTATTAGGATGACTCTATTAAGAGATCTATGTGACTCACTCATTAGAATGACTTATTACTTGATCCTTTGGTTAACACTCTAATACTAGATTATGGATCTTCTCTATCCTTGTCTGATTTGATCTCCTTATCTAATATACTCTATTCTTCCCTTCACTTCTAGGTTAGTATGTCTGATCATCAAACACAACCTTCCTTTTCTCACACACTTGTCTCTTCACTCTCTCATGGTCTTTCACTTACACACTCAATCATACTCTTTTGATTTAGGGTTTGGACCCTTCTTAAATAAATAACTAGAGAAGGTTCTAGATCTTGATCAAGGATCTAGAGCTCTCCCTTTTTCTACTTCGTCCTTCCAATTTTCTGATTGGTTACTCTACCTTCCTAGGGATCAATGTCCTCTAATAAAATTCTTAATTAGCTCCTTAATTTTTTTTACAACCATAAAATGATGTATAGAAGTTGACCAAAATGGTTTACATAAGTATTTATGCCATCAGAAACACATAGGTCAAAACTGGTTTACTCGTCACTTGAATACCCTTATGTTTGGTCATAACTAAAATTCATCCTTTCCCTTGGCTTTTGTATGCTCAGCAGTAACTTTCACACTTGGCATAAATTGACTTTTCTTATCTTGGCATCTTCTATCTTTACTCTGCTTAAATTATCACTTGGTCCATACTAGGGTGCTTGACAACTTTTAACTTGCTCAACTCGCACTGGAATATAAAAAAGTCCATAATCATTTGGCCTTCATTGGGTATCTCAATTGTAGTGATTACCAACCAAGTCTACCTAGGAAATGACTAAGTGTTTAACATTGATAGTCAACACAACATGGAGATCAAAAATCTCCTATGGAGAAAATACTATGTCATGAGTGATCATTCTATTCAAAATTACAAAATAGAAACCCCCCTTAGACTGTGAGTCAGTCTATATACAACATATATACATATCTCCAAAAATGAATGTGAGTAATATCACTCATACCTTTTATCTTTCCTAATTCATGTTTCCTTCCTTCTTTTGGTTTCCACATTAAATATATGACAAAAATATTATTTTCCCTTGTTTATCTTTTCTCCATTTTTCCCTTTATTTTTTTCACTCATGGTTTAGGGGTGGTTGAGGTCAAATTGTACTTGTCCAAAAATGTTTTATGAATTTGTAAAAAAATATCTAATGCATGATCCCAAGTGGATCTGACAGATTCCAAAACTTGAATCTTGATCTCTAGCTAAGCATCTAGACCCACTAAACTATCTTCTGTAGAGAGTTGTGGATCTCTCTAAACTAAATCTTTTGCATCTATAAGTTCTTTCTGCATCATATCTAGATGAGGTAGTAACATGGATTGAATAGAGATCAATTTGGTTTTAATGTTGCAATCCTTATCCATTAGCTTGGCTAACCTTCCTTGAGTAAAAGTTAATCTATTGAAATGAATAGAGTTTGAGCTTGCATCAATACTCACAGAATTTCTGAATGACTTCAAATCTTTTTGAAGTTTATCAATAGATGGTTGATTCTCCTTGGTGAAGAACTCAATATCACAAAGCATTTTATATAAATAATAAATATTCTACAAAACTCCTAAATTATTTACAATATTTGAAAGTTCAACCTTTTTTATTGCTATCTCTATTGAAACTTTCTCCAAAACTATGTGCTCAAATTTATTTTTAGACCATTTTATCAAATTTTTGTTGGCCTAATGTCATCATTGTTGACTTTCTCAACAATATGAACTAGTTGGTCTATTATTGTCATTTTCTCATTCATAGTATGAATTTCAAATACATCTACAAAATTGTATTTCATTTCATGTAATATCTAATTTTGTTGTATTTCCCTTCTAAGTTCCTCTTGTTTGGTATTCCTCTACAAGAGTTCTTGCACAATTTGCATTTTCTCAAAAGTTATTGTCTCTAGGTCATATTTGGGAATGATGATGACCTTGTCTAATGTCAATGGCTTGCTAGGTGACCTAACATTTTTTTTCATCTTCTTTGACCTAGGAGCATTAGCACTTGACAATGTAATATCCCTTTGATTAGGTATTTCCTATCGAATAGGTGTAGTAATTGATGTTTTAGTTAATATATGCACAACACTCAACAATTGTATTAAATCTTGGATTGCCTCTTACTCTTTCGGATTCTCAAAATCCTCACTCTTTTGTTGCTCAACCTCCTTTTCTCCCTCAATGTGAGGTCTTGAGGCATCATGTGTATATTGATCTTCTTGTTTTGGTTTTTCTCCTTCTTCCTTGTCCATCACAATATTGGCTGTTGGTGGTGGAAGTTGAATCACAATGATGGTTTTTCCCTATTCCTCAACACTTACATCTTGTCCTTTTTCCCCTACTATGACTAAAGTTATTTGAAAATTATCAGTTGTAGAGGTCATAGTTGGTGCACTCTCAATCCTTGGGTAATCCTAAATTTTTATTAACACTGGATTGGAGCATGGAAGAGGCGTATCTGAGGTTGCATTTGTAGATTTTGCATTTTTGAGTTCTTTCTTGGTTAAAATGTTTAGATTTTTTGGTATTTCATCACCAAAAATGTCTTTGATTGTGACAATATATCGTTGATCACTCTACTCTACCTTTCTTCTAATATGCTCCTCTAGATTATCTGGTTCATCATAATCTTCTTGATTATCTAACTCCATCATTTTTGTCTCTTTGTCTTCTTCAACTGTAGGACATTTCAGCCCAAATTCCTTTTTCCATACTAATGTGCTCTCTTGCATAACCTCTTCTATTTTATTTTTCAAAATATTATAGGTCCTTTTCTTCGGCACAAATTTCTTTGCAAAATCTCATATGAAAATAGATATGTGTATCTTTGCTAAATTTTCTATGGTCTGAGCTAAATTTGTTTCTCTGATTTGTCTCTCTATAGAAAATGCCCACTTCCATTTTGCATCCAATTTATTATACAAATCTTCTAGAATTCCCTTTCCTAACTCTATAAGCATATACTTGAATTTTGTCATTATATCTAGCATTACTTGTTCAATCTTCTCTTTATTTTCTTCATCTAGAGAATCATAATTAATGTATTTAAATCTTAAAATTCCTACTAAATTTATGATATTCTCATATACCTGATCAATATTCATAGAACGTCATCTAGGAACATTTTGGAGCTTTCTCAAATCATCCAACTTAGTCTTCTCTCCTTCATCCTCTCCATCATTAGGCAAGATGACTAGCTTCCTCCTCAACTTCTTTTGTTGATCCTACTCGGTCCCTTTGGTAACTTGTTTCCTCTTTGGTTTGTCATGTCCCTTAGTTAGCTTGGTTACCTTTGTTGTTAATTTCTTTGGATCCTTGATGATTTATTATTCTTTGAGGTTCAGATGTAGGAGGTGTAACATTTTTCTTCAAATCCTTGTTTATCTTAGGATAAACTATTACTATCTTTTTCTCCTTTTCTTCCTTGGGCTCACCAACCACTAATTATTTTCCCTTTGTTTCTTCTTCTTCTTCTTCATCTTTCCCTTTTCCTTTAGTAATTTATAGGGGTCCTTTGTGTAGTTTTCCCTCATGATAAGAAATCATTTTCTTTCTCTTTCTATCTATTTTAGGCACTTTTATTTGCATCATCATTTTTACATTTGTTTTCTCATATGTGCTAAATGGCTTAGCATTCTTGTACATCTCTTTAGATAGTAAATTTTTCACACTTGTAGTAATCTCATCTACATTTACCTCATATTGCATATGCCCTAGCCATGCAACCCTTGGTAGTACAACTTGTGCATATGTATAGTTTGTGTCCACCATGAAGAAAATGTCATCATAATAGTGGTCAAACACTAACTAGGGAGTCCTTAATTTGTTCTTCATTTTAATCTTAAATTCCTCAAAATATCCATCCATAATAGTTTAAATTTTTTCTCCCAATTGTTCATTCATTAGTCTTGATTTACCCCACACAGTAGTTCCAATAGTTGGAAATGAATTTTGCACATAGAAAAATATGCATATCAGGAGTGATCCAAATGTACATGATGAATTCTTCACTTTCCTAGTTGCTCCAATATTTTCATCTAATTGTATCAGTTGCATCTTTGTAAGTAAAGAGTTGTGAACTTTCTTCACAATTTTGTACCCTAAGTGCACTATAATACATGACACGTTGTTCATTCAACTTGACTGGTAGAACTTATGTGCAATCACAAGTACCACAAATTCAATAACAAGATCTTCAATGTCATCTATTGACATCCCTTGACCATTCCAGTTGGCCTTTTTTTGTTCTTGAATAACATTTCTTGCTTAGCAATGCAAGGTCTTGACTTGATCTATGGTAGGATACATTGTTACTCAATCAATTGTTGCCTTGTTGATTTTCATTGGTGCACTCTCTAGCCACAATTTCATGTTGTGTACCTTACTTAGAACAATTTTGATCCATTCAACTTTAAATTTTTTTAGAAAGGCTATGACATGAGTATGCCCTTTCTTGGCAACAACCTTATTCTCATCTTTCAATACTCCATTTTCACATAGTTTTTCCTAAGCAATTTTGACTTCAAAATCTCCAATCTCCCCTATCTTGCACATGTAGCATGACCAAATGTCATGTACCATAATGAATTTGGGAGGAATTTATGATAGAACACTTGATGCATCCCTAGTCATCATGATATTCAGGTATACCTTAAATTTTGGTGGGGGGCATTGATCATTCCTAACAATCTATGCATTAATATCCTTCAACATTTCCTTGCTAGTGTCTGATGCATGTGATTTCATTTTTGAAAAAAGGGTTTCAAAATAAATTCAAAAACTTTACAAAATAACTAAACTCATTTCACAAGCCTTACTTCACTTTTCAATTTTCCAATGACACATTATAGAATCTCACAATGTTTTGCACACATTGCTCTTTTGATTGCCTTGGAATCACTCTGTAAGTTTGCAATTTCCTAGTAACTGAAAATAATCTTCAAAATTTGATATATACCTTTGAATGATTGAATCAGGTCTTCAATGAATGCTTCATACTCTAGTAGGTTAATTATGTTTATTGATGGAGGAGTAAACAAGATAAACACAATACTAAGAGGGAGGGGGGGTGAATTAGAATCTTTAACACTTTCTAACTTGTGATGTGAATATCAGGATTTAACTATGTGATTTTGAGTCAAACTCATTGACCCATGTTTCATGAGTAGTGATTCAACATGAATCCATCTCTCATGAGAATAAATGGAACACTTAACACTCATTGGATCTAGGTGATGCTCATAGGGGTGAAGCATTGAGACTTCCCAATTCATTCACCCTACTTTCTCCTACTTTCTAACTTTTCACCAATTCATTCACACCTATCAATAACTTGTGCATGTAAAACTTATAATGTAAATATTCTATAACATATAAATATGATCGATCATATGCATGAAAATAAAACACATAACACAATATTTGTTACCTAGAAACCCTCCAAGGTGAAGGTAAAACTATGGTGGGGATGACACCCACAAATCTTCACCACTGCAATAATAAAGTTAACTAGTTAAGGTTGAAATGTTTAACCATAAAATAAGATCTACCCTATGAAGGGTCTACTATGTTAAAATCTTAAGAGGCTATAAGGTCTCACCTTGTTAGAGGATTTAGCACTTACAACAAAGTAAGGACTTTGTTAGGAGATCTACAAAGATATGTTAAGACCACCCTATTAAGAGATTTACCCTTATTTAAGTTTGTTAAAGCACATCCACTACCTAACTCTTGGTTTGGTCTATAATATGATTTTGGGTTTTCTCCTTGCTAACTGATCTTCTCCTCTAATTTGATATCACCAATCTTTCCCTTTCACTTCACTACCATGACTAGGTCACTCTATTTGTTAGATGATAACAAAACCCTTCACCAACTTCTGATCTTCTCAATTCTTCCTGTTCACATGCATTAACATCTATTCCTTTTCTCTTACTTCACATGCTTACAATCTAGGATAAGATCATCTCTATTAAAGTGATTCATAAGTCATTTTCTATATGGTTCCATGTTTTGCCTCTTGATCCTAATAATAGAACACACATCATAGGGATCTGTGATCCATGTCATGTAAATATTTTGTAACAACATTTGTAAGTATTAAATGTTCCTTCCAAGTTGACTTGATAACCATATTTCTTCAAACTTTGTTCCATTGCTGACTTTTATGTCAACTCTACATTGCTCAGTCTTTATTGTTTCTTGATGCTCAATATTGTTGTTTCTCATTTTGTATTATCTTTCTGATGCTCAAAATGTAGTATGCATGACACATACTGTATAACTTGGCACTTGTGTACTTGGAATTTTCTTGGTCACTAATGATCTCGGCCTGTATAGAAAATACTATTTGACCAAAAACTTACTCGGCTCCTATAGAGCTCAGTACATACTCACTTATGTACATGACTTAGCCTATATAGAGTAACTCGATCAGAATGATAATTGTATGACTCTGCCTTGTAAATGACTAAGTGTTTGACACTAATAGACAACAATGGTTAGAGATACCAACAATCTCCCCCTTTGACATTAGTGGAAGAAAACACTTTGTCATATTTACATCTATACAATACAATCTGATAAATGAGCTCCCCCCCCTAAGTCTTATGACTTATACAAATGAATAAACAATGAAAAAATGAATAGAAAATCCATTTCACCTTTATTCAAATCATTATGTGACATCTCATTTACATTAACTCTATTTCCCTTTTTATCAACTCTATTTCCCCTTGTTGACTCTATTTCCCCCTTGTTTTTGAACACTATATATCACAGCTACTAGGGTTGAATATGTAGAAGTAATCCATATTGTTCAATGAATTACTTATGAAATCTCATAATCATGGAAAATTCATGATCCCAATTGGTTTTTGTTGCCTCCAAAATGTGATTCTACAAGTGAAGTCTTGCAACCAAATCAATTAAACTATCAACCACTAATAAATTGTGACCTTCTATGATAAGATGATGGGTTTTTTTTAGTCCTATTTGCATGAACTCCATATGAGGTATCATCGTCACCTAAATAGAGATCAATTTGATCTTATATTTCTATTAGATGTCTAAAGCTTGGCCAATGTGCCTTGAGCATTCAGTAGATTATTGTAGTGATCGATGCTTGATCCTATTGACTCTGGAATAATGTTGTTGGATGTCTTCATCTCATCCTAAATTGAATTTATTTATGACTAAATATTGTGAGTAAATCATGAAACATCTAAAAAAATGTGAGGCCTCGCCTCGACCCATCGTAGCATAGTGATATATTCCTATTATTTTGATATTCACGACTCAAGATGTTGAGACATTATCTAATGCTTAGAACATACTATATTATTACATGTTGTGTGATGTTACTTTCAGATATAGTTGATTTTTGTCATTTAATGTTTCATGTATATGTATGTTGATGAAATCAGTAAATGTAGGATTGAGACTTTGATTTAAGAGATTTTAAATGGTTAAGAATTAAGCAGGATGAAGAAACCCTTATTGATGTATGTTTCACTTTATGTGGATTTCTGATATGTATACATATATGTACATGTGATTTTATAGGACTACTGATGTGTGCAATGAGTGTGTAGATATTTAGCCGAGAAACCCTACAGAGGAACATAACTGATCTCTATGTGCTAATTTTGGAAACCTTGTTGTTCGTAATTCTAGTATTGTATTGTGAGATGTATGTATGTATATTTCTATGTTCAGTGAATGTTAGTATTCGTAACTATGTTCTTTTAGTGTTGCTAGACACTCTTATATTGTTTATGTTCTTTAGTGTGCTGATTGGGGTTAGTTGTGTAACCTTTAGACCTAAGTTGTTTTAATTTAGTGTCAGTTTGTTATTTGGTTCTTAATCAAGGTTAGCCATCCCTTAATCTAGATTAGTGCTTAATCTACATTTTTAGAGTTGTTAGATGGTCTTATTTTATTCCTAGCTTTTGTTTGGCTCTAAACCTTTTTCCTAAGTCTTAAAACATGAAATTATTATACCCAAAGGGTATGGGTATGGGTTAGGGGTCTTTTCCAACCCCTAAGCCCCTTTTATTAACTTTTGAGGCCACTCAAAATGTCTCATTTTTCCTTTGTGCAAAAAGTGAATATGACCATCATGAGTTACCTCACTTCCATTTAGTGTTTAACCATAGTGTGGGTTGAGTTAGGAGCTTCTAGATTTGTAGGTGGGTGGGTATAGTTATTGATCCCTTTGGTGGTTGAGTTGAGGCTTATTTAGAGGCCCTTCTTGGACTAGTGGAAGTTTTTACCCAATCTCTAGATTTAGAGAGGAGACTTGGAAGATTGGAGCAAGGAAGGGAAAAGCTCTACTCAAACTTGTTCATTGCCATTACCTCTTTGTGAAGGTAGGAATTCTCATCTCCCTTGTTCAGATTTCATGTTTGTTTCATGCTTATGCTACCTTGTTGTTGTTTCAATGTTTGTATGTTTGTGGGTATGTTGGGAAGCTTTGAAAACCATGTTATTTTGGATGATTTCCTTTCATGTTTATGTTTGCAATTTTGACATTTTTCTTGCATGGGTGTTTTGGTATTACTCACCCTTGGATAGGGCAGAAGTGACCAATTTTGGGAAAGGTCTATTTAGTTGGACTCCAACCAGTGTAGAGTCTCTTCTCAGGATGAGAAGAGGGAGAGAGGGTAGGGTGTTATGGGCCCCTTCCTGTTAGCACAAACCTCGTATGAGTATGACATGTTTAAATGGAAGAACGAAAGTTCTTGGTTAATAGCCCCGATTGGGCATCTAATTTGGTGTTGTGCTTGACTTCTCCTGTTGGAAGAATCCACCTTTCCCTAGTGTTGATTCATTGTGGATCATATTGTGAAAACCTTGTATGAATATGCATGTTTGAATTGTTCTTGGTCATGCTTTTGGTCACCTGATCAGATTCTGTTCCCTCCATGGTTCTTGAATGTGTTGCAAAAAACATTATGAATCCCTTGATGAGGGTCATGAAGAAAATTCAATTAAATTGTTGTAATTGGGATTGATATCCTATGTAATTTGTATTTCAAACTTTGTTGTAATGGCGACGAAGCCAGGTTTTCTTCCTGGTTCTTTCCCGACTGAGCCTTTGAATCAGGTTTTCCATTAAAATTGGTGTTTGAGTATAATTGGTTATCATGTGGTTTAATAGTGATTTAAATTTAGATGGATGCATATCAAAAATGGGATCGAATTGATGTTGATTTAATTTGGCAATATTTCAAGTTTTCTTATACGTTGGAAACAAAAATTATGATCATGTATGTAGATTCAGTTTTCATGATTACTAGAATCAAACAATTATTGCATTATTGGACAAAATGAATAATTCAAATTCTTGGTATGTTAAGGTTGTAACAAGTCTTTATAGATTTTCATTAAAAAGAAATTAATG
The DNA here is from genome assembly GCA_028749045.1 of Cupressus sempervirens. Lineage (NCBI taxonomy): Eukaryota > Viridiplantae > Streptophyta > Pinopsida > Cupressales > Cupressaceae > Cupressus > Cupressus sempervirens. The sequence continues at coordinate 409,730,355 of CM053785.1, forward strand.
ACAAAGGTCAAATTATTCCAATTTAAATCATATAGGAGATCAATTGATTTTGGTTATCATTATGACTCAAGCTATGGCATAATTGTTTTAAATCTATTCAAAAAAAAAAACTTAACATATAGACCAAAAAAATATATTCATATACCTTGCCTTGTAATCTATACTTAGAAATTTTTTCAAAAAATACACTCCCAGGAGCAAAATTGCTCACTGGAATTTGTATGGGAGACCATTTTAATTTGAAATGGAACAACAGAGAATATTCCTTTAGTTATCCTTTTCATTTGAATTTTTTAATAAAACAAAATAGAGGAAAACATAGATGTACTTGATAAATTACAAAGAAAATTGAATATATATATATATATATATATATATATATATATATATATATATATATATATATATATATATATATATATATATATATATCATCATATATCTAAATATCCTATTCTTACCAAATTAACTTTCTAATATCATCCTAACCCCCCCCCCCCCCCCCCCCCCCCCCCTTTATTGCTTACCCTTCTATTCACCAAGAAAACTTTTTAAAACTTATGTCACCCTCTCCTTCCTTGGCGTTGATGGGCAAGGTGCCATCATGATGTGATGACATCATCCTGCCATACCCCTCACGCAAGCCAATGCATGTGATTACCTTATGGTAGTGTTAACTTGTTATATGTCTTTACTTTCCCTCTTACCTTTTTCCTTAGAAAGGAGGCACTGGTTTTATTGGGTCTGTCTTAGTACTGCCCATGTACTTTGACCAAGGCAGATGGACTGTGTTTTGCAGACCTTGGGCTACATGGGACAGCCTTGAAATCTGCCCAGGCATGTAGGAGGGAAGTCTAGGGGGATGGGTGGATTTGATAGGTGGGGAAGGAAACCCACTTGTCAAGTGGGCTAGGTTAGTTAGGTTAGATGCTAGGTGTTAGTATAGGATAGAGTTAGATAGGGTAGTTAGTATAGGTGTTAGTGTTAGTAGCTAGTTTAAACTTAGTTAGTTGTAATTAGATTTTTTTATTAATTTTTAGTTCTAGTTAAATTTGTTTAAGTGGTTAGCATTATTTTATTTGAAGGATGTATAAGAATTATTTAAGTATTATTTAGTTTTATTTTGGTAATTGTTATTATTAATGGAAATATCTTAATTAAGTTAGATTGCCAATTTAAATGTAATTATATCTTTATGACTAATTTATAATTTTGATAGACGTTGATCTTTAATAGTTAATTACTTTAACTTTAGGAAGTTCTTTTTAATCTCTAATGAAGTATATTTTACGCAATATCGTAATTAGTATGTTTTATTTCTTTATTTAGTAATGTTAGTATGGTTTGATTTTAATAGATTACAAAGTTAATTGATATTTATATTTAGAAATAAAGTTAAGTTTGTTATGATATTTAAGAATAGATTTAAATAATATTGAAATCTTAATCTGAATTTAATGATGGATGAAATGTTATTTTAATTAGATGATATCTTTTTAGTGCAAAAGTTTCAAAATAATTAGACCTTGAATTATAATTGTTATCCAATTGATTTAAGGGTATAAATCCTTATTCCTATTTTAATCATTATTTTTATCCTTTAATGTGAATGAAACATCAATGTGTTAAAACTTTCATAAATTGAATTTGGATTTGTTTAAATTAATTAATTGACTAAACTATGAAAGTTTTAATTTTGATGATCTAATCATACCCATTGATTTTCAACTCAAACTTATCGAACTTAGAGCATTTTAATTATTAATTTAAAAAAAAAAATTGTGTTCTTGCATCGTATTTTGGGCATGACAAAAAATTATATATAAACATTGTACCTTCTAAATTAGTTCAATCATATCTTGTTCTTTCTCTTGCAATAGCACTTTTTGCTCAATGATAGTTATGGAAACTTTTTCCACAACCTTGGTTTCAAAAGTTCTTGCTAACTAGTCCATTAGCTTCTCATTTGACTTCATATTTCTAGCATTCACTTGTTCAAATATATTTACAAGTTGGTTTATGATTGGTGCATCTTCATCAAAATTTTGAATGACAAAAGCATCAACAAAAATATGCTTTACATAGTGTAGTACTTCTTTTTGCTTGTCCTCTCTTCTTGTCTCTTCTTCATAAAAATTTCTTGTAGAAAAATAGTTTGCTCCAAGTTGAGATTTTTTAGATCTAATTATGGCATCTCAATGATTTCATCTAGACTAACATCAATATCTGATGAATCATCTTTGATGCTGATGCAGGAGCATCTTGCAAAAATTTATTATTAAAAAAAAAAAAATTGTGGAGGAGAGAGAAAGTGACAAAAATAGAAGGAAAAATAATAATAAAATAAAATAAGGGAAAAAGGAGAAAAGAAGAATAAAAAATGAATTTCTATTTTCAAGGTGCATAGGTGGTGTAAATAGAAAAATAATAAAAATAGTTGTTATTCCATTAATTGAGGTGTGTAGGTGGCATCTTAGAAGTTTGTGGAAAGTTCCTTAAATCATGCATTTAATATTTGTTGTGATCTACAAAAGAAATTTAATTGGGCCACATGGTGGTGCTTAGTTGTATTTAGGTGGAAATTCTAGAAAGTTGTAGATATTGTAGAAGGTTGTGGATATTCTAGAATGTTGTGGATAAATCATGCATTGGGTGGTAAGTGCCTATTTAAGGAAGGCTTATGTTCATTTGTAATCAAGCTCTTCGAATGTAATCTCTTGTAAGGAAGCTCCCAATGTGTAGTGAAAAAGCTCTTTGTTGTAAGCTCTTCTAGTTGGAAGCCCTTAGTGAGGAATCTCTCTTATATTATAAGAGTTTGGAGTTTTTCCATTTGGAGAATATTGTAATGAATTGCAAGTATTAATGGATGCTTTATGAAGCATTTTTGTCATCTCTTTATCTCCATCTTGTTGTGATTGGTTGTGCATTTGTAAGGGTGGTGTGGCCCTACATCAATCTTTTATTGCTTTCCTCTTTCTTCTAGGTGAAGGAGTGTTGCTGCTCAGCACTGCTTTTGGAGTTGGTGAGGGGGTGTCACCACTCGATCATGTTTTTTCTTCTATGTTCATGAAAACAATATTCACACTTGATTTAGATTTATTTTATTTCTTTGTCCTCAATATGAGGTGCTAAAACAATATTATTATTTACATTTGTTTCTCTATCTTCACCATCTGCCTTTGTGTTTGTGAGCCTTGAGTGTTAGAGGTGGCTATACATATAGGGCACATGTTGTCTTGTGGACTTAGAACACCTAAATTTTTTTTGCTACTATAATCATCTTTTATGTTTACAATTTCTATCTCTTTAGTCTTTGTTATTAACCCAAAAATGTTGTTCTATAGTGTTGTGGTTTTGCAATGCATAGCCCATTTCTCCTAGAAATGGGGACTCTTAGATTTTTTTTTGTCTCCTAGACCCCTAGAGTAGGGCTTGGGATCATTTTTGGAACTCCACTTAGAGTTTGGATCAAGCCCTAGTCATCTAACATAGAAACTTGGGTCTTAGAACTGGAGAATTTGAGAAGAAAGGTTGAATTTTATATTAAAGTGTACACTAGCACACCTAGTGCACATGTGCACCTACCATAGGTGTGCAAGTGCACTAGATGCACAAGTATGCTTATATCTCTCTTTGGAGATGTGCACTTAAGCACATGCATAGTTGTGCACCTTCAAAGAGTGCACATGACCCTGAGCCTATAAAAGCTCAGGACCCCCTCCCCTTCTCTCATTGTTATCCACACTCCCTAAAAGATTGCACATCCACAAATTTGAAGGTGCACCAACCTATAAGATAAACAATGCAAAAATGTTAGACACTAAGGTGCGCATGTGTGCACCTCACAATGGTGCACACATATGCACCTTTATTTGCATTCTCACGCCTAAAAAAACCTAAAATAGACCTAATAACACCTAAGTCAAAGGTGCGCATATGCACACCTATCCAAGATGCACATATGCACACCTTTGAATCACAAACCTAAGAAAACACTAACATCTAAAGGAAAGGTGTGTAGTGTGCACCTCCCAAGGTGTGCAAATGCAAACCTTTCAAAGAATAGATCCTTAGCACAAATAAGGGTGTGCACATGCATACCCTATCAAGTTGTGCATGTGTGTACCCTTGAAAATGCTTTGCAATGTGCACATTAGTGCACATGCGCATGTGTAGAACTACACCCAAAGTGACCACTTAGGGGTCATTAAGTGCACCTAGTGCACCTTTCAAGGTGTACAAGGTGCATTGATTTGTATTCCAAAGCTCTTGGGGGGATTTGAGTTATTTTTCAAGGTTTTAGTGTTTTGGGTTTGATTTTTTGGAAATTAGGGTTTGCTTAGGGTTTCATTTTGAACTTTCTATTTTATGTCAATAAAATGGCTTCCTCATCATCCTTGCTTGCTAAACAGATTTCTCTAAAACCTATTGTCTTTAAGTTTCAAGATGCACCAAAGAAATAACACTTTAGAGATCAAAGATACTTAGATGGGACACATATATTGGACCACATTCCTTATACTTTGCAATAAGCCTAAAGAGAGGCCCACAATGGTTTCTACACTTATCTGATCTGGGTTGTTCAATGCAGCATCTCATCCTACATTAATGCAATCCTTAGAGCTTATCATGACATTGGCAAAAAAGTATGTATCAGAAGAAAGAATAGTTAAAAGTGTCATAGGGGAGATATTCTTGGACCTTAGACCTAGGAATATTGAGAAAGTATTTCATCTCCCTAAGTTGATCAGTATGTAAAGATAACTTATCATCAAGCAGAAACATGGTATAAGGAGAATGACAAGAAGGCCATAAAGATCATACTATCATCATTTTGTATTGATAGAACACTAGTGGGATGTAGAGCCAAAAAGGTAGACATGACTAGGGGATATATGAAGGACAACATCAAATATGTTATTGTACTTTTGAGCAAAATCATGTGTCTATTGGCAATAGGGAATATTCATATCTAGATGGTCCATTTCATAGAGACCGTCAGAACAACAAAAATGACAATTGGTAGGAGTTAAAGCTGACCCTAAGTTTTATATGACATCATATTTGGTGTACTTATTGGTGGAAAGGATAACTGATTACCCAGGACTATATAAGAAGGGGAGCTTGTACAATGCCAATGCCTAATCCTATGTGGTATATTCTTAGTTTGTAAAGAAGAAGCTCTCAAGTTAGAGCAAGGAATACTGAATAGTGAATGATGCTTTTATATTTAAAATCATCTAATTTATATAAGAGGTAATGCTAAGAAAATATTAGAAGAGGCAGTAGTAAGGATTGTAGAGATTGGAGCCTACTACATCCAGTTCAAAACATTCACTTACCTAAGGGTAGCTAGTACTATGGTGTATCTAAAGAAACTCCCAAGATATCCATCAGATAGGCTTGTCTTATTGGAGATTGCAAGACAACTCATATATGCCTATGATAAAGTAAGAAAACAACATAAAAGACATGGGTATGGCCTATTACTATAGGTGCATTTGAGGTAAAGAAGAAATGAGATATTATGACTTTTGATTCAGAGTGGGATCAATATCCCTTGGAAGAGTACAACTCCCCTCACCCTTATTTTGATAATATTGAAAGAGTTCAACATTTGGTAGGGAAGTAGTTTGTGTACGAAGATGTTATAGAAGACCATTAGATGAACTCAATAGATGAATATGATATCCAAATAAGGGATTATTGTAGGATGACCCTATATCTAGTGTAAATAGCCTTAAAAATAAAGATTCCACTCAAGGTTTTTCAAAAAGGGAAGTCAAGATGCCTTGGATCCATCGTACAACTATGAAAAAATATATGATAGGCCAATGATGAATGCAGGGATAGATTGATGAAAATGTAGATATAAATCATAGGGCAAGGCACATAATTTAGATTATGAGGGAATGGATCAAGAAGCCTTTTAACCTTGACCCAGTTCCATGGGTTGTTGCCTTTCAAGCCACAACACACCCAGTTAAGGGTAAAGGTGCAAAATTTATTGTACCAAATTTCCCTGCTCAATCTCTAGTTAGGCTAGAAATGGTGTATCAACATGAGATAGATGTTGGGTACTTTAGAGAAGATAAAGGGAAGAAGAATAGGAAAAGAGATTCCCCAAAGCAAGTTGAGCCCGAGACTAAAGAGCCCCAAGATGAAGAGGTGGCTCAAGCCCAAGATACTAAACAAGTGCCTTGACCTAGACAAGAACAAGAACAAGTGTTGGAAGAAGAAGCATAGTAAGCACCACCAGTTGGTATAGAGGAAAAATACTCCCCTTTAGTTGCCAAGAAGGCTAGGGTTAAACCTACAGTCAAAAAGACAAGAAGAGGGAAGTTACAGAAGAAAGATATTCCTATCCCTCAAATTCTAGAGACCATCCTTGAAGTAGATGTAGAAGAAGATGAAGACAAAAAAGACAATCTCTCCTTGAGTCAAAGGACTTGTATAGCCAGGTCTACAGTAGAAGAGAGAAGGAGAAGCTCAACCATAATTTTTCCACCCATTCCCAGGAAACCTACTTAGGTTACAACTTTAGAAAATGTGCAACAAAAATAGATCAAAAAATAGAAAGAGCAACAAATAGATGTTTTTAACATTTTTTATTTTGATTTTATGCCTATGGACATTGAAATTGTGAGTGATAAGATATGAAATACACCTACAAACCAACCTTTGGGAGAGGCTTGGAATCAAATTCCACCTCTACCACAAGGGTCTCCAGGTATACCACCAATACAATCTTAGGTTCTCTCATTCTTGGATAAAGGCTCAATCACTCCTCCCCCTCCTATTACCGAAGAAGAAAAAATGGTGGATGAAGAAGAGCCAAAACAAATGCCAGCCAGTGAAGTATCAAAGGAGGGATAGATACCTAAAGTACCTTAGCAAACTTCTCAAGATATAGAGGCAAGGACTTTGGCTATAATACATACATGGACTCCCAATATAGATCTCTCTTAGAAGGAGAAGACTACATAAAGGAGCTAGCAGGGAAAACCTTCTCTTCAACCAAATATATATCTCCCATGGGCACTCCACTTTCTTGGCTAAAGAGGGAGGTTATTGTCTGACAAAAGAGGCATATAAATGTAACTATAGACAAGGGAATGGAGGAGTTAATCAAAGATATCAATAAGCCTTAGCCACCTATGGGTGATGTGTGACCATTGGCCTTCATAATGAAGAACCAAGATTAGGACTTGCTTGCACATATTTCCATCCATCCTCCACATACTAGCATTGAGGACTTAACCCCTATAAACTATAAAATCAAGGAGGTTTTACTAGGGAGACCCATAGTAGATACTGCCAAAGTATTAATCACTACAAGTATAAAGGAAATGTTAGAGCACATAGACAAAGATGAGTCTAAGTTGATAGTGCCAAGGAGACAAAATGAGCTTATGAGAGGCTATTTACATGGAGTATTGGGCCCCATTGACCTAGATAATCTAGAGATTACTCTTGTTGCAACATAGAGAGGAGAGATAATGGGAGTGTACAGATAGATTCATTTTTGAGCACATGTCAAAAATGGGATGACAATTTTTAGGATAAAGGTGTATAGATTATACAAGCTAATATGAACTTGTTGCACCATATTTAGTCTAATGTAGAAAAGTTGGTGTCTATATTGAACCAGGATTTTTGGTTATTGGATGAGGTACATACCTAGGGAAAGGACCTCCAAGCACTTTAAGCAACAAAGGGTCAAAGGTATCATATACTTATGAGGTGTACTCAGTTGAGGAAATGGATTAGTTAGAGGATTTGATTTAGAAGATAATGGCTAGTAATAAAGTAATGGAGACATTACATGAGGATATAAAAAAGTTGATAGATCAAACACAAGAGCAGATTTTGGACGATGAAAAGTATTACATTGATTCTTGCATTGATATTTTAGAAGATGAGTCAAAGACTAAACTCATTCTAGTGAAATAATTTTTCCAATAGTTTTGAAGAACCTTCAAAGCTGCTTCGTCAAAACAAGATATTAGACAAGAATTCAAGATTGAAGTGGCACTATTGGAGCTAGACACTAAACTTGAGGATTTTGCGGATATTTGTATAGAGGTTAGCAATTATGGGAAAATAGTAAAAGATAAATATAACACTTTGTATTTTCCAGATGCTACCCAAGTGATGAAGATTATGGAGAAATTTGAAAGGAAACATCCAAACATTGCTCTAGTATGAAGGGGAAGAAAACTAAGAAGCTCGAAAATCAGTTTTGACACTTGTGAAAATTTTGGATTTTTTTGAAACTACCACCAAGGTGTGCAAGGTGTGCAAGGTGCACTTTTCACAAAGGTGCATCGATAGTTAACTACCAGTTATTATTTTAAGAGTATTTCATGCACTCGAAACACATTTTGACAGTAATTTAACTCCCAAAAACATTTAGAAAAGGCCAAACTTCCATTTTTAGAGCTTCCAGTGACTCTCAGATCCTTTTATAGATTCTTTCTTCTTATCTACTTCTTCTTTTATTTTTTAAAGTCATGTAAAGGCTCATGCACCTATTAATTGATATAAACAAGGGTGGAGTCCTACTTAGCACCATCTAGAGAGTTACTATGTATATAATTAGATTTTTTTTATTATTTTAGAAGCATACATTTGCATTAAGAGATCTCTCAGTCTTTATACAAATTGAGGATATGATTTCTTATAAATACATGGGTGAAATATGTACTCCAGGCCATAATTTTGATATAATAATATATTCTATTGGTGCTCTCATTTTGAGTGTAGTTATTCTTGTTGGAGTGTGTTATTTTTGTGAATTCTTGTTCATGAATAATAATGGATCCAATGGTTTTGTAGTGTTTATTTGATTATGTGATCTTTTAGTTCTGGTGTTTTCCTTGTGTTGACAAATTATATTGACATACCGAGTTGGAGAAGAGATCACCCTATTGTTCCAACATAGCTTCTTGTCTCACATGAGCACACTTTCCATGGCCTTGTGATTCGATGAGAAGTGAAACATCTTTTTTTTAAACTAAGTTTCCATTGAAGATTCCATCAATGGATTTGTGGAAGTGTTTCTCCTATTTTCATTGGTTTCCAACCTGATCTTTTCAATGATTTAACTTGCAAACATGTTACTGTGGTTTATGTCCATTAGGAATGTCCCTTTCAAGTTATTTACTTTCATCTCTCATTACCTTATCTTTAACATTTTCTTCACTAACACTTGGTTAAATTAGAAATTCATATAGTTGCATTGATAAATTGCATTCGTCATAAAATAGAAACTACCAAAAACTATATCTCTTTTATGGTTACCTTTTGAGAGAGCAAGCAAATTGAACATCTTATCCAAAATTGGTCAAAACCAACAAAGGCCTCCCTATGAAAAAACACATTAATCTTCAACTAAGTGGATTCTAGTAGGTCATAAGATCATCCAAAACCTTGGAGTTGATCCTAGATTAGCTTTTCAAGAGGGGATTTCGAAAGGATTCCTATCGTTAAGCATTGTGCAAAATAAGAAATCAACAAATAGAAAATCAATTTTCTATTGTACAACTTCCTCTTTGTTTTGTAATATCAAAAACATTTTGTATTTAGGAACAAATCTTCTCCTATATTGTTCCAAAAATGTGTCTCAATGATCTTGTGATGGATTAGGCATAACTCTAACTAATGTATTAGTTCTTATCTATTTCTCTACTACTTTAGCCTATTGCCTTCTTCTCTCTAGTCTACCATAAAGATCTTTGGGTATATTCTTCTCTATTACATTAGGAGCTTTTTTTTTATTTGCAATCATTTCTACCATAACCTCCTCAACTTTATTTTTATCATCATTATCTAGTGTGCCATATCTGACACATCTAAAACTAGATAATCCTAGAGATCTTCTCAAGGTTTCACATACCTCATCAATAGTCTTTATCTTTTTGATAGGTGGTCCTTTGACCAGTATCCTTCTTCTAGTTCTAGGGGCACAGGGCTTAGTAATCTCTACAACCTTCTACTTTGCAAACCTCTCGGCACTAGCAGCTGCCCTGGTCCTTGGCTTGTTTTGTGGTGAAGGTGTCACTATCATCTTCTTTTGTGTTCCTTGATCCTTCTTTCTTGGTGGCACCACAACAACTAGGGATTTTCCCTTGCTAGTTTATTCTTCTTCTTCTTTCTCCTCATCACCACTATCTTGTTCTTCATCTTCACAAAGATCTTGTGTAATTTGAAATGGTTCCTTGCCTTTGCCTAGGGTTCCTAGCTTAGCTTCTAGGTCTTCAATCATTTACTTCCTTTCCTTCTCTTTGGAAGTTATCTTGATATGCACAATTATTCTTTCTTTGGCTTCCTATATCTTCCAAAAGGTTCAACCTCGACGTCTATCTCCTCTTCTAGTAGTGCCTCAATATCTGCACTCACTATATCACTGTCTACCTCATAATCAAAACTTTGTAACAAGCCTTCCTCGGCTTAACTTCCTATACAAAAGTGTTGTTTGTATCAACAAGAAAACATATGTCACTGTAGTATCTTGTGACTAATTCTTCAAGAATCCTCATTCTTCATTTCATCCTTTGCTTAAATACATCAAAATAAGCATTCATTACATTTTCAAAGTTTTATCCCAATTGAGTAATGCACTATTGATATGCTTTGTCACTAGTTTTTCTTGCTCCCATACAACATTACCGATACTAGAAAATTACTTATGGATATAAAAGAAAATAAAAACAATGAGGGAAATTCTTTTCTTTTCTTATTGATGACAGATGTTCAGCAAGTTGTAACTTGTGCAAGATTATACTCATGATCTTTCATCAAAATACTCCAAGCTTGATCCATAGCCATACAAGGTACACTATTTAATTAGCACAACTAATAGAATTTGTGAGCAATGAATCTCACTAAAAATTCAATTAGTAGATTATAAATGTTTGTAATGGATAGACCACATCCATTCCACTTGGCTCTTATGTTTGCCTTGACTTCTTCACAACTCTGGATTCAAATGGTTTTCTACCTATCTAGAGTTGGATAGCTTGTGACCCTATGTATTATTTTGTTTCTAATCTCTACTATTCCATTCTATAGCCAATACTTCATTTCATGAACTCTTCTCAAAATAACTTTAATCCACTCAAACTTGAAATTTCTCAGGAACTCTAGGGCACAAGTTAACCTTTTCCTTTCAACAATTTGAAATTCACCCTTTAAGATTCCTTTATTACACAACTTCTCATAAGCTTCCCTAATTTCATAATCACCTACTTATCCAATTTTTCACATATAATAGCTTCTGACATCATGGATCATAATAACTTTAGGTAGTATCGAAGACAACACACCCATTGAGTCTCGTTTCATAGCAATCTCTAGAATAGCACAAAATTTAGGTGGAGAGAGGCATCACTCTTCACAAGCTGAATTCTACTAACCTCTTGGCTCATTCCAGTAGTTGATGATATTGTCATGATCATAGTTAGGTTTTGGGGTTCTTTCTTCTCTAGATGCTCAGCGGAGTTCAGATTCTCCACTCATTCAAGCTTTTTGATCAAATCATTTTTGAAATCTTTATTGTTTTCTAAAATCGCTAAATTTCTCTATGCTCTCAAAAATTTGAATGTAAGGTATGAAATAATGTCTTTGAATTTTATTATATACCTCCTTTTGATTGATTTAGGTCTCAATTAATGTTGTCTACTCAGGTAGGTGGAAGCCAACAATCTCGGTTGATGATGATGCCTTTCAACTAGGTCTTTATACTAGAGCTTGGTCTCTTCCATATTAATCGATCTCTATCATTCCTCTTTTGAAGTTCTCAGTCTATATTGCAATGCTTGGTCAACATAAATAATTTTTACTGACACTCAGCAACCTTTGAAAAAATTGTTCTTATGCATCTTCACATATGCAGGTATGAACTTTAGGCACATTTATATGTAAGGAGCTGATGTATTATATATCAATTAAGTATACATTTCCATACATACCTCTCTTGCTTAGTTTGAGATGACATGATCACCTTCTCCATTAGATTGGGTGACCTTAGCTCCACTATTTCCATCTTCTTCTCTCCTTTTCCTTTTTTGATTCATTTCATTCCTAATTTTCTCAATGTCCACTTTGCCTTTGCCTTTCTCCTTTGTCTCATTTGCTAAAATGTATTTGAGTCCTACAATTCTTAATTGATTTCCAAACTTGTGACATTTGGAACATGCATTGTTAGGTGCATAGTTCTTTCTCTGATTTATCCAATAGGGTTTTTTCTGTGATCTACATTCATATGCTCTATGCCCATATTTTTGACAATTATAGAAGTAACCTTAATGTGTAGGTTTAGTAGGTGTATTGCTTAGTCTTGACCTACACTCATGTATTTGATGTCCTTGTTTCTTGCAATAAAAATAGTAACCAATAAAATTATATTTAGAATTTTGCATACCATGTTTTCTTTAATAGATATGTGTAGTATGACCAATTTTTCCATAGTGGTAGCTATAGGATTTGAGCAAAAGCGCATAACAAATCCATGAAGCCCAAGAAAACCTACATGCAAAAAACATGTCACGAAGAAGAAAAAGACAAGAAGAGGCAAGGGTTTGATCTAAAAATCTTAGATGAAGAAGAAAAATATTATTCAACAAATCTTCATAATAAAAAAATACAAAGAGATCAATCCTTATAAAAGGAGATCGAAACCTGAAAAGGGTAACCTAAAGCCTAAAAAATCTAGGTTGCATAATATAATTAATAAAATATTAATTATATGCACCTACAAGATAGCTTAAGCAAACTAGAGTAATAGGAAACTTATTTAATTGATTTAATTAATAAGTGTGAACAAATAATTACACTAATATCCCCCCTTAAGCGAAGCTCAGGAGGTAAGCTAACCTAGCATAGCTATGAAAGTAAGAAAAATTGGGTCCTGGCAACAAGGCTTGATCAGGTACCTAATCACAAAAGAATTTCTATAAAGAGAAGAAATAGAGAAAACCACATGGGAAAAACCCTACTCCAAAAAGAGATAGCAAAGAATGTTCCAGAAGAAGGAATAGAGAGAGATCATGAAATGAACCACTACAGCATGAAGAACCACAAAAATCTATCAAAAAGTGCTGATCTGTAGAACCTCCATGAAAATAGAAGGCATGAACCAAGTGTATCTATATGGTAGATGATTCATCTGATCGAAAAGCATAGGTAGCCAGCCACTGCAATCACCTAGTATGTAGGATTAGGTACTAAATACAAAGCTCACACCAATGAACCATCAACCAAAGAAGCATAGAACAAAAATATAACCCCCCCTTGATGCAGGTGAGGTGATAGGTAGCTGAAAAGGTGTGCCAAAGAATCTCATACAACACAGGAACCGAATACATCGAGAGTGAGGTACAGACACCAATAAAGGCACGTGTCATCAACACTACATGAGGCCAAAGAGAAAGAGGTCTTATAAGTGGCAAAAAACTATCCCCCGTGGCACTTTATAAAATAATCCAAGTGCAATGAATCACAATGATGAAAAGGATCCCAAAACGTAAGAGTGGCACTTTATCTTAGTGCATTGCATAAAGATGCTTACAATGAATATAAAAAATGATCAGAAAAATCATAAGACTAGAACAATGGAAGGTAGAGCCCAAAACAAAGTATTTGAAGTAACAAAATTGATCCCCGGACCTAAAACAAGTAGGATATCGACCAGAATGCTAAAATAAAAAAGACTAAATAGGATGTGCCTAGAATAGAATTTGGAACAACAACTAGCATCACTAGAAACAACATAGAAAGAGCTTTCCAGCGATATAAAGAAGTCCAAAAATGGATATCAGATGCTCAAGATATGCTTCCTGGAGTGCAAAACAGAACATCCAACTTTGACTGCCAAAATAGGCAACCAAACTACATCAAAAATAAAAAACACCTGCAAAATTATCTCTTTCTTGGAACTAGATTTCTAGAAGATTTTTTGGATTGAAAAAATATGTCTGTATGCTCAAGTTACGGAGAAAAAACCACCAGACCCTCTGAAATGCAAGGAAAAAAATATTTTTTATAATAAAAAAAAAAAAAAAGGTGCCACCCCCACACCATTGGCGGAGCGACGGTCGAGGTGGTGAGAGAGTGGAGTGAAATGTCCCTTCCTCTAATTTTATATGATATTTCAAGCCTCTAATCAGATTTTTAAAATCAAACAACCAATATTTCAAAGATCAACCAATTTCTCAATAAACCCCAAATCAGGTATGCCCGAAATAGTGCCAAAAACTTCACAACTTCACATATTATTAATAGATCTGAAAGTGGAAATTTTTACAAAAATTTCAGCAGCATAAAAGCCTACAAAATGACATTTCTAGATCTGTATAACATTTACACAACAGCTCCAAAACGGAGGGCAAAATCAATGCTCATCAGGCTCTTGAAAATAACACAAAATAGCCCGAAAACACTAATAATATATCAAAAAAGTTTAAACATGAACCAATACATATATTAAGCTCTATTTTAACATCTAAAAGTCTAAAATATAGCAGCAACCCAAACTGATATGAAATACTTAACCAGAAACACCAAACTCTTACAAAAAACACACCCGAAAACCCACAAATTTGCATTGTTCAGCACAAAGACAAACTCTGCATGAACTTGCACATGAAATGGCTTTAAACTCTCATAGTTAGCCTTCCTAGAAACCTGCAAACTCCTATCCTTGGGTCTCCTTCTCATCAAGTTTGGCAGCCTCTGAAGAACAACAAAGCAATGAGCAAAAATCAAGTTTTGGAATTAGCCCAAAATGCCTCCAAATCCCTTAAAAGAGGGCATAACCCTAACTCACATCCAAGAGGGGTTAATAAAACATATTTTAATAATTATTTTCATTTATTAGTCCATTGGTTTTCAAAGATTAGCCCCTTTTTCTGAAACTTCACCTTTTTGAGCCTACCTGCCTAAGCAAAGATTATTATTTTTAATTATTTGAAAAGGGGAGATGACAAGTCCTCCCCTCCCAAATATTGCTTGTCCTCAAAAAATGAAGGTTGGAATTCTCAAGAATATTTTCTCCTTCCCAAGTTGCATCCTCCAGTGGTAATCCTTTCCATTTGACCAAATGCTCTATGATGCTCCTATTTCTCAATCTTTTCTCTCTTGTATCCAAAATCTCTTCTGGTATCAAAACTAATTTCCCTTCATCATCAAGAGGTGGTAATTCTATAGATACTATGGTTTGCTGGCCTAGAACCTTCTTCAGGCAAGATACATGGAAAATATTATGTATTTTTCTGTTTGGTGGGAGCTCCAATTCATAAGCTACCTCTCGTACCTTCTTGATGATCTTATAAGGCCCATAGAACTTTGGCTTGAGTTTCTCTGCCCCACTCCTCTTCAAGGTGCTTTTCTTATACAGCTACAACCTAACAAATACCAAATCTCCCACCTCAAAAGATCTTTCAATCCTTTTCCAATCAGCATACAACTTCTATTGGTTTTGTGTATGTTGTAGATTATCCTTGAGGGACCTTATTATGTCTTGGCTTTGCTTGACAAAATCACTTGCTACAGGTACTCTGCTATCTGAAAGTACTAGATCAACAAAGGAAAGGGCATCATAACCATAAAGAGCATGAAAAGGGGGCATACCAATAGACATGTGATGAGATGTATTGTAACAATACTCCCCTAGGTGCAACCATTCCACCCAAGCATGTTGTTGATTTGAAACATAGTTCCTCAAATATCTCTCTATCCATTTATTAACTATCTCTGTTTGTCCATTTTTTTGAGGGTGAGAGCTAGTACTGGGAGTGAGTTCAGTTACTACCAAATGAAAGAGCTCCTTCCAAAAAGAGCTGAGGAATCTACTGTCCCAGTCACTGACAATGTTTCTAGGCAAGCCATGTAATCTAAAATTTTTCTTGAAGAACAATTCGACCACTTGTGATACCTTAAAATTAGATGTGATAGGAAAGAAATGTGCATACTTAGTCTATCTACCACCACATATCTGCAATCCTTACCTTGAACCCTGGGCAACCCAGTGATGAAGTCCATGGAAATACTTTCCCATTTTTGTTCAGGAATAGGAAGTGGTTGTAACAACCCTGCAGAAAAATTTTGCTCACTCTTGCTTTGTTGGCATACCATACATTCCTTAATGTGTGTAAGGACATCCTCCTTCATAACCTTCCATGAAAATCTCTCACAAATTTTCCTGTATGTCTTGAAGTATCCCTGATGACCAGCCAAAGGTGTGTCATGAAAGGCCCTCAATATCCTCTCTTTAGTTTTTGATCCTAGCACTAAGAAGATCCCGTTCTTGTAATAAATTAATTCATCAACAACCTTGTACCTGTTATCATCCACTAACTTATCCAAAATCTTGGTGGTAAAGGAATCTTTAGCATACTCTAAAATTATGGAGACTTTCCAATCAGCAGAGATAGATGTTAAGGAACGCAAAGTGGGCTTTCTTGAGAGAGCATCAGCAACCACATTATTCTTTCCTTTCATGTATTCAATATCAAAATCATAAGCTTGTAATTTTCTTACCCATTTTTGTTGATGATCATTCAAATCCCTTTGGTTCAAGAAGAACCTAAGGCTATTATGGTATGTCTTTACAATGAATCTCCCACATACCAAATATTGTCTAAACTTATGAAGTGCATGCTTGATTGCCAACATTCCCTTATCATAGATGGAGTAACCTTTCTCTGATTGATTTAATTTTCTACTCTCAAATGCTATTGGATGTCCCCTTTGAGTTAGGACAGCCCCTATACCTTCTCCAAAAGCATCACATTCAACAACAAAAGGTAAAGAGAAATCTGGAATTGCAAGCACAGGGCATGAACTCATTACCTCCTTAAGCTTATCAAATGTTTTTGTGCCTCTTATATCCAAACAAAAGCTCCTTTCTTTGTCAAATCAGTCAAGGGGGCAGCAAGCTAAGAAAATCCCTTGGCAAATCTCCTATAGTAGCTACACAACCCGAAGAAACCTCTCAATTGTGTAAGATTAGTGGGTGGAGGCCAATCCAAAATTGCCTGGATTTTTTGTTGATCAACATGTACTCCTTTAGAACTTATAATATGTCCCAAATATAGAATCTCTGTCAAACCAAACTCACATTTAGATAGCTCAGTATAGAAGGATTGCTGCTCCAAGATTCTCAAAATAGTGTCTATGTGCTTTAGATGCTCTTCCCATGTTTTACTGTAAATCAAGATATCATCAAAAAATACCAAAACAAATTTTCGAAGATGCTGGCTGAATACCTTATTCATACAAGATTGGAATGTTGTAGGTGCATTAGTGAGGCCAAATGGCATAATAAGAAATTCAAAGTGCCCATAGTGACATCTGAAAGCAGTCTTTTCCACATCTTCACTCATTCAAATTTGATGGTACCCTGATCTTAAGTCAATTTTTGAGAAGTATATAGCACCATGTAACTCATCAATGAGTTCATCTATGTCTGGTATGGGATACCTATTTTTTATGGTCTTCTTGTTTAGAGCCCTATAGTCTATACACATTCTCATTGTACCATCCTTTTTCTTGACAAGTACCACAGATGACGAAAATGGACTAGAGATAGGTCCTATGAATCCCATGTCCATGAGTTCTTTAATAATTTTTTCAATTTCTTCCTTATAACCTCTTGGATGGTGGTATGGGGTTGTTATAACTGGTTTGGCACCCTGTTCTAACTCTATAACATGCTCAAAACCTCTATCTAGTGGTAATCCTGGAGGCAAGTCATTGAAAACTATACTATGCTTATCAAGAATATCTTGAATTTCAAAATGGAAATTACCTTGATTCTTTGGAGAGCTTGTTGGATGGATTATGGATTTTTCTGCCCATGCTACTTGTCCTCTTCAAAAAGTCCTCTCCATCCTCTTTGTAGAGACCGTCTTAGGTGCTCCATTTGATAAGCCTCTTAATAAGACTTCTTTCCCATTGGAATGAAATTTAAACTCCATAGTTTGATGGTTCATGTAATAGCCTCCAATAGAGTGCAACCATTGAAAACCCAATACAAGATCTGTCTCCCCAATGCCAACCACATAGAAGTCATCACATAACTCATAATCTCCTAAGGTCATCTTGTGTTGTTTCACCACCCGTGTGCAAGGCATAGTGAATCCATCAACTACAATAACATTGAATCCCTCAAAATCTTCTACTGTAAGCCCTCTTTTCATGACAAATCCCTCATCAATAAAATTGTGAGTTGCCCCACTATCAAGAAGAACTGTCAACCTTTGCCTTGCTAGTACCCCTCAAATTTGAAAGGGATGGTATCTTGGGACTCCTGATAATGCTACTAAAGTGCCATCCTTGCTGATTTCTTTTTCTTTCTTGTCCTCTTCCTCCTCCTTAGTGTCAAGAAATTCCTCATGCTCATCTGAATAA
This sequence comes from Cupressus sempervirens, assembly GCA_028749045.1. Lineage (NCBI taxonomy): Eukaryota > Viridiplantae > Streptophyta > Pinopsida > Cupressales > Cupressaceae > Cupressus > Cupressus sempervirens. Next base: position 409,748,766 of record CM053785.1, read on the forward strand.
GATTATAAAGAAACTTCAATATAGTGCACTTGACCTTTCCCCAAACATCTGTGTCCTGGAACCCATGGTTCTCTACAAGTGAAACAAAGCTTTTTCCTTCGTAATTCACTCCTAGTCTCTTCATCTACCTTCTTTTTTGCCACATTTATCACATCTTTTGGTGGTAGTGTTGGAAAAGTCTTTTTCTAAAAATTCCCCTTATGTTGCCCAAGATTTGGGAGTTTTTGATTTGGGGGTTTTTGATTAGTGATTGGTTTCATAGGCATGCAAGTTTCAAGTTGCAAGCTTCCTGTAAGGTTGAGGGTGAGAAAGCCTTAACCAAACCCTTAACAGAATCTTCCAAACCATCAAGAAAAAGATAAACAATCCTCTTTTTAGTCATATCAGGTACCATAACAACCACTTTGTGAAACTCTTATATATACTCATTAACTGATTTGGTTTGCTTCAACTTTGACAATTCTTTAAAGTACTCTTCATCATCCTTGAGGTCAAATCTATCTATCACTCTTTGACTGAAATCATCAAATGTAGTTACCTTATCATGACCTTGAGTAGTCATTCCATGATACCACCAATCATAGGCTACATCTTCCAAGTGTAGACTTGCAAATTGAACAACATCACTCTCCTTCATGAGGTTAAGTGTGGAGAAGGTCTGTAATTTTTGTAGCCATGCTCTAGCTGAAATTTTATTTGTTCCATCAAAAGTAGGTGCTGTAAACTTGCTTATTTTATTTTTGAGCTCTCTTCCACTTATGCCATGCTCCCTCCTGTACTCTTTCTTGGGCATCAAAGTGTTCATCATATCCACATATTCTCTAAAAGGAATCAAACTGTGAAAGTCATCATCTAAGCCATTGTAAGTAGCTCTTAATGCAATCAAGTTACCTGTAACCTCTTCCACAAGATTAAGGGTTGGATTTGGTATTGGTGGCTCATCTACAGGTAGGAAAATAGCTTTTGTTAATTTAGAGGGTGTGGGTTTCAGATTTCTCAGCTCCTTTGAAGTGCTCCCTTTCTCATTAATAGATGCAACTCCTTGCAGTTTTTCTGTCAATATCCGCAAAGCCTCTCTAGTTTCTACCAAACTATCCACTGTTTGCTTCTGAGTATTTTGGATGTCTTGGAAAATTTTCTTTGCCATCTCATCTTGATAAGCCATACTTTTTCCTTCCTTGGATTTTGTACTTTTACTTTTAACTGGAGGTTTGATCAAAATTTCTTTATTCTTTTCTCGTTGCAAATATCTCTTTTCTCTTTCACTTGGTTGCATGCAAACTTCTACAAACCCTCAGGCTGGCAAGATCATAGCTTTGATACCACTAAAATGTCTCTTCCTCTAATTTTATATGATATTTCAAGCCTCTAATCAGATTTTTGAAATCAAACAACCAATATTTCAAAGATCCACCAATTTCTCAATAAACCCCAAATCGGGTATGCCCGAAATAGTGCCAAAAACTTCACAGCTTCACATATTATTAATAGATCTGAAAGTGGATATTTTTACAAAAATTTCAGAAGCATAATAGCATACAAAATGACATTTTTATATCTGTATAACAGTTACACAACAGCTCCCAAATGGAGGGCAAAAACAATGCTCATCGGGCTCCCGAAAATAACACAAAACAGCTTGAAAACACCGCAAAACACTAATAATCTACCACAGAAGTTTAATCATGACCAAATAAATTTATTGTGCTCTATTTTAACATATAAAATTATGAAATATAGTAGCAACCCAAACTGATATGAAATACTCAACCGAAAACACCAAACTCTTACAAAAAACACACCCGAAAACTCACAAATTTGCACTGTTTAGGACAAGGGCAAACTCTGCATGAGCTTGCACATGGAATGGATTTAAACTCCCATCCTTAGCCTTCCTAAAAACTTTCAAACTCCCATCCTTGGGTCTCCTTCTCCACAGGTTTGGTAGCCTTTGAAGAACAACAAAGCAATGAGCAAAAATCAAGTTCTGGAATCAACCCAAAATGCCTCCAAATCACTTAAAAAAGGGTATAACCCTAACTCACATCCAAGAGGGGTTAATAAAACATATTTTAATAATAATTTTCATTTATTAGTCCATTGGTTTCCAAATATTAGCCCCTTTTTCCGAAACTTCACCTTTTTGAGCTTGCCTGCCTTAGCAAAGATTATTATTTTTAATTATTTGAAAAGGGGACATGACACGGAGGGCCGCTGCGAGGTGGAGTGGCAGTGGGGCTATGGTGGTTGCCATCGATGGAGCCGCTATAGGCCACTGGCAGACCACCATCGGTAACCGCTAGTGGTTTCCGCCAGCGATGACTGCAGCAGTTAACCGCTAGTGGTTTTGCTACGGTTAACTAACCATCGTGGGCTGAAAAATTCCTGCGTGATTTATTTTACAATTTTTTTCTCTCAGATTGCATGTAGAGGTCGTACGGCCTTGTACGAAAACAAATTTTTTCCTCCCAGATCAAAGTTGTCCAAATCGGACAAATTTTATATCAAAACAAGGGTTTTGACGCCTTTTGAATCCATCTATGAGGTCTGTTTGGCCTCAAACTACTCCAAAAATTAGTGACCCCTCTATTTTCTCAAAAAAAACTTTAAAAAATACTAGATCTAGTTTTCCAAACCCTTGTTCTCCCTTTTTCTTGAAACACTGAACAAGCTACAATAGATCTAGCTTTGATACCATGTAGGATTTTAGCAAAAGCGCATAACAAATCCACGAAGCCCAAGAAAACTTGCATGCATAAAATTTGTCATGGAGAAGAAAAAGAGAAGAAGAGGCAAGGGTTTGATCTAAAAATCTCAGACAAAGAAGAAAAATATTATTCAATGGATCTTCATAATGAAAAAATACAAAGAGATCAATCCTTATAAAAGGAGATCAAAACCCGAAAAGGGTAACCTAAAGCCTAAAAAACCTAGGTTGCACAATATAATTAATAATATATTAATTATATGCACCTACAAAATAGCTTAAGCAAAATAGAGTAATAGGAAACTTATTTAATTCTATCAAAGTGATTTAATTAATAAGTGCGAACAAATAATTACTCTAATAATAGCATGTTGGTTTGTCCTTTGACTTTGCATTCCTCAGTTCTCCATTCTTGGATGATTCTCCTTTCTCGATGCATGAATGTTCTGTCCCATTAGAACAACTTGATTACTTCATAAGTTCTTCAAAGTACTTCATTGCTCCCTTTGGTATGTTGAATCTCTCCAAAGATTCCTTCTCATTTTTTAATTCATTCTTCATTATGTCATTTTGTGATTGGATATTTTCAATTTCTACGTCCTTGTGATTCAATTCTTGATTTGCAAGCATTACTATGTTCATCATGTCTAGTTGAGTATTAGTGAGCTTTTGTACATCTTATATCCTTTCATGAAGTCTATTAGCCTTTTGTCTTCTTTATCCATAGTTATGTCTTCTTCAGCTTTCTTTCTTTATTTGGTCACTTCACATAGTCTTACTAATTGGATTTCATGTTCTCTTTTTTAGTGTTATCACTTCTTCATTTAGTAGTTTGTTCTTTCCAAGTAGATTAGTAGATGCTTTATCTTTTGGATTGATTGGTTCAAATAGTCCTTTAGTCTGAATTTCTTAATAGGAAAATTGTTTTATCTAGATTGAAATTTCCTTTCTCCTTTTCAAGGAATCCTTCAAATCTTGTCTCATCCTCTCAAGTTTTTGTAGTGTGAGTTGAATGTCAATCACTTGATTGTCAATAGTTTTGTCCAGTTTGGAAGCCTCCACCTCTAAGATCTAATCTCCAAGCCTGTAAGCATCTTTCAAAGAACCAATGCTATGATACCAATTATTGATTGATAGAGAAGTAAACAAGATAAACAAGATACTAAGAGGGGAATGAATCAAAATATTTAACACTTTCTAAATTCTCACCAATTCATTCACACCTATCAAAAACATGTGCATGTAAAACTTATAATGTAAATTTGTTGTAACTTGTAAATCTGCTCAATCTCATGCATGAAAATAAAACACATAACACAATATTTGTTACCTAGAAATCCTCGAAGGTGAAGGTAAAACTAGGGTGGGAATGACACCCAAAAATCTTCACCACTGCAATAATAAATTTAACTAGTTAAGGTTACAATGTTTGACCATAAAATATGATCTACCCTATGAGGGGTCTACCCTATTAAAAGCTTAAGAGGTTGTTAGTTCTGACCTTGTTAGAGGATTTAACACTTACAACAAAGTAATAACTCTATTAGGAGATTTACAAAGATATATTAAGACCACACTATTAAGAGATTCAACCTGATTCAAGTTTATTAAAAATGATCCAGTGCCTAACTCTCGGTTTGGTCTATAAGCTGATTTTGAGTTTGTTCCTTTCTAATTGATCCTCTCCTCTGATTTGATGTCACTTATCTTTCCCTTTCACTTCACTGCCATGACTAGGTCACTTTGTTTGTTAGATGATAATATAACCCATCAATGACTTCTTATCTTCTCAATTCTTCTTGTTTGGATGCATTAACCTCTCTTCCTTTTCTCTTACTTTGCATTCCTATGATCTAGGATAAGATCATCACTATTTAAAGTGATTCATAATCCATTTTCTAGATGGTTCCATCTTTTGCCTCTTGATCCTAATTATAGAACACACAACACAGGGATTTTTGATCCATGTCAAGTAAATGTTCTATAACAACATTTGTAAGTATTAAATTTTATGCAAGAACCTCTTAAAAACTTAAATATTCCTCCCAAGTTGACTTGATAACCATTTTTCCTCAAACTCTATTTCATTCCTAACTTTTTTGTAAACTCTGCATTGCTCAGTCTTTACTATTTCTTGATGCTTGACATTATTGTTGTTCAGTATATATTATCCTTATGATGCTTGGCATGTACTATGCATGACACATAATATATAACTCAACACTTGTGTACTTGGAATTTTCTTGATTGCTAATGAGATTAGCTCATGTAGAAAATACTTTGTGACCAAAAACTTACTTGGCTCCTATAGCGCTCGGTACATACTTGCTTATGTACATGTCTCTTCCTATATAGAGTAGCTTGGACATAGTGATGACCATCTGACTCTTCCTTGTAAATGACTAAGTGGTTGACACTAATAGAAAAAACTGGTTAGAGATACCAACAACATTATAGTTGTATCAGCCTTCACATAAATCTTTGTTCGCAATACCTTCTTTACATTGCTTAGTCATAACCATCATTTGGTCTCCATTACCATTTTAATGCTTAGCTTGGCCAACATATCAACTTGGTCTATGTATGAACTCAATCTACATAGTGATACTCGATCACTATAGACTCTAATACTAACACTTGGTATCTATCATGCACATGATCTCATTTTGTTAGTTATTGCCTCAAGTTTATCCTAGTGCATCTTGATTCATATAGGTATGGACTCTTAACATATCTTATTTCAAGAATTGGTGTAAAATGTAATATTCAAATGTAGAGTTCCTAACATACCTTCTTTTCTTAGTTTGAGGTAGTGTGATCACCTGATCCATTGGATTGGGTGACCTTGGCTTCACTTGATCCACTACTACTTTCATCTACCTTCTTTCTCCATGTTTGATTTGTCTCATTCCTTTTTTGTTCTACATTAACTTTTTATTTTCCCTTGTGTTTATTTCTTAGTGATGTTGCTTGGGTTCACAGTCCTTTCTTACATGTCCAATCTTGTGACAAATATAACAAAATAAACTTGCATACATCCAACTCTTAGATTTTCCTCTAAAATGTGTCTTGATACAGTTCTCTAGAATATGACCATATTCATCACAATAATGACAAATATACCATTTGTTATAATCCTAATTATGAGAGTTTCCTTGCTTAGGTGCATGCCCTTGCTTCTTGGATGTCTAGTTTGACTTTGCCTTGGATCTACATTCTTGAGCTCTATGTCCATATTTTTGGCAATTGTAACAATGACCTTCAAATCTAAGTGCAATAGGTTGTTTTCTTTCCTTTGACCTGCATTCATGTGCTTGGTGTCCTTTCTTCTAGCAATTAAAACAATGTCCATTTAATTTTGGCTTAGGATTTTTCTTACCAATCTTTCTTTTGTAGATGTTTGATGTATATTCCAACTTTCCACAATGACAGCATTTTGGTTTCTTCTTTGGCTTTGTATTTCTTTTCTATCTACTCTTTAATGATTCTCCTTCCTTAGATAGGTGTTCAGTATAGCCTAGAATATATGTTTCATTAGGCCTTATTTTTTATCTCATTAGCTCTTTGTAATATCTCATAGATTCTTTAGGTTTGTTCAACCTTTCAATGAGTTCCTTTCCATGTTTCAGTTTATTCTTCAGATCCCCATTCTCTTATTTTAGATTAGCAATCTCCACATCTTTTCTACTGAACTCTTGAGTTGTAAGGAGTAGTCTATTGGTCATATAAAACTAATTTTAAGTAAGCCTTTGCACTTCACTATTCTTGTTATCAAGTCTTGTAGACATATTATCTTTATCTTCTTCAAATTTCTTTTTTTGCTTAGTCACTTCAAACAATCTCACTAACTAGATTTCATATTTTCTCTTGAGTTCTCTTACTTCTTCATTCACTGTGTTGTTCCTTTCCAATAGGTCTTCTATTGTTGCATCACTTTCATTGGAATTTCCATCTTCAAGTAGTCCTTCAGTGTCTTCTACATATAAAGTTTCATTCTATTGGATAGCCAAGTTCTTTCTATTCTTTAAGGATTTCTTCAACTCCTCTCTTGCTACTTCAACTTGTTGTAGTATGGTCTGGATGTCAAGCTTTTGATTCTCAATGATATTTCCCAGCCTATAAGCCTCCATCTACAAGATCTTAACTCTCAAGCTATTATAATTCTTCTAAGAGAATGAAGCTCTGGTACCAATTGTTAGAATGCTTAATGGGAAAGTAAGATACTAAGAGTGGGGTGAATTAGGATCCACAAAAGCTTTTCACTTATTGAAACAAACAACAAATCAAATGTAGTAATCTCTAATCCATCTTTTATCTTAGATCACAAACCATATAACCATAAACTATAATACTAAAATAGATCTAAGTGTACATCGCATCCATAAATATGAAAGTAAATGAAAACACATAACGCACAAGATTTGGTCACCAAAAAACCCTCCAAGGTGAATGTAAAGTTTGGGTGGGGATGACACCCACAAATATTCACTACTATAGCTACAATGTTTGACCAATTTTGGTGATTTACCTTGTGAGGGGTCTATCCTATTAGGATATTATAATACTTATTCAATCTACCTTGATAAAAGGATTTAAAACTCACAACTAGGTAGACCTTTTGTTAGGACCACTCTATTAAGAGATTTACCCTGATTCACTTGTTAGAATGACTCAATACCTAATCCTTTGGTTAGCACTATGATGCTAGATTATGAATCTTCACTTTCCTTGTTTGATTTGATCTCCTTATCTAATATACTATGTTTTTCCCTTCACAACTAGGTTTCTCTATCTGATCTCTAATTCTAATCATCAAACATAGCCTTCCTTTGCTCATACACTTGTCTCTTCACTCTTTCCTGATCCTTCGCTTATAGACTAAATCACACTTTTTTGATTTAGAGCTTGTACCCTTCTTAAATAAATAACTAGAGAAGGTTGTAGATCATTGTCAACGATCCAAAGCTCTACCTTTTATTGCTTAGTCCTTCCAATTTTTTGATTGGTTACTCTACCTTCCTAGGGATTGATGTCCTCTAACAAAATGTGTAATTTCCTCCTTTTATATCTCTACAATCATAAAATTGCATATAGAAGTCATCCAAAATGGTTCACATAAGTGTTTGTGCTATCACAAACACATATGTGAAAACTAGTTTACTGGGTACTCGAATACCCTAATACTTGGTCACAACTAATATTCATGTTGTCTCTTGGCTTATGTGTGCTCAACAGTAATTGTCTTACTCAACACAAACTATCTTTTCTTTGCTCAACATCTTCTATCTTTACTTGGCATAAACTATCACTCAATCCATACTAGGGTGCTTAACAACCTTTGACTTTCTCGGTTCACATTGGAATATAAACAAATCCATAATCATTCAATTTTTATCGGGTGGCTTAGTTGAAGTGATTATCAACCAACTTTGCTTAGGAAATGACTAGGTGTTTGACACTGATAATCAATACAACTTGGAGATCAATATACTTAATATCATACATAAATTCAAGAAAATTTAACCCAAAGCTAGCATATAAGAACACATTTATTGGATGATTAGGGTAAATAGAGAGTTTCCAAACATTCAAAAAGAAATAACTTAGTTTAAGGATTCCAATAAGAAGATAAAGACATTTAAAAAATCAAGTTGAACTAAAGTACATGAAAATCCCAAACACGAATGAAATATATGATGTTGTAAATGCTTTTAATATTTCCTTTGAAGAGATGGTTGTGCATCTCTAAATACATAGACATGAATTTTGATATAATTTTTGAAAACTTTACATTAGTTAGCAATTGAAAAGTAGTGCAAGCATATTTTTTTCCCTCAAAACTTTGTATATTTTTAATTTTCAATTTCTTCCTACATTTGTTCCAATGTGTTTTCACATATCCCCAAGAGTTGTGCAAACAAGGAACTACAATTTTCTTATGGATAAACTCAAGAAAATAATTGAAAAATTGGATGTAGGTGAGTTGCACTTAGAATGTTGGAATGATAGATAAGTCTCAAAATTTTAGGGTACATTTTGGTGTAACTGGAGCTTAATTAGATTCGTGAAATCATTAAATAGTTGTATATCCATTTTTTGATAGTTTAGAATTATTTTTGAGCACTAATATGTCACTTTAATTTTGTTTTTCTCCAAAGTAATGCCCAAAAACCCTAGTAACTAATTTCAAAAATATGTAATTTCAATTTTCTACTTAAACCATAGATTAATTTTCAATAAGGGTTGGGAATTCCTCATTTGAACATTATATGGTTTTGTTGTTACAATCTTACTACATAGAAACTCCCTATCTTTTGTGAATTTGAATAAAATTTAAGATTCATAAGACACTTGTTTTTTTGTGAGATTCATTCAATCACTTGATTAGTTAGTATTAATAAGTGGGATAAATTTTCCATAGCAAGACAAATTCTAATATTGCTTTCAGGATTCAACTTTGTAGTTTTTGGGTCAAACTCATTGATACGTGTTTATTGAATACTAAGAGCATATCACTAGTTGGTATTAGTAACCGAATGATTGTTTCTTTGTGATGGATAAAATGGTTGGATCTCACTAATTCATTAGTTAGAGGGTAAATTCATCTAGGATGTATGTACATGGGTATTGTTTTGTAATTTGAAGAATTTTGATCAATTCTATGTTATTTCATTTTCTTTTGATGATAACACTATGTCTTCATATAAATTAAGGATTTTTGGTTTGTAATCGCATGGTATGTAATTCATGCATATTCAAGTGTTTGAATGATTAATGCTTGAAGTAGATGTTTAATTTTGTTTGAACGTCTTGCAACCCTATTATCTTTTTTATTTTCTTTGAAATTTGAAATTTGAATAGTTGTTAGTTTAGCTTGGAATTTTTTTATTGATTTACAAATCTTTTTTTAGGTGTTCTACATTTAGAAACCTAGAAAGAACAAGTAGAAATCTAATATATAGTAAATCTAGATATACCTTTAACAAACCTAAAAGGGACCATCTTGTGAGATCTCACATAATCTTACTTGACCTACTCAACAAAAAATTGACTTGACCTTATGGAACCTTGGGTGATAATTGTGAGTCTTTCTAAAGAATAAATTAGATTTGTTTGTCACTATCTTTATATTGTGAAGACTTCAAGGTCAACAAGTACTTTCCTAACAAAAAGTTTATTTTGGATAAGTTTGGAAGTATATTTTGAGGAAAGAGAATATATTGAAAATAAGACGACATTTAATAGAAGAAAAATAAATATAGATTTTAGTAGTTAAAAGTGGGGTGAAATAATATTTTCATTTTTTTACCAATCCACTATGAGACTTGGGAAAACAAATATCTCTAAACTTCTTAATGAGATTGTATTAGAAGTCACTATAGATTATTAGATAGGGTAGGTTTCTTCTAATTGCTTTGAAAAATTATTTTTTAAACAGACAACTTACAACCCTTCTACTTTAAAAGTTGAACATCTAAAAAAGTCCCTCTCTCCTTATCTTGTGAGGAAAATGCATTACTTTTGTTACCAATTTTTGGGAATAAAGTAGAGATACCACTTTCTCATTGTTTTTTTGTAAGACCCCAAGGCCTAATATTTTACCAAACACTATTTTAAATAATTTTAGGACATATATCAATTTGGTGTAAATATGGTTGCTAAAGAATTCCTTAGAATTTGGAGCTACTAAAATCAAGTGTGATCCTTGTTCAATTTAATTGATGTCTACCTATTAGACTATGCAAAATTTTCTTCAAGACCTCAACAATTATTCTTTGTAGGACTTATCACACTTATTAGACCATGTTTTGTTGGTGTCATTAGAAGCAAGTTCTTTCTTAGTGACACCATTGTTATTTTTTAGCCATTCTTGCACCCCCCCCCCCCCCCCCACCTGGGAAAATTTTATTTTTTCTAGGGTGACAACATGTCCAATGGTCATTTGACTATTCAAATTCATTTGCCCTATGAATATGAAATTTTTTTTAAATTTTCTCTTTTATCCCCAAATCTTGAATCTTTCATGATTGCATGCTCTATCCTTATAAATATTTAAGTTGTGACCTTGCGACTACTCTTCATCGCATGGTCGCAGGCCATAAGCACTTAACCATCAGGGAGACTATGAGCATGCAAAATGGTTATCCCTATAGTAAGTACATCTTCACATATGATTAAGAGCTTAAGGATTTGAAGGTTGTAAGGATGTGACATGGTCTTCTTAGCAGTGATCTCTAGTGTTTCTCTTCATCACAGGTGGTTAAGGTTGACCCAGGGTTCATGCTGTGAAGTGGCGATCTCAATGCTCTCATGTTTGAAAGGGATAAGATGCAGACCACGGTTAAGGTGGAAATGTTGCAAGGCCTTTGTTTTCTTATTCTCGTGGGTTGATGTTGGGTTAGAGGTTCAAGTTGTGAGGTTGCATAGAAGCTTTATTCACATGATCACATAGAGCTAAGGTTAACCCAGGTTTTGAGTGGCAAAGCAACAAAAGCCTCATGTTCACTTGTTCACAAGGTTAAATGCCAAACCCTAGTCCTAGGATGCATGGGTGCAAAATACATAGGCATCTACAGTTAAATTTCCTTGATCATTGGATCTAAGCAGATCGACATCCAGTATGCGCAAGTTTTTTGAAGATACACAAACTTTAACCATTGCAAGAAAGTGAGTGTTCACCATGTGGACTTGTGGGACCAATTTCAAAAGGTAAAGGCAACATTTATGGATTATTTCCAATGTCACAACAAGGTTAGTTGGAAATTGATCATAAGATTGTAAGGGCAGGCAAAAAGGCTTCTAATGTTATGATGAACATTTTGATAGCTGCGGTCATATGATCATAGAGGATGTAAAAAGGTAAAGGGCTAGTTTCAGGGTAGTCATTCATCAAATAAAGGTGAGAAAGGTTAAATTGAATCTTTCCATTAACAAAGGAAAATAGAAAAATCTCCCAATCTCATGATAAACTATGTTCGTGAGATTGCAAGGGTAAGTTGATAGACCACAGAAGTCACAATAGGGGTTAACTGATCGTGATCATAGGATTGTGAGGGTTATGGTTGCCTGTTGTTGACGCTACAATAGATTACAATCATGGGATCATAAGGTCAAGATAACTATGCTTGTAAAATCATAAAGGAAGTTGAAAGGCTCCCCAACGCTATGAAAAACAATGGATCATAGGATCTCAAGGGTGGATTGATGAGTCTCTGATGCTATACCAAGTGTATTGTCATAAGATCTTGTTGTCATGAGGTCATATGGGTTTCAATTTTGATCGATCGTAAGATCGCAAGGGTTAGATTCTCAGCTGAAGATGTTATGAGGGGTTTTGACTTCAAAGGCAATTGTAAGATCATAGGACCCTAGGTTGATGTGAAAAGGTGATTGCTTGTCTGAGCTAGAAAAATAAGAGGTGCCCTCAGCCAATAAAATCACAAGAAAGTTATGTGTGAAGATTGAATATAGTTCACCTAGTGATATATTTGATTTGGTGTGTTAAAAATAAAGAAGAAGTAACGCTTTAATGGTGACTAGGTCTTGGATTACTTGCAACCACTTTTTTGAGTGTTATCCATGCCCATTCAATGCAGATTTCATTCCTCTCTACCATATTAATCCATCTACCCAATCTGATTGTTTTGGTCACTATTTTTGTATTCTTAAAGCTCAGGTTGTTATGAAAGATATAATTTCCTGCATCTAGATGTGTACCAAGATCAAATCTTCCCAAATTTATAGTGATTATTCTCTCTAACTTTAATGGTAGTAGTTGAGCTTTGCCTTAGGGTAGAAGCTGTCTCAGTTATGCTTGAACTATAAAAGCAAGTTTTGTAAACCCTTCAAGGGTCGGTCTTTTCTCTAATTCATTAGCAGTTGTATCGTATGCTCTGCAACTGCAATTTCCTTTTGTTTAAGAATGAATACATTTCTCTATTGTACCTCATTCCCCCATTAATATAAATGCAAAAACTTCTTGTATATGTTAATATATTGCTTCCATTCTTCAATCTGCATGACAGTATCTATTTGGCCTTGAATGATATAGAGTGAAGTTCCTTCCTTGTAGCATCTCATTTAGTTTTTGATTACATGTGATTATTGAATTAAAGTAAAGGTTGAATCAGTGTATTTTGAGATTATATTGGTGATTAGTCCATTGTTAGGTAGAGATAAGATTGAATAGACTATTTTGGTGCATCACCCCTTTAGATTAGATTAGGTAGTTTGATTTTTATGCATCTCCTTCTCCCTTTTCCTCTCAAGAGTAGTTAGGTACACTTTGGTAGTAGGGAAGATGGTCTTCTCTAGAGACTCAATCTCATTGTTCAAGTCCCACAACTTCGAGATTATTTCTATGTTTCACAAGGTTGCTTTAGGTAAAAAAAACATTAGGCAAGGGTGCAAACTTTTGTGACAACATTATTATAATGGGATTTTCTTTTGCATTTTATTGCATTAATTTTTTTCATCAATTTTTTTGATCAACTAAGTTCTAGGAATGAAGAACATAAATTACATGATTAAATCCAAAAGAAATATCAATTTTAAACTATGGATTATGGAAATATGATATCTTGGACCATTGTTACTATATTTTTGCTTTCTTTTTTATAACAAGTAGAAATTTTAATTTCTAATCATAAATATTAAAATGTGTCAAGGTCATGAAAAAAAAATTGGATCCATGCTTGAAGAAGGAACAAAAGAAAAGAATTAAAAGAAAAAAAACTAAAGAAAATATTGTGGAAGCATACAAAAAATGACACCATAATACCCCCTTGATTCAATTTGGAATTCCCCCATCCCATTTTGGCACCTAATTAAAGCATTGACACATGTAAAAAAACTCAAATTACCTTTTCGTATGAGATTTATAAAGTTGATCAATCCATGAGCTATTTGATCACACCAATCACAATCCTAGTCATAGGATTGGACTCACATCCAAGTTTGTGAATTGTATACAGATTCAAAACTTATCCAATGCATACCCTTGGCCAAAAAATAATATAAATTAAAGTCATTATTTGAGGGAGAAAAATGGTTTAATTGAGAAAGAAATATGTTCTTCAACACAAATCAATCTATCTTTACAAGTGTTGGTATTGGGTATCTTCTTTGTAGATATGTAACATTCTTGCGGATTTTAGTAACTCAACTCTCCCAAATTTTTGTGAACTTAAAATGTGCAAATCAATTAAGAAAGACAAAAATATTCAAACCCTATACATGCATAAGAGTGACATGCTTGGTAAGGAAATTTCCTTTGGTAAAATCTTATGACCTTCACTAAAATGAATTGACCTACAAAGAAAAAGAAAACCAAGAATAAATTTTTCATTTGTATTTGACAAATTGATATTTACAACATAAATTGAATTGACTTGCATGTGTAATTAAACCATTTGCATATGGGTCAACATTTGAATTTTCCTTAGGGAAAAATGCAACCAAGATCAAGAATGATGCAGGAGCATCTAGAGGTATAAGGGCAATCCTGTGTCACCCAAAAAAAAATGTACTTAGACTTAGTTTTTTTTTCATGTCTTTACATTTTTGGATACCCATTTGGCTCAAATAAAGGTTCCAACTCTCATAGTTCAACTATCAGTGCGTTTGAAAATCTTGAAAAAAATAGGAGCATGTATTTGGGCCATCATTTCAGTAAACTAGAAGGTGTGAATTGGCCAGATGAATGTAATCATGATTTAGAGCATTCCGAAAAAAGAATCAGTTCAATAGGCCCCACGGTTTGAAAGATATTGTAGTTTTTTGGGTTTTGGAGACTTCCTAAGAATGCTTCAAAGTCAGGTTTAGGGCATTAAATGACCTCAAAAAGGGTCAAAAAAGGGGGACGAGCGAAGCTGGTCCATAGGGCTATAGAGAACTTTGAGAGCTTTTCGAAAATGTAAACAGTTCATCAATCGAAGCTACAGTTCAAAAGTTATGCCTCCCGAAAGTTCGGTTACCGTTTCTGGATTCTTCTAGATTTGCACCAACTTCTAACGTAGCTTTTAGAACCTTCTATTTCGTTGGTGGATGCCTACTAGCACTTTCTAGAATGTACTCCTAGTCCTTAACCCTCTGGGGTCTATTTAAGGAGATTGCTGGCATTGTAAAAGGCAGTTCAGAGTGGAGTTTGAGAGGATGTGCTAAAAGGAGAAATATTCTCCAGATTTATGCTATTGTAAGCCCTTAGGGCATGTTTTGAAGTTTATTTTCTCTGTACTATTTGTACTAGCTTATTTTCCCAGGTAATATAATTTTTCCCTTTTTGTTGGTTCCATTCCGTTCTTGGGTTGTGTCCCCATCAAGTGGTATCAGAGCGGGTTTTCCTGAGTGTATAGATAGAGCACCGACTGTGAGGCAGTTTGCACTAGGACTATGTGGTTGTGGGTTCTAGTTAGAAGATGCCTCCATGAAGAGAGCATGGTGGAAGGGCCAGAGCTATTGATCCTGAGGAGGTTAGAGCCCTCTAGAGGTAGGTACAAGCATTGCAAGAGGAGCTTCGTAGAGGAGCAAATATTGTCGCAGGTGACAATAGTTAGGATGACAATGAAGAGGAAGTAATGGGACCAGAAGAGGAAGTTGACGGGGAAGTTCTGAATCCTATAGAGGAAAGGCTTTTTAGGGCCATTACTAAGTTTGGGAAAAGACCTACAATTGAAGTGGGTATATTTTCAGAAAATTTGAAACCAGATGAGTTGATCGATTGGATCAATGAACTGGAAGAATACTTTGAGTATGAGGATATAAGGGACCCAGATAGGGTTAAGTTTGCAAAGGCCAAATTGAAAGGCCATACCAAAATCTGGTGGCAAGAGGTTCAACTGGAAAGACTTAGAAGAGGAAAGGAGAAGATCACAAGATGGGATCGCATGGTGGACAAATTGAAGAAGCAGTTCATTCCTGTGGACTACGAGCTTGATCTCTTTAAGAAGATGCATGGATTAAAGCAAGCAGGAAGATCAGTCCAAGAATATACAGAGGAGTTTTATCGACTCTTGATTAGAGCAGGGCATGCAGAAGCAAATAAGGAGAAGGTTGCTCATTATATCAGTGGGTTGCGACCTAGCATCCAAGAGGAATTAAGTTTGGTAAGAATGACCAGTGTTGAAGAAGCATACCAGTTTGCCCTACGAGTTGAAGAGAAGCTGAGTAAAAGGTTTGAAGGAAGAAAAAGAGGGCGCAGTCATGTAGGAAGGGGAAGCGGTAGATCATCTGGAGGCTGCAATGAAACCCAAAAGAAAAATGAAGATGTGGGTACTAGCAAAAACCAAAGGAATGAGAGTTTCAACCGCTCCCATGATCAAGACTTTGGAAATCAAAGAGGAAGAGGTAGAGGACATGGACAAGGAAGAGGAGGCTTCCATGGTACCTGTTTCCATTGCAATGAAGAAGGTCATCATGCCTTTGAATGCCCTCAACGACAAGGAAGGACAGATAGGAGAGCTAAGGGCCAAGCTAGGGTTGCTCATGTGGATGAGGATGCACAATCATCACATTTAGAGGATGCAGAAAGAGGAGAGGCTTTAGTAAATGAAAGGGTTCTACTAAGTGGCAAGATTGAACCAGGACAAATCATCACATTTAGAGGATGCAGAAAGAGGAGAGACTTTGGTAAATGAAAGAGTCCTACTAAGTGGTGAAAATGAACCAGGACATCAGAGGAGTTTGTTTCGTACCAGATGCAAGTATGAGGATAAATGTTGTGACGTGATCATTGATGGTGGTAGCACTGATAACCTAGTATCAAAAGAGATGGTCTCTAAGCTAAAGCTCAAGAGGGAGAAACATCCCCAACCCTATCGAATTTCTTGGGTAAAAGATGATCATAAGGTCCTAGTAAGTGAACAATGTTTAGTAAAATTCAAAATTGGGAGTTACCATGATGAAGTTCTCTGTGATGTTATTTTGATGGATGTTTGCCATCTATTATTGGGTAGACCATGGCAGTTTGATAGACATGCAGTGCATGATGGACATGCAAACACATACTCTCTGACAAAGGATGGAGTTTGCCACAAATTGAAGCCCATGAAAAAGGAAGGTGAAAAGGTATGTAGCAGTGCTAGGATTTGTCTTGTTGATGGAAGGAAGTTTTTAGATGGCATGAAACATCAACATATGTGCTATGCTTTGATTCCTAGGTAAGATAAAGAAGGTAGTAGTGAAATACCATTTGAAGTTTCAGATTTACTAGGGGAATTTGGAGATATTATCTCTGATAATATTCCAGATGGATTGCCACCAGTAAGGCAAATCAGTCATTAGACAGATTTGATTCCAGGAGCTAGTTTAACTAACAAGGCTAATCACAGGATGACTCCTTCTGAAATAGAGGAGCTAAATAGACAAGTTTAGGAGCTATTGAGGAAGGGCTTGATTTGAGAGAACCTGAGTCCATGTGCAGTACCTGCAGTACTCACACCAAAGAAGGATGGAGAGTGGAGGATGTGTACAGATTCCTGAGCTATAAATAGGATAACCATCAAGTACTAGTTTCCTTTGCCAAGGATGGATGATCTTATGGACTACTTGAGTGGAGCTCAGTACTTCACAAAGATAGATCTGAAGAGTGGCTATCATCAGATATGGATTCGAGAAGGAGATGAGTGGAAAAAAGACTTCAAGACCAAGGAGGGTCTTTATGAGTGGTTGATCATGCCCTTTGGATTGACGAACGCCCCAAGCACCTTCATGCGGCTCATGAATGAGGTACTTAAGAAGTTCTTGGGAAAATTTGTTATTGTTTATTTGGATGATATTTTAATTTTCAGCAAGACTTTGGAAGAACATTTACTGCATATTCGTAGTGTCCTTGAAAGGCTAAGGGAAGAGAAACTGTTAATTAATCTAAAGAAGTGTGTCTTTTCAAAAAGGGAGTTAGTCTATTTGGGGTTTGTTATATCACCTGAAGGTCTCAAAATGGATCCAGAGAAGGTAAAAGCCATCTTGGAATGGCCTACTCCAAGGAATGCTACTGAGGTAAGATCATTTCATGGTCTGGTTAGTTTTTACAGGAAGTTTATTAAGAATTTCAGTGGCATATGTGCACCCCTAACTGATACAATAAGAGGGGATAGAAAAGAGTTCAAATGGACTACAGTAGCTATGAGAAGTTTTGAATTGCTGAAGAAGAAGGTGACAGAACAACCTATGTTGGCACTTCCAGATTTTAGAAAAGTGTTCCAGGTGGATTGTGATGCTAGTGGCAGCGCTATTGGGGTTGTATTAAGCCAAGAAGGTAAGCCTATTGCATATTTTAGTGAGTAATTGAATGATGCAAAGAAGAAGTATTATGTTTATGATCAAGAGTTCTATGCAATAGTTTAGGCCTTAAAGAAATGGAGGCACTATTTATTGCCAAAGGAATTTATTTTGTATACTGATAATCAGGCATTACAGTACCTAAATAGTCAAGGTAAATTGAATCAGAGGCATATGAAGTGGGTAGAATTCTTGCAGAGTTATACATTTGTGTTGAAGCATAGAAGTGGAAAATCTAACAGGGTTGCAGATGCACTAATTAGGAGACAGTCACTGCTTACAGTAATGCAGGTTGAAGTAGTTGGGTTTGATGAACTCAAGAATTTGTACCCTGAGGATCCTAATTTTGCTGAAGCATGGAAAGCTTGTAAAGAACTTGTTGCTATAGGTAGAACCAAGTAGTTAGACTATTTGATTTAGGATGGCATGTTGTTCAAAGGTAGCCAATTGTGCATTCCAAGGAGTTCCATGAGGGAAAATCTGATTAAGGAGAAACACAGTGGAGGGATGGCAGGACATTTTGGTCGGGATAAGCCCATTGCCATTCTTAGAGAACATTATTTTTGGCCTCAAATTACATAGGATGTGAAGAAGTTTGTACAGAGTTGCCAAGTTTGTCAAGTTGCCAAGGGGTTTAGTCAAAATACTGGCCTATATCAGCCATTGCCTGTTCCATCAAGGCCATGGGAGGACATAAGTATGGATTTTGTTCTTGGATTGCCAAGGACACAAAGGGGTAATGACTCAGTATTCGTGGTGGTTGATAGGTTCTCCAAAATGGCACATTTCATTCCATGCCACAAAACTCATGATGATGTCCATATTGTAGACTTGTTTTTCAAAGAGGTGGTAAGACTACATGGTCTTCCAAGGAGTATAGTTTCTGACAGAGACACTAAATTTGTGGGGTATTTCTGGAGGACATTGTGGAAGAAGTTGAGAACAGACTTGAAATTTAGTTCCACGCATCACCCACAGACTGATGGCCAAATAGAAGTGGTAAATAGAAGTCTGGGCAATTTGCTGAGATGTTTAGTTAGAGATAAGCCCAAGGGATGGGATTTGATTCTACCACAGGCAGAGTTTGCTTATAATAACTCTGTAAATAGGAGTACTGGAAAATCACCATTTCAAATTGTATATGGGAATAGCCCAAGGACTGCACCAGAATTGAGGAAGATAGAACAAGGGGAGAAGACAAGTGCTGAAGCTGAGGAATTTGCTGAACACATCAAGCATCTACATGAGGAGGTTCAAGCACACATTATCAAGATGAATCAAGAGTATAAAGCTAGGGCTGATCAAAGGAGAAGACATAAGGAATTCCAAGTAGGGGATCTTGTCATGGTGCACTTACGAAAAGAAAGATTTCCAGTTGGTACTTACAACAAGCTAAAAATGAAGAAATTTGGCCCCTGCAAAGTTTTGAAGAAACATGACTCAGGAAATGCATATGAGGTGGAGCTGCCAGATGGTATCCACATTTCTCCCATTTTCAACATTGCAAATTTAACAAAGTATCATGATGATGGTGCAGATGAGGAGCTGGTTTTAGAGCCATGTCCAATTCCTACTTCTAAGAAGGAGGAGATAGACAAAATCCTAGATCATAGTGTGGGTAGGAGTACCAGAAACAGGCAGTATGAAGAGTATTTGGTCAAATGGAAAGGACGGCCGATCGAGGAGTCAACTTGGATTTCAGCAGCTGAGGTTTCCCATTTTTGATTTCCTCTACCATCCATAAAGTGACAGGGTCACTTTTCAATCTACCCTGGGTGTCTGATGCAGGAGCATCCAGAGGTATAAGGGCAATCCTGTGTCACCCAAAAAAAAATGTACTTAGACTTAGTTTTTGTTTCATGTCTTTACATTTTTGGATACCCATTTGGCTCAAATAAAGGTTCCAACTCTCATAGTTCAACTATCAGTGCATTTGAAAATCCTAAAAAAATAGGAGCATGTATTTGGGCCATCATTTCAGTAAACTAGAAGGTGTGAATTGGCCAGATGAATGTACTCATGATTTAGAGCATTCCAAAAAAAGAATCAGGTCAATAGGCCCCACGGTTTGAAAGTTATTGCAATTTTTCAGGTTTTGGAGACCTCCTAAGAATGCTTCAAAGTCAGGTTTGGGGCATTAAATGACCTCAAAAAGGGTCAAAAAATGGGGGACAAGCAAAGCTGGTCCATAGGGCTATAGAGCACTTCGAGAGCTTTCCGAAAATGTAAACGGTTCGTCAATCAGAGCTACGGTTCAAAAGTTATGCCTCTCGAAAGTTCGGTTACCATTTCTAGATTCTTCTAGATTTGCACCGACTTCTAACCCAGCTTCCGGAACCTTCTATTTCGTCGGTGGATGCCTACTAGCACTTTCTAGAATCTAATCCTAGTCCTTAATCCTCCGGGGTCTATTTAAGGAGATTGTTGGCATTGTAAAAGGCAGTTCGGAGTGGAGTTTGAGAGGAGGTGCTAAAAGGAGAAATATTCTCCAGATTTATGCTATTGTAAGTCCTTAGGGCATGTTTTGAAGTTTATTTTCTCTGTACTATTTGTACTAGCTTATTTTCCCAGTTAATATAATTTTTCCCTTTATGTTGGTTCCATTCTGTTCTTGGGTTGTGTCCCCATCAAAGAAGCTCAATAAAAAGCACAATATGGACCAAATGATGTATGATCATAATAACAATATGAGAATAATTGCTATACAAGTACACTAGAAGTGCCTATATATAAAGGCCTCTAGAATGACTAGGAGTTTGATAAGCCTCACAACTAAGCACATGTCCACCAAGAGTGGATTATCCTCCATTGAGCATAGAAGTTTGTGTAATGATGAGAGGATAAGCTTACATAGGTGTGTCACATAAAAAGATGTTGTAGACACCATGTGCTTAATTAGATTGTAAACAATTGTGTTTTCTGCATGACAACTCAGTTGATTATGAAAACTCTTTTGTTGTAGACACCATGCACTAAAATAGAGTTGCTTACTCTTGTGTTGTCAACAAGACAACTCATATGAATATGCATACTCCTTGGTGTCTAACTAATAAATAATAAAATATTGCATTAACCTAAGTAAACTTAAGCAAAGTGTAAATAGTGATTAATTATTTACACCAACACCCCCCTTAAGTGCAACTTACGAGAATGCACTTAAGCTCACAAAAGCTATGATGAAAATGCATAAAGGGTCCCTGCTACTAGGCCATGTTAAGTACCCAAGTACAAATGCAATATTGCAAATGCAATGCAATCCAATGAAATGAAATCTCTTTGAAAATAGAGAAAGCAAGAAAACCTCATGGGAAATACCCTCCTCCAAAAAGAGAGATATGTACAATAAAGAAGAGAAGAGTCATGTGACCCCCCTAGTGAAAAATCTCACATCCCCAAGAGATCTTGCAAATGAAGATACTTGACCTTAGTGAAGGGCTTGGTGAAGATGTTAGTTATCTGCTACTTTGTAGGACAATAATACAATGCAATGACCCACTCATGAATCAACTCTCTAATGTAGTGCATATGAACCTCAATATGTTCGGTGCATTGATGCTACACTAGATGTTTTGAGATTTCAATGGCACTCTAATTATTGCAATTTATGACTGTGGGTCTAGGTATGGAAAAACCAAACTCCTTCTGTATTTGCTACAACCAAATAGCTTATGTTGCTACATTCATAGCTCTTTGTTACTTAGCCTCAGTCAATGAAAGATCAATAGTGTTCTACTTTTTACTATATCAACAAATGGGGTCAGAACCAAGATGAAACATGTATCCTGAAGTAGACTTGCGAGAATCAATATCTCCTATATAGTCTGAGTTTGTATAAACCACTATCTATAGTCTAGTACCAGCTACATAGCATATCCCATATGTATGTACCCTAGATATAGTGCAAGATGTATTTGGCTACCTTCCAATTAAGTTTATGTGGCTCTTACATGAAGCAAGAAACCATGCCAACTATTAAGGATATGTTAGGGTGTGTATGTGTCAAGTAGATAAGGCTTCCAACAAAGTATCTATAAAAAGGAGCATCAACAAGTGGAGTGGAACACTTTGCTTCTAACTTAACACCTAAAAGAAATGGAGTAGATGTAGCCTTGTAGTCACTCATGTGAAATTGAGCAAGTAGATCAAGAGATACTTGGGTTGTGATAATGTGATCCTTGATGAAGACTAATGTATCTCAATACCAAGGAAATAATGAAGTAGACCCAAGTTTGTCATTATTTGGCTACCTTCCAATTAAGTTTATGTGGCTCTTACATGAAGCAAGAAACCACGCTAACTATTAAGGATATGTCAGGGTGTGTATGTGTCAAGTAGATAAGGCTTCCAACAAAGTATCTATAAAAAGGAGCATCAACAAGTGGAGTGGAACACTTTGCTTCTAACTTAACACCTAAAAGAAATGGAGTAGATGTAGCCTTGTAGTCACTCATGTGAAATTGAGCAAGTAGATCAAGAGATACTTGGGTTGTGATAATGTGATCCTTGATGAAGACTAATGTATCTCAATACCAAGGAAATAATGAAGTAGACCCAAGTTTGTCATTGAAAATATGTCCTGCAAAGTAGCCTTGACACTATCAATGATGGATTTTGTACTCCGTGTAATGATCAAGTTATCAACATAAAGCACAAGAAGCAAGTGAGAACCATCCCACTGAAGAATATAGATATTCAGATTGGAATAACATTTGGTTGACATCTGGTGAACCTTGTTGAGAGAAGGAAAGAATCCATCTTGTTATACCAAGCTCTTGGAGCTTCTTTAAGTCCATAGATAGACTTTTTCAATTTGCAAACCAAGGTAGAATCCTAAATGAACCCCTATGGCTTCTCCATATAAATCTCCTCATAAAGATCTCCATTCAAGAATGCTCTCTTCACATCCATCTGATGAAAAACCCATCTCTGAGTTGTAGCTATAGCTAGTGTCAAATGAATAGAGTTCATTTTTGCAACTGGGGCAAACGTCTTAGTGTAGTCATTACCAGGCACCTGAGATAAACCTTTTGCAACAAGTCTAACCTTATGTTTATCAACACTTCCATCCACTACAAACTTGGTCTGATAGATCTACTTACATCAAACCAATTTTCTTCCTTTAGGAAGAGAGACTAAGTCTCATGTATTGTTTCTCATAAGAGAATTATATTCTTCCTCCATTGCTATATGCCATTTTGGAATACCTGAAGCTTCTTTGAATGATTGTGGATTGGAAGCAACTACAATATAGGCATGTGAAAGTGAGTTGTGTTGTGATCTTGTCCTCCTAGTATTTGAAGGGTTCCCTACCAATGGTCCTGCTGCATCCAATGTCTATTGAGCCCATTTAGGTTTTGTGGAAGAAGATGTAGAAGTGATATCCTCAACCTCATCTAGCTGATTCTTATGTTTGGGTCATGGACAAACATCTTCAAAGTCACTATTATCACTGTCACTCTCTTCAATGAAGGAGGAAGAAGCAGGAGTTGAAGAAGTAAAGTTGGGACAACTTTCTTCAAAGTGAACACTCCTCTCATAGAATATGTCATGTGTCTCTGGATCCATCAAATTTTAGGCTTTATGTGAGTCCACATATCCAACAAAGATGCAAGGTTTTCTTTGAGGTTCCAATGCCTTGCATTTATGTGGAGGTATTTGTACCCTGTTGGGCAACCAAAGACTTTGAAGTGCTTTACTGAATGTTTCTTGCTAGTCCAAGCTTCAAAAGGAGTTATACCATCCAAAGCTTTATGAGTACTCTTGTTCTAAATGTAGTTAGCAAAATTCATTGCTTCAACCAAAAGGACTTGATCAAGAGACTTATGTAATAACATGCAAGTGTTCATCTCCTTGAGGGCTCTGTTCTTCCTTTTAGCAACATCATTCTATTGTGGCATGTATGGCATTGAATGTTGAAGATCAATTCCTTCTTGAGTTCACATACTCCACCCCATTATCTATTCAAAGAAGTTTGATGGCTTTTCCTGACTGCTTTTCGACTTGAGCCTTGAAGATAAGAAATCTTTCAACTAATTCACTCTTATGAGACATTAAAAATACCCAAGTAAAGTGAGAGTAGTCATCAATGAAGGTGAGTGCATAGCGAGACTTACCAAATGATGGCACTGGAAATGGTCCTACCACATCACTATGAACCAATTCAAGAACGCATTGTGCTCTCCAAGACTTCCCCTTGTCAAAAATTTTTTTAGGATGTTTCCCAAGTGTGCAACCTAAACAAACACCATCTAAAAATTGGACTTCAAGTAGACTATGAACCATGTTCTTGCCGCTAAGTTGATGAAGATACTTGTAGTTGAGATGTTTGAATCTCTAATGCCACAATTTTCTTGTTGTATTTGAATGTATTAAAAGGGCTTGTGCATTAGATTTAGTCATAAAGGAAGAGAAAGTGTAAAGCCTTGAATCATGACTAGTTTCCCCTATTGCAACCATGGAGTCATCTTTGATGCTTTTCACTACCACTGAATCTAGAAGAAATTCAACCTTATTTCCATCTCCATAGTGAGTGATTTGGTAGACTAAAAGAAGGTTGGAGGTAAGATTAGGAACATATAGAACATCCTTGAATGCTCCATTTTCTATCTCAAATTCACCTTTTTCTTCAACTTCCACTTTAGTATTGTCTCCTACAAAGATGTGAGGTATCTTTGAATGTGTCATGAAAGAAAAATCTCTCATTGATGCACCCATATGATGTGCGGCACCCAAGTCAATTATCCAATCTCCCTAACTAACAGTGTTTGTGAGTAAAGCTTGCCATTTGCTCTTAGAATTTGAAGACCCTTTCTCCTTATAAGAATTAGGTAATGGAATATTGTGTTTCTTCATGATATTTTTCAATTCATCAATCTATTTTTGATAACACTAATGTTCATCATGACCAATTCTCTTGCAATAGGCACACTTCTTATTTTCCTATTAGTGTCCCCCTTTTTATTGGTATTATGAGAAGACTTTCCTTGTTGTTGATTTGATGTGGGTGTTGTCTTTTTTTGTTACCCCTTGTTTTTTATCTTTCCACATCTTCTTCTTGCCCTTTCCTTTGTTTGAACTTTCACTAGCTAAATTTTTAGAATTCTCATTGTTAGCTATCAATGCCTTAAACTTTGAAGACTTAAGAATCCCCATTATTATCAACTTAGCTTGTTCATCCTCTAACAACTGAGTATAGTTATCAAAAGTGATTTTCTTATAGGAAGCCCCTAAGGTAGTCTTTGTGGTGTTGAAAGAAGAGACAAATGTGGAGTATTCAGATGGCAGCTTTTATGAATGAGATAAATAAACCTATCATCTTTAATAAGACTACCAGAATCATTAAGTTTTGTTCTCAACTCATTTACCTTAATGATAAAATCCTAGATAAAATCAAAGCTCTTAGGATCTAGGGAGATAAGCTCATCTTTAATCTTGTAGACATCCTCTTTAGTCAAGTCTTCAATCTTGTAGACATCCTCTTCAGTCACTTTCCCATATAGGTTTTTAAGAGCATCCCAAGTATCCTTGGAGGTATCATATTTTGTGATCTAATAGAGGATCTTGTCAACAACCCCTAATCTAAGGAGTCCTAGGGATTTCCTATCTACTATTTTCCAAGAACAAATTTCACTTTGAGATATTTGATCACCTATTGGTCTAGGAAAAGATCCATTTGCATATTGAGAAACTTCTTCATTCATGAATTCACACCATTTTTTAACTGACTGTTACCCAGACATTTTACAGAGAGTTTTTATTAAATTCATTAATCGAAGAGAAAGAGGGATTAGTCATAAAGAAAAAATAAATTTTCTCTGTCCCTGTACTTTTCTCTCTCCACGTACTAAAACCTTTAGAGAGAAGTATGGGTTAAGGTTTTGGTTTGGGTTTTCACTCTCTCTCTCTTCCAACTTTTCTCTCTCCCCATACTTTTCTCTCTCCATGTACTAAAACTTTTAGAGAGAAGTATGGGCTTGGGTTTCGATTT
Organism: Cupressus sempervirens; assembly: GCA_028749045.1. Classification (NCBI taxonomy): domain Eukaryota; kingdom Viridiplantae; phylum Streptophyta; class Pinopsida; order Cupressales; family Cupressaceae; genus Cupressus; species Cupressus sempervirens. Next base: position 409,774,736 of record CM053785.1, read on the forward strand.
GAGTTTTCTCACTCAATTTTTCTCTCTCCACATACTAGCCATACTCTCTCTCCCCGTACTCCAACTTTTTAACCTAATCCTAACCCGAACTTAAATCCCAACTTCCAATTAATTGTCGGCTAGAAGTAAAGTTGAAAGATGCAATCTAAAACTATTTCCTGACAGAGGTTTTGGAAATCATTACATAGGAAGAATGCGTAGTGAAAATGTCTATGGATAAGTAGAATAGAAATGTAACTTTCAATCTCAAGCATAAATCAAGAGGTACATTTGGCAAAAGCTTCATAAAAACTCACAGGAGCCATTATATCAACAATACTCTTGCAGGTGTTACGAAGATGCATTTTGAAGCTATAAACCTTGTGAGAAATCCAAAGTAAAAAACCTAAATCATACGATTAGAGGTGATTATCAATTTTCAAAGACACCACTTTGGCAATGCATGAACGTGAGAGGGGAGGTGAACAAGATATCAGAGATATTTAGAAAAATGCAGGTGGCAGGCGTCAAGGCAAACACAGTTACATGGAGGAGATGAAATGAATCAAAATGCTACAATGCATCCACCGAGAATAGATTTAAGTGGAGATGAGGGGTGTTGAGTTAAGATCTTCAATTTGTGGCCCCATTAATAACACCAATCTTTAAATGCTAATTGGTCAAACACTTGGAGAGGCAAGTTCCTGAACAAAGACAAAGATTGCAAGATAACCATTTGATAAAATGCCTATGAACATGTAGATGTTTGATTGATGGGCATCTCCATACTTGCGAAGGCTGCAAGAATTGGCCTTAGAATGTCATTTGGATGATGAAATTAGGGAAGAAGGTGGGACTGCCATATTGCACCCTACTACAGATCATAGTGAGGAATGACTCGTAGAATTCCACAACAGGAGCTTTGGAGGAGAAAGCAACTCGTAGGAGAAATTCACTGAGGAAATGGGGAATTCTGTCTCTATTGGTTGCTTATATCTGGCAACTATACACACTGTGGCTTCTTGTAAGATTTCATGAATCTGTACCTAGAAAACACTACAATCAATATGAAGAACTTGCTAAAGATGCTTTTGGTGAGAAATTGGGTGGGTGGCTCTCTACTTTTACAATCCTGTATCCATCACGTGGCACTGTAATGGGACTGATTATTGTCATAGGGGGCTCGCTAAAATTGATTTTTCCAAATTGTTTGTGGCCCAACTTGTGAATCCCATCCATTAACTTCAGTTGAATGCTATTTGGTGTTCACCTACCTTGCTATGGTTGTTACACAGCTTCCCAATCTCAACTCCATCACATGGTTTTCTTTGATTGGAGCAATGATTTTAGTCACATACCGCACAATCATTTGGGCTTTGTCGGTAAGCCAACCCAGGCCTCCAAACGTATCTTATGATCCTATCAGGGCTAAATTTGATGTCTTAGCTTTCACAATCCTGAATGCATTGGGCGCCATAACTTTTTCCTTCAGCGGCCACAATCTTGCTCTTGAGATTCAGTCAACAATGCCATCAAGTCTTAAGCATCTAGCCCATGTAGCAATGTGGAGAGGAGCTAAGGTAGCTTATACACTGATTGCCTTCTGCTTCTTCCCTATTGCAATTGGAGGATATTGGGCCTATGGAAACCTTATGCCACTAGGAGGGATTCTAAATGCTTTATATTTATTTCATAATCAGGGTATCTCAAGGGGACTTTTGGGCCTAACATTCCTTCTAGTTGTTATAAATTGCCTAACCAGTCTCCCAATTTATGCTATGCCAATTTTTGATGATTTTGAAGCTTCCTACATCAGCTGGGCCAACAAATCATGTCCTCTAGGGATTCGAAGTGGATTCTGGGTGGTTTTTACATTCATGAGATTCTTTTTCGGGATCAAATTTATTTTCCTCAATAGGCTGGTTTGCTTGGAGGGATCACATTGACTGTAACCTTTGCATACCCTTGTTTGATGTGGTGCATGATAAAGAAGCCTAAGAAATACAACACTACCTGGTATTTGAACTGGAGACTTGGTATATTTGGTGTCATACTCAGCATAGCAATCTCAATAGGAGGTATTTGGAGCATTGTTGACAGTGGCCTAAAGCTCCAATTTTTCAAGCCAAGCTAAGCATCAAGTGACAGGCCAAAAAGAGGAGTCAATAATCTAGTGACTGGGTGCCTAAACTTCCCCATCTACAATTATGAGATTTGATTTGTTGATCTTAGATTCCAAATAACCATGTAAAACATGGATAGGCAATGTGTATAAATTATTTGAATGGAAGCTTTTGTTCTTATAACCCACGTGGAGGAGATTAGTACAATGGTTGGAAATCATGACAAAGCACAAATCTTGTTTGACACAATTTCCCTCTTATCAACTGGCAAAATCCAAAACTATAGAAGTTTTCATCTAATATTGCCTCATATTCAGAAGTACATCCTCTGCCACCTTTCTTAGCATGAAATCATTGATCAAAGAGCATACATCATGTAATATCAACAGATTATGTGAGCTGCTAGACAGAGTTTGAAGAATGCTTATGATTTCTTAAAGATTCAATGGCTGAAGTGTATAGTATGATATATATTCATATGCACATGGGCCAAACACTAAGAAGATGCTTTTGATCCAAGTCAAACTTAATGGTTTTGATGGATGTACATGCAAGATGTTGTTCTTTGACTCCTTAAGAAGTTGGGGTTGGTTATAACTTGTGTTCTGAGTTCTCAAACTCTAACTTTTGAGGTAGTTACGAACCCGAAAGGTTAGTTATTCTAGAATAGCTATAAATTCCTGAATCTCAATGTAATAAGGGACTTTTTGGGACTTGGATACAGGGGAACACTTATGCTCTGACCATAAAGAAATTTTTGGAAAGTGTTTACAATTGTTGTTTTGTGTAATCAGTTATTTCTTTCTTTCTTGGTGCAAGAAATAAAAGGAAGTACATTTAGCATTCTCTCTCCAAGGAATCTGGATCGCTAAAGTGTTGATTCATCTATGATTACTTTCGTGGTATGATGCGAGTATTTGTGGATGTTTGAATTAGCATTGTGTTGGTGAAAGTTCTCAAGCGTAGTACTTGATAGCTCTCATTAATAGTTTACATCATTTTTTTTATGAAAACATTGAAGGCATGTGGTGCATTTGCTGTCAATGGTTTTCCTTCCTATTTTCTAAGTTCTTCTTATCTTTATTGAAAAATCTAAAATTTCATCTTACGAGGGAGTTGCCCCTCTAAATGCAGAGGAAGGCCGGATATCAAGGGCCTGTCCAACTGTTGTGAACGATTTGCCACATACACTCTGTTGGGAAATTTCTTTAGTGACAAATCTGTTTACCAACACTAATCATGTGGCATAGTTATGTGGTGTTAATTTTGGAATCTTAAGGTTTCCCATAATGCAAGAAAAGAAAGATAATAGTAAGAAAATAGGAACACAACACCAAGAGACATCCCCCCTTTTCACTCAATCAAACACCCCCCCCCCCGGAAAGAATGATTTTGGCACTTTATATTTAGTGCAATTACAATAGCCACTTGCCAATTTAGGCCTTAGTGGTCTTCAAATTTTTCTATTTACAACCTCCTCTTGGAGTCAAATCTATTATTAAGAAATCTAGCTTAGATGTACAACAAGTTTGAAGTTTGATCAAAGCAATATAATGCAAAAAAGGACCTATTTCTAAACATGGTATTTCTATCCATGCAAGTCTATAATCTCATTGCATATTTACAAAATAGACAAAAAATTATTCACTTTCAAAAAAAATGGAACCTAAAAATGTGTCCAGATGAGCCTGTATGAAGCATTTGAAGGTGCAAAATGTAGGATTGGAAAGGTACAGTTGCCAAAAATGCAACCAAGATCAAGAATCTCAAGAAAAAGCACAATATGGACCAAATGACGTATGATCATAATAACAATATGAGAATAATTGATGTACAATTACACTAGAAGTGCATGTATATAAAGGCCTCTAGAATGACTAGGAGTTAGAAAAATGATTAGCCTCACAACTAAGCACATGTCCACCAAGAGTGGATTATCCTCCATTGAGCACAAAATTTTGTGCGATGATGAGAGGATAAGCTTACAAAGGTGTGTGTAAAAAGATGTTGTAGACACCATGTGCTTAATTAGAGTGTGAACAACTATGTTGTCTACTTGACAACTCAGTTCATTATGAAAACTCCTGTGTTGTAGACACCATGTGCTAAAATAGAGTTTCTTACTCATGTGTTGTCAACAAGACAACTCATATGAGTATGCATACTCCTAGGTATCTAACTAATAAATAATAAAATAATGCATTAACCTAAGTAAAGTGTAAATAGTGATTAATTATTTACACTAACAATTTTTACTAATTATTCAAATTCTATACCAACAATGATGTAGGTTACAAATTCAAGACTTGTGCACAAGGATTTCCTAAATGCAATTGCAACTACTAAAATAACATTCAATTTGAGTTATATTAAAAGCCTCAAGAAAATATCAAAATAGAAAGCTAAACCATCTTTCTTTGATGTCATGTAGAAACTATATGATCTTTGCATGATTGTCAAGACACTTAGCCACCCAAGATAAGTAAAGATATGCTCAACCTAAAAATATCAAAAACCAAAAAATATACAAAGAAATGAAATACTCACAATATCATTTTGTTATAAAGGTCAATCTGAATTTAGTTCAATTAAAATATAAATGTCCACTTAATTAAAACTCTCCAAAAAATAGCATGAGCTTAAAGGTAATTTCCTACTCAAATAGTATATTCAAATAAGCTTACTTGTATGCTAACATAACATGTGTACCTTATGTAAGATTTGTTGTGAACATGACCTAGGTGATGAACTAATTAGGTAAAAAACCCTATCCACACTAGCTAATATCAGGTATCCATGATATTTTGCATTGTTATCTATTTACATTCATTATATGTTTGTAATAAAACATTGTACTTCATGTGCCTTACATGACATTATTTTTCACTTAATATGAGCTCATCATTTTGATTGCAATAGTGTAGTCATTTATATCTACCAAACATAACTTCATTTTCATATCCAAATTTATAAAGTCATATTTCTTTACATGTTTTTGTTTAATCATTGTGCTTGTCTACTTTACCATAGTACTTTGTGTGTCATTTTGCATGAAAAAGAAATCTATGAAAAAGAAATCTATCATCCTATTACTTGAGGAAATACTTTTTTTAAATTGTAATGTTGGCACTTGTATCAAATGAGTTTCAATAGTTTAGTCAGTAGTAGCTAAATAAATATTGAAAACAAGTAGAAACATTTAGAAAGTTATTTTGTTTGGATTAAAGCATCATTCTAAATGTGAAAATTAAAAATGAGTTAATAATAATATAATATAATCCATTAATATATCTTAAAATTTTATCATTTGTTGGTGAGACAATCCTTGATTTAGTGCAACTTATTAAAAACATTCAACCCTCAAAGAAAATATGATAATAAACCTCAAACACTTATCAAATTCACCCATTCTTCTAGGATAATTAAACCAATGTTTATTTCTTAGCCTTATTTACTTAAGCTCTAATAAACAACCTATTATATAGCTTTTTTTTACCTTACTCTTAACCATGAAGTTGTACAAAGATGCCTATCATTTATTCTTTCCTTTTGAACACTATATAAACATTTCTTGGAGGGATTCAAATATAGGTTGATCCACAGTATTTAAAGATTTTTTATTCTATATATTATGGAAAAAAATGGTTTACCAGCCTAAGTGTGCTTCTAATCTTCCTATGAGAAACTATTAAATATTGCAGCCATAATGCAAACCCTTAACCTCTTATTATTAGATGCTTCTTATCTTCCCATGAGAAACTATCAAGTTGTACAACCACAATGGAAAAACTTAATCTTCTATTATTAAATGGTTACCAACATCTTTTCAACTAGTAGTTTAGTTGGTGTCTCATTTGTTTCACTTGAATTGTTTAGTTGGAAACTTTGAAATAGAATAGGGGAGAGGGATCAGTAGTCGTGAGAGCTAATTTTGTCAACATGTAGCCACTACATGGGATATTGTAAGATCTTAATTTTTTTTAGAAATATAAAATGGACATTGAACTACCTACAACTAAGGTTTGAGGGTGTGACTCATCACACAACTCATTATAATAGCTTACTTAGTGAAATGTATTCAAAAATGACTTTTTAAACATTTGACCAAAGCTCAATCTAAAAATATCTAATAATTGAATTAAAAAATATCATTTATTATTAATAGAATTTTGTATACGTATATGAAATGTAACATATATGCAACTTAAATGGACCAAATAGTTATTACTAATCATAAATATTTGTTATATATAACTTTTATATTAAACACAAAAAGACAAATACTTCAAAGAAAAAATATTTGTTGTTATAAAAATAACACATTATTATATAAAATACAACCTATATCCAACACAAAGGGATGGGTAGTTGAATACTAAAAGTTTTAGACAATCTTGAACACATTTATGAGAAAATCCAAAGCAATTAATTAGGAGAGCAATCAAAACATTTAGATTTTTTATTATTAACAAATAGATCAATTAATTATAATACATAGTAAAAATGTGTGGGAAGTTTGGATAATACAAGAGAGTGGTCCACTATTAAACTCCGCTTTACTATTGGTTCTTCTCCCATACCATAAGTGAATTAGCAATCAAAAATAGCCTTAGTTAAAGTTAAATTTAAAAAATTTAATAGTTTAACATGTTAACAATACAAATAGATATTGATGAAAACTATTGGTGTTTAAATAATTGTATAAAGTGTACTATAATGAGATTAAAATCTAATAGGTGGTGAGCAATAGAATAAACGATCCATGAATTTAGATAAAACCAATTGAATAGTTGCATTTGTTTCAAAATATATATAGAGAATTTTCAATAAATCCATTTAGTCCATTCCTATGATTAATGAAGTCTAGGAGACCACATTTTTTTCAAGGAACTATTAATTGTTTACCTCTACCTCCACTAATAGCAGTTGTCTTTACATGATAAAAGAACAAGCTTCAAATGTTGCAAAAGTATTACTAAATATAGACACAACAAGAAGCTCAGTTAGTGAGGTATTCATGTGTGCAAAAAATAACTTGACAAGTCAATCAATTTAGGCCCACTGCTAAGAAATATGTAGTTTGACATAAAATCATATAAACTTCTATGTAGCTAATAAGCTAATTAAACATGTTCCCATAAACATGTTAAATTCATTGATGTCATACAATTTGTACTAAAACACTTTATCAAATTTGTTTTGAACTTGAGTTGATCAAAATCATCATTTATAAGGATAAAAAAGTAATTAGTATTGCATTTGGTTCAGCTACTTCACATATGTACACAATCTATGTCATAGTTCCACTATAGTAACAACTTTGTGCCATTTGAATTTAATCTATTGAAGAATTGGTCAATTTAAATTGATGCATTAGAATCTCAAAGTAACAAGAATCAAAATTAGATTAGAATTGGCAAGGCCGAATTGAATCACGAAGGCCATGAATCAGAATCAAATCGACCATGAATAAGAAAATTAAAAAAACCCTTGAAATTAGTGAGTAACTTATTTCCTAAACCCTTTATTGCTGATTCGATTCACCAATTCACAAAAAATCATTTGGCTTGAATCGAATTGCATGAATCACTGCGATTCTCGTTACTAATACTCTCCATGATGAAATTAAAGATAGCAACTCATGAGAATTAAAAAGGAATAAATATGGATATAAGAATAAGTAACATTACTTCATAATTAGTCACACCTAAAAAGTTGTATGTCCCATTCAACAATTCACGAAGGACTTAAACTATTATCAAACATTTTTCATTCATTAATAGTGGTAATATTTAAATTATTGAACTTGTAAATAGTCGTCCACAATTTCAAAGGTAGGGAAAACTTGTATTCTGCACTTATTACTAGCAAATTTTTAACATATCAAAATTAGTTGTTTGTGAAGTGAAAATCACAGACATTTCCATTAAGTGGAAAGTAATATTGAAAAGGTGTGAACACTAGAAATAATCATGATACTGAGTTTTTGGATTAGATTGTGTAAAGATTTTTGTCATCAACGTTTCAAATCACACTACAAGCATTTATTATACGCATATTATTACATATTCGTAATATATATATATATATAACACTTTTATATTTGTAATATAGATATATACATGCTTATTTATATATATATTTGTAATATATAAGTATATATTATATTGCATTTATAATATATACTTATCTATATATGTAATATACATATTTTATATATATGTGTGTGTGTGTGTGTGTGTAATATTTATATACTTATATATACGTTATATATATATATATATAGGTAATTTATACACTTATACACCTTAATTCTATAGGCTTGCTTCCCTTGGATTTAGATCGGTCATTGTTTTTTCCCTCCCTTACTATCAACCTTTTTCTTGCAATTGTGAGTTGCCTTCTTGTGTAGTCTTTCACACCTTTTGTTTTATTATTATTTTATTCTAACTTTGGGGGGTGTGCAATCCCTTTCTCCTGGTCTCCTTTATTTAGAGAGTCTGCCAAATCTATAGCTTACATTATGTTACATCTCTTGCTCTTTCATCTTGATGATGGATCATGTAGTGTGATTCGAAATGTTGATGACAAAAATCTTTACACAATCTAATCCAGAAACTCAGTATCATAACTATTATGAATTGTGGAAATCCGATAGCATTACTAGAAAAAATCTCCATTCACCACTCTTATTCAACATTTCACCAATGTGGGATAAATAGCTCAGAAACTGCAAGTTGTATTTCTAAGTGAAGTGTAATACCTTCACATTTTATATATGCAATCAAGCAGGGATAGCTCAGTTGGGAGAGTGTTAGACTGAAGATCTAAAGGTCACGCGTTCAATCCACACTCACCAAAATGTGGTTATTATTTCTAAATTTATGTTTAAGTTTTCCTTTTATGCTAAAATATAACTTCAAAACAAAATGGTGTAATTTATAAATTTCTAGATTGCTTTCCAGAATAGAGTGAAAGCCGAAAAAGGTAAGAAGTCTATAAGATGATTGCATATATATTTTTTTTTCCTAGAAATTTAATTTAATATAAAAGGAAACTTAAAGTTCAAACAAATACATTAAACATTGTTAATTTGAAACATAAAACTGAAAGAAATGTAGAAGAGGAAAACAAAAAATAAAGATATTTAAGAAGAAGAAGTTTGAATTGGTAATACAACTACAAGAATTTTTTTTATCTATTTCTGTAGGTTCTCCACCCACTTCAAACTTGAAAAAGACAAATTCATGCCATCTATTCCATATAGAGTTCCATCTCTAGCATGCTTTTTAAATTTTGAAACATCTAAAAATTCTAGATAAGACAGATTATCAAGCTACCATGGAATCCTACCTTGAAAATTGTTCATGCCTAAATTGAGATAAGTCAAATTGTACAAAGAGCCAATTTCTACTAGAATTTCACCTTCAAATATTTTTTTTTTGAGATCCAAGTACCTCAATTTTTTAGACCAAAAAACTTTGCATATAAAACACAAGATGATATTAGAGATATAATGCAAGCTTCAAAACTTACTTCAATAGTTATTATTGTGCAACATAACTTATTTATTGGTACATCTAATCTTATCATATAGATTATATAGCCCTTTCTAAGATATAGAAATACATAAGTGTTCAATTGAAAAGTATCTAATGGTATAGATCCAGTGAAATGATTCTAGCCTAAATCCAAATGCTTCATATATTTTAATTGGTACAAAGCTGGATGAAGTATTTTCAAGGGATGAAAATAATTGTTGGTGAAATCTAGTCGAATGACATGGGAAGAGTATCGATTGCATTGAACTCCATGCCACTCACAACAATTAAACCCTCTCCATGATCCCAATTTCATGGCTACACTTGAGACCATATAATACTCACTCTTGAAAGTAAGAAGGACATCTCTCTCTTGTGGGAAACATGAAACATAGCTGGTTGTGCAAATAGAGCAACATGTAATGAGAATAAAGATGCATAACATAACAAAGAATCTCCACATTTTAAAACTGATTTATTTCAACTGCAGTAGTGTTTTTTTCAAGGGATTAAGATACTAAGTTTAGAAAAAAAGATATCAAGCTTTAAAAATAAAATTTTATTAGTGCATAATAAACAAATACATATAGAATTTTTTAAACAATTTTAAATCTGAGTAAGTAATATTTATTACTTGAGTTATCCACTTTATAAAACATTTAGATAAAGCCCAAATGTTTGCTAGAAATACCTAGGTGTCTGTCGAAAATGCCATCACTATGGAGACTACCCGTGTTTCGGCTAGCTTTACCCTGCAACCCATTACTTTCTGTGAAGACAGTAGCAAAGTGGATACCTCCCCCATTACCATTTCTTCCCTGGTCAAGGGGAAATCCAAGGTTTTTACTAACTCAAAGATTTTGCAGGATGATAACCAGGCAGCAAAAGCTAAAGTGGAAGTTAAAAAGGTGGAAACTAAAAATAGGGAAAATGTTGAGGAGCAAAAGGAGGTGATTTCCTGACTAGATCAAAGGGTTAAAACCTTAGAGGAAGGGAACTACACCTTCTCTAAATTTTCCCTAAAGGTCACTCATGTTGCAGCTACCACCATCCAATTGCTGGTCTAGGAGAAAGAAGAAACAGGGTTGAACATAGAGGATCATAAGCTCCTCTATAAGCTTCTTGCTAATGATTGGGATTGGGTTTTACTAGTAACGAAGGGAAAGGAAAAAATTGAGAAATAAGTTAGTATTTTTAAGGGATCATTGGATCCTAGTTACTTTATGTTATGTTGTTATTACTTGGTTTGCTAGTATCCAGTTGTTACTCAGACTTGGGCTGGCCTAGTTGTGCCAACAGTTTTATATTATGAACTACAGTAGCATGGTTAACATTATAGACTTCTACTCATAGTAGTATGCTGATTAACATTAGATGGTTCTATTCATAGTAGTATGTTGGTTAGTAGTTTGGGTAGAATATAGTGGTTCAGTTGCTTCTTAGTTAGTTTTTGTTTTAGTAATGTTATATGCTAGTTTTTGCTGGTGATGTGTTGGTTACCAACCTTTTGGTTGTAAGGGCTGACCCCCTTATTTTTGGTCACTTTTTATTTCAAAAAATTCAAATAAAGCTCAATGAAATACCCACACCAAGAACCCTATGGCTTAAAACTGCTTATAGCTCATTTTAAGAACTTAACCTCAAACTAGAACTTAAAGTAGATGATCCAAACTAGCAAGACCGGTGGCGTCACTTTGGGTAGGATGAGAAATGCCATCAATATTAGTAGGAGTATTCCCTTTAGCGAGCCAATAAGATTCTCCTCCAACCACTTCTTTGCAATCTGGACTTTCTAATTTTTGCATTGCACTACCGCATTCCCTGACAACATAGTGATGGCCATTGGGCATTTATATCAGTGCTTTCCTCCCACTTCCCTCATCATAACATTCACCACCTCTTCTACATCCCCACTCTCCATGTTTCTTTTGATTTCTTCAGTTTTTGCATGACCAGGGTTTTGTTCCAAAATAATTTCACAAATCGTCAACTTGCTTTAAAGTCTAAGTAGGAATAGCAAACTGACACCCACTACATCAATGACTTAATCGCTAATTCATTTTCAGCTATGATATTTTGATCATTGCCACTATTGAAATTCACATTATTTTTGCTGGAAGTAAATTTTGAAAATAGATTTGGAAGCTTTTCTTGGATTCGAGCATTATATGAACTACATTCTAAAATGACATCACTATGGTGAAAGTGAAAGCTCAGATGCCTAGAAATCTATTCAATGTTGTAGCTAATCAGAAATATCTTCCTTAAAGACAGTCCATTTGAAGATTTCATCATTCATGTAGAGGATTTCAAAGATGATGCAGAGATTCGTTGAGATCTTTCTAGCTTTAATTCGGTAGATTTTTTAAGAGATTGCACAACAATCTTCACATATTGTTCAATGAGAAGTTTTCAACTAAGCCTAAAATATTCAATTGTATGGTTTGAACAGACATGTTTTGGTGAAATGCTCACCTATAATAGCCTATCAGCTAACCAATGCTTGCACCAAGGTGCAGTGTATAGCCAGTTATTGTTTATGCAGTTCATTTTTAATTATGTCAAAATATAACTTCTTCAAAACAAAATGGTGTAATTTATAACTTCTTATATTGCTTTAGCAACCATCAAAATATATATTTGATATTAGCTTTCACTCTGTTTTGGAAAATAATCTAGAAACTATTAAAAACTAGCGCTTACACCAAGGTGCAAAATACAGTCCATAGGTAAACATATGTACCTTATCAAATTATAATTTCTTATTATTTTTTGTTTGATCCCTTAATGACTGTTCCAAACTTTGATATTTTATGTGGATTCATCTCTCTACACTCTCCCCCCAATTTTCCCTTTGTCATACTAACACTTATCCTTTTGCTTCCCCAATTTTTCCCTTTTTTATACTAACACTTATCCCTTCGCTTCCATACCATTATTTTCCAATGCTACAAAATTACTATTTTAAAAAAAAATTCATTTAACAATTAATTATATATCATTCTATTACATCAACTAGGGCCTACCCACCATTCAAACTATTGAAAAATTGTTGTCTTTCATATATATTAATTGATTTAATTTTTTAACTTCACTTGAATATTAATATATTTGATATTATTTAAAACAACTTCTAGTTATGTGTTTCATTTTATTTAAATAACTAAATTGTGTATTAAATTTATTAGAATAATTTACTTCTGTCAAGATTAAAATAACTAAATTTTGTATTAAATTTATTAGAATAATTTACTTCTGTCAAGATTAAAAATTATTCTATCCCAAGACTCCTCTCTAATTCAAAAATATTTATAGTTTGAAAAATACTCACGTGTCCCTTATATCATTCAGTAACTAACTAAAACTAACCAAAGATACTCAAGAACAATTATCAAATGTCTACTATGCAATTTCTATCTAAGATAATATTATAGCATAAATAAATCGCATCTTAACCTAATGTTATAACATAAATATCAATTGACAATTTATAAAAAGACACCCCAAAAAAATTTAAAATATAATTTCATCTTGATGCCATATTCTTAACCTAAATCTTCACTTAATTTAATTTAATGATTTAGATATCCATGGTTCAAATTGGGTTCCTTTCTTTTAGCTTCTAGATCATCCACTTCAACTCTTGTGTCGTGCTTTGATAACCCTAGAGAACGATGGGTATACTTGGACTCTAAAGAAGCCCCATTTGTCTTGGTTTCTAGGGGAACATAATGTGGCTTGACTTGAAGATGAGGGATGTCACCAGTGTGTGTCTTGAATCAGACTTGTTTGGCACCCAAGTAAACTGGACTGTCCAAATATGGACCATCAGCAGTTGGTGTCTTGCAAGCTATTGAGTCCATGGTTTCTTTAAGTATCTTATCATGACAAAATCAATGGAATATGTCAAAAATTGCTTAAGCATTTGATGAAGATTCACTAACTTTTCTGAGCCAAAAAATATATATAGTTCCTTGAAATTTTCCCTAATCCAAACAACTGTCGATGAATGTCAAATAAGGAATACAATTAAGTAGGCCAGCTCTGTTGCTCTAACCAAGCTGTCTCCTAAGAGGGAAAGGTGATTGTGTGGTCAAGTCAATAATCTAGTAGCGAAATTGTCCTAGAATATAAGAAAAGATTATGTGTGGTACCCAAATGTGACTTACTCTTGCAACAATTTGCTATGAGACATAGAAGGCATCGATCAAGTGCAGCTTCCATCCTGAACATACTAGTCTCCTTATTCTTTTCACTGTCACAGGTCGTAGCCTCTTCTACTTTGTTTTGCATCTGTAGAGTTCGTTTTATACATTTTTACCTATTGCAATTAATGTATGTTTATGTTCCTTTAATGCAAACATCAATAATGAGTCGCTCTATTCATTGGCAGGCCAATGTTCACAGATAAAGAAAAAGATTAGACGTGTCCGAGACAATTACTTGTTCAATACTGAAGGTAACAACAATTTTATTCTTCTAAGTACACATTTTGAATCTTATTAAGAGCTTTACTTCACTTAATCAAATGGTTTCTAGTCAAACATACATGGTATTCTCTTTTACCTTTTCTAGGCAGAGCAACTAAGAACCTTATCGAGTGCACAAGGTCGCTATAGATCACAATTGTGAACTTAATCTTTGATTCTCTTGCACCAAATTATGAAATTTTACACCATTGCAAAACCAAAAATGGCCATCAATGAAGTTGCTGAAAGTGTCTATTGCATTGCCAAGCCATCCTGCACTTGGCCTTCAAAAGGACCAATCACGTCTCATTCAACTTCAATATTGTCCGTCTGGAGGGATTTTTAAAGGCTATGTTCGCATCGTATTTGCATTGCAGTTATTTTTTGTTCTATTCTGTATCTTTTAGGTGAAAAAGGTTGTCGTTGGTTTTCAAGATATGAATGGGTAAATTTTGCTTAAATAATGCCCATCAACTTATTTTTAAATACATATGCAGGACTATTATTTTTACCAAAAAGTTGCTTAAGCTATAGTCTTTTCCGAATTTGGATTTGTGTAGGGCCTTAAGATCTGTATAATATTCAAAATGTGTGTTGAATCTATAATCCTTCACATAAGACCATTTTAATTCTTTCTCGACCCAATAGAGATAATAAAAATGTTAAAGAAAGCTTACAGCTTTACGAACAATAATTCACTCCACTCCACTCTACAGTTGTCAACTCTTTCACTCAAGATCAACCAAAAGCCCAAAACAATTGCAGTGTCCAGTAATCCATTTATGGAGAGGATTTGATTTCTAGCACATCCTATTTTAAATACCCTAAATAAGGAGGAAACATATGTAACAATAGAAAATGACTTACATATACTATTCACTCTTACAAAACAACAACAAAGAATCTCTCAAAAACTTATCTAAGAATTAGAGAAATGCAGCCATTCTCCATAACCAGTGGATGAGGAACTTACCTCGCAGACAACATTGATCAAATATCGAAAGCCAAATCCAGCAGAGAAAATGAGGAGTTGTTGCCATTTGGGCCTTTTGGAGAGTGTAATGCCAAGATATTTGCTGGCCTCATCTGCGAGAGAGACAATTTGTGGGAGATGACAAGCGTAACATTTGAATGTTCTGAGTTGAGAAGAGACTCGGCCAGATTTTGTAAAGCGGTGGTGAAGACAGCTGACAGAAAACGTGTAAGACATGCCTTTCACCGAGTGTTTGGACATTGTGCGTCAGGAGCACTTGCCAGCACTAAACATGAATGATCGGCAACAAACATTCCGATGACAAAGTTCCCATTTGGAAAGCTACAGCATGAGGAAATTCCGGTGGGCTCTCGCCTAAGTCATAGCTTTAAAAAATAGTATTCATTAATCAACCATGGTCGGTGGTTCTCTTGAATGGAAGTCTAGGTGTAAAGGATTGAAGTCACTCCATCTTGTCACAAAATCCTCTAAAAAAAGTCAAATCTTTTTGAAAATCTTTTGTCTTTTTTTCAATCTATTATAATTTTGAGAACAATTAAATATAGTATTTGAAAACATAATATGATTTCTCATGTCCATTGCAAATTGTTAGGTAGGTAGTTTGCATATATATTTTAAATTCGCTTTGAAATTTCTATTTATATTTTGTGTTAATTTTATAATATTAAAGTTGACTTTTAATTATGTAATAGAGTGGATTGTCATTAATTATACCACATTTTTTTATTGGCTATTTAGTTAATATATAGCAAATATATTTAGAGTTATGATTCATCTTTTGATTTATTTTCTTATTATTATTAAATTGTATTGATTAAATTTTTCTTTTGCATTTATAGACTATCTTATAATTTTTAAATTAAAAGATTTATTCTAATCAAAGGATTCAAACAATTATTGTGACAGTTGTCAAATATTTTTTTGATGTAAATATGTTTAAAATAAACTATTTAAGATGAAGTATAAAACCATTTGATTAAGGATCAAGATAATAATGGTCTTGGGCATATGAATAAAATAAAGTATCAAAGAAATGGAATAAATTTGTTAAAGCTTAACTTTTTTTTTACATTATTTAATATATATTGAACTCATGAATGAGTTTTTTAAAAAGTTTTCATATACAATTTTTTAATTGAAAAGATTGACTTGCCACAATATCTTATATTTTCTTTATTAACTTTCACTTATTAAAAGAAAAATAGTTATAACTAGTCCCCTATGAGACTATTTCAATTCAATTATATAGTCTTGTATAAGCTATATATTTTTTATTTAAAGAGATCTTTGACAAAATTGTAACTTAAAGAGTAAGATCTCACTTGTTTAATAGGACAAATTTAAGGTGTAAATTACAGGAACCAAAAACCTAAGATCTCACTTCTTAAATGAAGCAATTTTTAGTGTGAACAACAAGTATCACTTCAAGAACTTTGAAGTACTCAACTCATGGTCACGAGAACCTTGCCACATGCATGCATTGTAGTTCTTCAAGTGTTCATGTATCTAAGTAATCTTATACGATTCAAATGGAAGTGATTTCTATTCCATATTTTCTATTATGGATTGGTGGCTACTCTATATTTTGCACCAGTTAGGATTTACCGATCTTCTCTTGCCTCTTACATGAGGTGGGGACTCTAGCTCCACAAGAGCCCACTAAAGCTACATGGTTACATGCAATTATAAATAAAGAAAAGATAACATGATTGAGATATATTCAAGAGTGGTTCGTTAATTCAAAAAGTGATTGAGAATCCCTACAAAGAACATTTCACACAAACCCTATAATCACTGCAATCAACTATTTCATATACCTTATTCACACTTCTACACTACAACATCTAACAATAATAATCCGATTTCAATTATGCTCTGATGGATGTCCATGCTATGTTCACAAAGGTACCTTGTTATGAGTAATTACAAAATCCATAAATTGAAGGACCCAATGAATCCATAGAATGTTATAACTTCATTCTCAAAAGTAGGTTTATGTTGAGAAAACTATTATCTTTCTCAAGTAGACCAAAAGAATCTTCATCTCCTTTTCGTCTTTGGGATTATGTTAGCATGAAGCAAACAAAGCCATGTAACCTTCTAGTTTATTTTCTATCTTTTATTGAAACACAATGGTGCACCTAGTACCTTGGTTTAGGATTAATCCTCTAGAGACCATTTATTGACTATCTATGGTGTGAGTTGTCTAAAGTTGAAAGAGAATGAAAATAAATTAGAAATGTAATTAAATGACATTAAAATGTATTGTGCCTTTAGATTCAATTGTATTCAATTTTATTTGGATCAATGATCACATTTATTTTTCTCTACAATTCTCTTACTATAGTGATAGATCATGTAGTATGGTCTGAAACATTACCTATAACATTGAGGCAAATAAATGCTATACAATTGAATCCTTAAGCATAAGACATTTTTATGTCATTATGATATGTGGAATCTTTTCTCTAAATGTAAACATTCACTGCCAATTTGACACTGCTATGCTTTGGAGACTAGGAATTGAAATTAAGATTTAGTACTCACCACTATGTCTCAGTCACATCAATACATGAGAGCAATGGTCTGGACTACTATCCCACATATTATTCTTGTCCATATCCCCTTCCATATAAAATTTTGGATAAAATGCATTTAAATTTGAGAAACTAAGGCTAAGAAGCCTTGTCAAACATTGGCAGAGTAGTAGAAGAAATGAAAGTGTAACAAGCTAGGAAAAGAGCATTAGAGACTAAGGTTTCTATCTATCCAAGGATCCAACTACCTATAGTAAGAGTAGGTAAGGACACTGGTTACTCATTGTTTCTAGTAGAGTAAATTGAAGCAGCTACAATTCCAAAAGACATACAATTAGAGGAAGTTTTGGGACTGAGCAATGTGGAGAAAGATAGAATTGATAAAGAATAAGAAGTTTAAATGGATTCACAATCACCAAGCTAATAGTACCCAAATTGACATAAATCAAGATCTAGGAGACTCACATATCATCTATGTACTGGACATAGAGTATATCAAGTTCCATAATAACCTACCATATAATTGATCACATTTCGCCAAGACATTTTGTCAAAGAATTTGTGAGCTTTATGTTTGATTCCATGTTTTGTATACATGTCTACCGAGTCACTTACAACTACAACATCTTATATATGTCCACTCTATATCAAAACATAATATGATTTCCCATGTCCATTGCAAATTGTTAGGTAGGTATTTTGCATATATATTTTAAATTTCATTTGAAATTTCTATTTATATTTTATTTTAATTTTTTAATATTAAGACTTTTAATTATGTAATAGAGAATGGGTTGTCATTAATTATACCACATTTTTCATTGGCTATTTAGTTAATATTTAGCAAATATATTTAGAGTTTTGATTCATCTTTTGATTTATTTTCTTATTATTATTAAATTGTATTGATTAAATTTTTCTTTTGTGTTTATAGATTGTCTTATCATTTTTAAATTAAAAGATTTATTCTAATCAAAGGATTCACACAATTATTGTGATAATTATCAAAAAAAAATTATGTAAATATGTTTAAAATAAAGTATAAGATGAAGTATAAAATCATTTGAAATTAAGGATCAAGATAATAATGGTCTTGGTCATATGAACGTTTCAAATTTGATGCCCTAATATAAATTATCAAAGAAATGGAATAAATTTGTTAAAGCTTAACTTATTTTTTTACACCATTTAATACATATTGAACTCATGAATGAGTTCTTTTAATAGTGTACATATACAATTTTTTAATTGAAAATATTGACTTACT
This sequence comes from Cupressus sempervirens, assembly GCA_028749045.1. Taxonomy (NCBI): domain Eukaryota; kingdom Viridiplantae; phylum Streptophyta; class Pinopsida; order Cupressales; family Cupressaceae; genus Cupressus; species Cupressus sempervirens. The sequence goes on from CM053785.1 coordinate 409,793,646, forward strand.
ACAATATTTTGTATTTTCTTTATTTACAAGTTCACTTATTAAAAGAAAAATAGTTATAACTAGTCCCCTATGATACTATTTCAATTCAATTATAGAGTCTTATATAAGCTATATATTTTGTATTTAAAGAGATCTTTGACAAATTTGTACCTTAAAAACTAAGATATCACTTGTTTAATAGGACAAATTTAAGGTGTAAATTACAGGAACCAAAAAACTAAGATCTCACTTCTTAAATGAAGCAATTTTTTGTGTGAACAACAAGTATCACTTCAAGAACTTTGAAGGACTCAACTCATGGTCACAAGAACCTTACCTACATGCATGCATTGTAGTTCTTCAAGTGTTCATGTATCTAAGTAATCTTATACGATTCAAATGGAAGTGATTTCTATTCCATATTTTCTATTATGGGTTGGTGGCTACTCTATATTTTGCACTAGTTAGCATTTACCGATCCTCTCTTACCTCTTACATGAGCTGGGGACTCTAGCTCCATAAGAGCCCTTGTTTTCTATTAGTTTTCAATGGTGAATATTAAATTCTAACAAGTGCCACATAGTGGCAAGTATTTGTCTAAATTAGTTCTAGTTATGATATCAAATATGATTTAATTAGTTATGATAAGTGATTTTATTAAAAGTAAATATTTTTAACAAGCTAATACTCATAAGTTTACCTTTTATTTTTGTCTGGGACGTTGATTCAAGTTATTTTAAGACGCTTCAAATAAAATTCATAGGCAATAGAAATATTGTAATTTGTTATTGTGTTAATTTTTAATTATAATTGATAAACATTTGATTGTATAAAATTATAACCCTTGTCATAAGTAAAAAAAAAACTAAGATAAATTAACATAAATCTATATAACTATAATGTTCCTATAAAAGTAGAGGCTTTTAATTAATATACATGTTTTGGTGTATAGACATGGGTCGGGTGGTCTTAGTGTTTGAGAGAAAGAAGCAATTGTAATGATAATATTTTATATTTATATAAAAATAGTCTAAAATTTTAATTTTGAGAGATTTAATTATTATCATTCTATATTATATAATTATTTCATATTTAAATTTATAAAAAATAATATATATTTTAATATGAAAATATTTGTGATTTAAAATAAGTTATAATTTACAATATAAATATAATATTTCATTTAATTTTATTCAAACAATAACATTATATATTTGGTTTTTTTGTATTTATAATATTTTGTTTAATTTTATTCAAATTTAAACATTATTAAATCTATTTTATCTATTTATATTTTATACATAGGTTGTATATGAAGATTTTGCCTCATAATAGGGGTAGTGCATCCTCAAAATCTGCTCTTCTAAAACTCTAGATACATGAGCCAATCAAATTGAAATTAAATACCTTTTTGGATTTTGGAAAGTGAAAATCTCTCATATATACTTTAGAAAATCAAATATATAAAAAAAAATACTATATCTAACTGGTTGAAATAATAAAGATTAATCACTAGTTAAGTTGAAGTGATTGCAATAGTATTAGCCTACAATGAATACAATAATGGTGTTGTGGCTTTCATAAAGAAGATAATTAGTAATTGCACTCCAACAAGGTGGATTGGTTACCTCATAAGAGAATTATCAAAGTGATAAATTGAATGGTGGGGAAACAATTTTTAGTAAATTTAATCTAATGTAAGAGGAAAAAACATTTAAATCTTATGAAACATGTCAATCTAATTAGTTTGATTCACTACCAATGTGTAATATATTTGTTTGTGTTCATCATCTTCGAGACTTAATGACCACACATAATGCGCACAATAAAAATCAAGCAAAGCTAACATCACAAGTTTTAGACAAATCCAAGATAGTGTGGTGCTCCAAAAGTTTTGGTATAGTTTGAAACAATGAATAAAACTCTAGCCCTTCTTACCACTGTAGGCCTGAAACAATGCAAATTGTCATAATGTAGGTTTGTGTATGCAATTTTCTTTTCTTAGCATTACTTATAATAATTGAAAATTTTCTTAATTTGAAATCACAAAATGAGTATGTATCTCTTCCAATAATTTTTTTCTTGCAACAGTCTTCAAGATAAAGTTCAATATAGTGTGGCACTCCACAAGTTTTAGACAAATCCAATAGTTGTTCCAAAGGATTTTCTTAACAATACATATATAATTGTCAACCTCTCACAATGTAAGGATGATGCATGGTTGTTTCCCTCCACATCATGGATGTCTTGAATCTAGAAAATAGCTTGTTGCCTTCATCTCCCAAGGAATTTTCTCAAAAAATGCACATTTCTATAGTATTATGTCTATGATACAAAAAGAATGTCCCATTTTATGAACTTCAATCAAACTACATTTGAATATTCTTTTATGCTTTCATGTTTCATGAGTCTTCTCACCTTTTGAGACTCATCCCATCTACCTACTTATGCTTAAACATTTAACATAAGTGCATCTATTGTAGCATTGATATGGTCTAGCTTAGAAAGAATATCATTTGTAATTTGTAAATACTCTTAATATTGTGTTGTTATGTGATCTATATGCATCCAAAAACCATATCCACACATCCATCATGAGTTTAGTTGGTATTTTGATGATAAAATTTAGAGTTTTCTCAAGATAGCATGACAATATAAATTGACCATGCACACAAAATCATCAATATAGATATAATGCAATAAGAATCAATAATGCCATTAAAGTTTTTTCAACCCTTTCGCACTAAACCTACATGGTTGCATGCAATTAAAAATAAAGAAAAGATATCATGGTGATATATTCAAGAGTGCTTCGTTAATTCAAAAAGTGATTGAGCATCCCTACAAAGAACATTTTGCGCAAACTCTATAATCACTGCAATCAAATGTTTCATATACCTTATGTATACTTCTACACTAAAACATCTAACAATAATAATCTAATTTCAATTATACTCTAATGGATGTCCATACTATGTTCACAAAGGTACCTTATTATGAGTAACTACAAAATCCATAAATTGAAGGACCTAATGGATCCATATAATGTTATAACTTTATTCTAAAAAGTAGGTTTATGTTGAAAAAAATGTTATCTTCCTTAAGTAGACCAAAAGAATCTTCATCTCCCTTTCGTCTTTTGGATTCCATTAACATGAAGCAAACAAAGCCATTTAACCTTCTAGTTTATTTTCTATCTTCTATTGAAACACAATGGTGCACCTATTACCTTGGTATTAGGATTAATCCTCTAGAGGCTGTTTATTGACTATCTATGGTGTGAGTTATCTACAGTTGAAAGAGAATGAAAATAAATTAGAAATGTAATTAAATGACATTAAAATGCATTGTGCCTCTAGATTCAATTGCATTCAATTCACATTTATTTTTCTTTACAACTCTCTTACTATAGTGATAGATCATGCAGCTCTTACTATAGTGATAGATCATGCAGCTCTTACTATAGTGATAGATCATGCAGTATAATCTGAAACGTTATCTGTAACACTGAGGCAAATAAATGCTATACAGTTGAATACTTAAGCATAAGACATTTTTATGTCATTATGATATGTGGAATCTTTTCTCTAAACGTAAACATTCACTGTCAGTTTGACACTGCTATGCTTTGGAGACAAGGAATTGAAATTAAGATTTAGTACTCACCACTATGTCTCAGTCACATCGATACATGAGAACAATGGTCTGGACTACTATCCCACATATTATTCCTGTCCATATCCCCTTCCATATAAAATTTTGGATAAAATGCATTTAAATTTGAGAAACTAAGGCTAAGAAGCCTTGTCAAATATTGGCAGAGTAGTAGAAGAAATGGAAGTGTAACAAGCTAGGCAAAGAGCATTAGAGACTAAGGTTTCTATCTATTCAAGGATCCAACTGCCAGTAGTAAGAGTAGGTAAGGACACTGGTTACGCATAGTTTCTAGTAAAGTAAATTGAAGCACCTGCAATTCCAAAAGACGTACAATTAGAGGAAGTTTTGGGACTGAGCAATGTGGAGGAAGATAGAGTTGATATGAATAAGAAGTTTAAATGGATTCACAATCACCGAGCTAATAGTACCCAAATTCACATATATCAAGATCTAGTAGACTCACATATCATCTACGTGCGTACTGAACATAGAGTGTATCAAGTTCCATAATAATCTACTATATAATAGATCACATTTCGCTGAGACATTTTATGAAAGAATTCCTGAGCTTCGTGTATGATTCCATGTTTTGTATACATGTCTACCAAGTCACTTACAACTACAACATCTTATATATGTCCACTCTATATTATACTATAATGGATAATCATATAGTATTCTAAAGATCCCATTGCGGCACAGGTTGGGAGGACGTTGTCAAATGTAGTGGCATCTATAGCTTTAAACCTGCCAAGCTTAAATACCTCCATAGCCTTCTCAGAGAACCCATTTTGTGCATACCCTTCATGAGATCACATCTGACTAAGATATTTCTTTGAGAAGGCTTAAAGCTTGGTCCAAAACACCGTTTTTCTCATATCTAGTTATCATATATTTCATGTGATTGATATGTTTTTGAAGGGATTAGTTTCAACAATTTACAAGCGTTCTGTTTGTCTAAAACTCACTGTGCCTTTGTTCCAGTGATATAAATAGCCTGTCAAAACTTTCTACACTAAATGTAGCTCAAAGATTATGATTTTTCCATATACTAAAGCTTTGTCCAGAGTCTATCTCAACCGTTGAAGTCTGCATAATGTATTCAGTATACAAACTTTGACTAAATGTTGTTGTCTACATAGGTTAAAAGCTCGTCATCCAAGTACAGATTTTACGACCCTTAAAAATCACATAAACAAAGTTGTGAGTGATAAAGAGAAGATGGTGTACATTCAATCCGACTAACCTATTTTTATTTTGTTCGACAAAATTTTCAGGCGTCTGACAATGATGCATTTCCGATGGCTTCCCACCTATAACAGTCTATCAGATAATAATATTCAATATCAATATTGGACTACTAATGTTATGGGTGGATTATAGTTCAATTTGATCTATATATAGATGTTGAAGGGTAACTAGGGTTTTTGATTGATCTCTCATTCTCTAATTAACAATCATGATTGATCTCTTAGTCTCCAACTAACAATCCCATAAATATGCCCTCACCCTTAATTTATCAATTACATCAGAATATACATATTTGAAACATTATATTAAAATTTATACTATTTTTCTTAAATATCAAGATACAGCATACGCCTTGTAATTAACACTTATTATATTAGTCAACATTAAAATTGCATCTCAAGAAGATAAAATTCACAATATTCAAGTTCATAGAACAAATAATAATCTAAAACATTTCTGTAAATCATTACTAATATTAAATGAGCATGACTTTAATGTTTAAACCTAAAGAGATCCACATTTCATTTACCATTTGAGTTGATGTTTGCACAACAATTATAATCCATTAAAATCATATTCAAGTCTATTAATTATTTAAATAGAATTTTAAAAATAATATAAATATTAGAGTTAGCAAGGGATTTTAATTTACTTAAATACTTGCATGTGAATAATATGATTGTGATTTCAATATTTTTATTTGTAAAAGGCCTAAGCCAAGAGAGCTTTTATTTATACTAATAAAGTTTAATTTGTATACATAAAATTATATAAGCTATTATCAATCATCAATGTGTTAACCGCTAGGGTTATCATTGCACCAAAATATCAACTTGTTGACTCCTAGTACAACCACTAGACTTGTAGAAGATATAAGAGGTTGTTGAACAATGTCACCAAGCCCCTAATGGATGTTGGTCCACTAACAACAACACCCCTCCTAGTGTCACTCACAACGGTCTACATAGCTTCAAACTTGTGACCAAACTTTGATACCACTTGTCAACCACTAGGGTTGTCATTGTACCAAAAGATCAATCGATTAATGCCTAATACAACCACTAGACTTATAGAAGACATGAGAGGCTATTAAACCATGTCACAAACCCCATGAGGGATGCTATCCCACTACCAATGCAATGTCTTTAGCATAGAAATCTAAAGGAAGTTAGCATCGATCCACAGAAATAATCAACAATGCTTAAAGCTTCTAAATACAATCTTTAAAAGAGGAGTAAAAGCAATACTCAAGTCTATAAATATCATTTAAAGAGTGTTCAAATATAATAAATTAATACTAGGGTTAGCAATGGTTTTTATCTTAATGATCTATTTTACTTAAATAATTGTATGTGAACAATTTGTGACTATCAAGATTTAATATACTCTAGATATAGCTAAGTTTTCTTACAAGGTTTTTTACTTGTGCATTAAGGTTAAAATTTTGATATAATGAGGTCTAAGATCATGTCCATTATAATATTGTCATCTACCAAAGACAAGTATCAATTATGCAAGTTTCAAGAATGCAAGAGTAATTTAAAATGTTTATCAATATTTAATATAAGAATTATAGAACAAAATAATAGAAATTATTTGAGAATTTAAGTAGTTATATATAAGATACGCTATTACTGGAAGATTGTCAAAGTAAAATCATCAACCAAAATGCAAATGACCATATGCAATAATTTTTAAAATGGTTAAAATATCATAAATAAAGAAATATATGCAATACGACTAGAGTTAGAAGATGATTCCGCCTTATGCTTTCCCTTATGTGTCATCTAGGTGAAAATGAGGTTGATTCTGTAATAGCATGTTCCTAGATTTGAACTAAGAAACTTGGTTTTTTATTGTTTTAATTTTATTTTCTTGTTTTTAAAAATCTTTCAATTACGATTCTTGAATATATGTTACTCGTACCAATGGTTTCGTTAGCCAATCTACAAAAAATAATGTTTTGTCCCTCATATGTGATCTGATTACTAGCATCTAGGACTATTACAAAGAATGCTAACCAATTACATAAAGTTATTTTTAAAGCTTTAATAAAGAAAAATTAACATAATTGCAAATAAGAAAACATAGAATGAGATGATAGAAAGAGAGATAGAGACACAACACATTTGATTTCGGAGTGAGTTCGGTAAGGACTACGTCTCTGGGTCTAGCTCCAATAGGGGGACCAATCCGATTAACTCCAATAAATCAATACAAGTGATTTGTGACAATTCCCTTCAAGCACACGTAGCAAAATTCCTCTATGTGTAGGAAAAATCACTAAGTCTCCAAATACATAAAATCTCTCTCACCATTTGCATAATTTCTCCCTTAATTTTCCCTCCTTCAAAAGGCCCCTAACCCCTCTTTTTATACCAAACAATGTCTAATAATAGGGCAAAATATATTTAGACCCTTACAACAGTCCCTCCTTGGAATGGGACTCATTTCCATTTTATAATTTTGTCCTTATTTACTGATTGCCTTTAATTAGACAAGAGGGAATCGGGCTTGATACACTTTAAATAAAATCTGCGCTAATAATATCACTAGCTATATATACCTCTATATATATTACGCCGAGAGTAATCGTTCTCGAGGCGCCTATTTTTATTTAATCCCAAAGTTATTTTAATCGAAGTTGGGATTAATGAAAATAAAAATAGGCGCCTCGAGAACGATTACTCTCGGCATAATATATATAGAGGTATATATAGCTAGTGGCAGTCGCGGCGCAATAGGAAAAATATTTACTTTTTATTTTTTATTTTGATAAGGTTACTATAAAATTGTTAATTAATTTTTAATTAGAGTTGTATGAAGTTAGTATAAAATTATGCTTCAAAATATTTTTAAAAATTTAATATAAGGAGTTTAATATAGATTAAAAATATATTTTTTATTTTTGGGATATTGTAATGTAAAATGTTATAGTCATACATAGATATATGGTTAGGGACAAAGTTACCATTATAGTTAATGTTAACCTTAGGGATAGAATTAGGGTTAGGGTTAGCATTAGAGTTAGGGTTGGAGTTAAGGTTAGGGTTTGAGCTATGGTTAAGGTTAGGGATAGAGTTATGGTTATGGTTATTGTTAGAGTTATGGTTATGGTTTAGATTAGAGTTATGTTTATGGTTAAGGTTAGGGTTAATGTTATGGTCATGGTTAAGGTTAGGGTTAGAGTTATGGTTATGGTTATGATTAGGGTTAGTGTTAGGGTTATAGTAAGGCTAACGTTAGAGTTATGCTCATGGTTAAGGCTAGGGTTAGAGTTATGCTTATAGTTAGGGTTAGGGATAGGATTAGAGTCCAATTATGGTAGAGTTAGAATTAGGGTTAGAGTTAGGTGTAGAGTTATGTTTATGGTTAAGGTTAGGGTTAGAGTAATGCTCATGGTTAAGGTTAGGGTTACGGTTAAGGTTTGAGTCAAATATTATTTTAAATTTAATATAAGGAGTTTAATTTAGATAAAAATATATATTTTATTTTTGGGATATTGTAATGTAAAATGTTATAGTCATACGTAGATATATGGTTAGGGACAAAGTTAGGGTAAGGGTTTGAGCTAGGGTTAAGGTTAGGGTTAGGGTTAGATTCTAATTATGGTAGAGTTAGATTTATGGTTAGAGTTAGGGGTAGGGTTAAGGTTAGTGTTAGGATTAGAATTAGTGTTAAGATTAGGATTAGAGTTAGGGTTAGGATTAGGGTTATAGATAGGGTTAGGGTTAGGGTTAGGGTAAGGTTCTAGGTTAGGGTTAGGGCTAGGGTCAGGTTTAGGGTTAGAGTATGAGTTAGGGTTAGAGTTTGAGTTAGGGTTAGGGTTATAGTTTGAGTTAGGGGTAGATAGAGCATTATAATTTGGGTTAGGATTAGGGTTAGGTTTAGGGTTTGAGTTTGAGTTATGGTTAGAGTTAGGGTTAGAGCTAGAGCTAGAGTTAGAGTTAGGGTTAGAATTAGGGTTAGTTTTAGGGTTTGAGTTACCAATAGAGTTAATTTTACAGTTGGGTTAATGTTAGAGTTAGGGTTAGGGTTAGATTTTTGAGTCAAGGTTAGGGTTAGAGTTAGGGTTAGGGTTAAAATTAAAATCCAATTATGGTAGAGTTAGATTTACAGTTAGAGTTATGGGTAGGGGTAGGGTTACGCTTACAGTTAGGGTTAGAGTTAGATTTAGGGTTAGGGTTAGGGTTAGGGTTAGGTTTATATTTAGAGTTAGGGTTATATATAGAGAGAGTTATATCAATGTTAAGGTTAGGGTAAGGGGATTGAGTCAGGGTTAAGGTTAGAGTTAGGGTTAGGGTTAGGGTTTCAGTCAGGATTAAAGTTAGGGTTAGGGTTAGAGTCTAATTATGGTAGAGTTAGATTTACAGAAAGAGTTAGATTTAGGGTTAGAGTTAGGGGTAGGGTTAGGGTTAGGGTTAGGGTTAGAGATAGGGGTAGACAAAGGGTTAGGCTTAGGCTTAGGGTTAGGGTTAGGGTTAGGTTTAGGGTTAGAATATGAGTTACGGTTAGAGTTTGAGGTATAGTTAGGGCTATAGTTTGAGTTAGGGGTAGACAGAGTATTAGAATCCTAGCTACGATTAGGGTTAGGTTTTGGGTTACGGTTATGGTTACGGTTAAGGTTAGAGTTAGGTTTAGGGTTATAGTTATAGTTAGGGTTAAAGTCCAATTATGGTAGAGTTAGATTCAGGGTTACAGTTAGTGGTAGGGATAGGGTTACAATTATAGTTAGGGTTAGGGTTAGGGTTAGAGTTAGAGGAAGGGTTATATTTAGAAGTTTTCTTATGGTCACAGTTATAGTTAGGAGGGGAGTAAGGGTTGGGATTTTAGATTATATTTATTATTATATAAGGTGCCCTATATAATAATATGTATATTCCCATGCTCATGGATAAGGTTAGGGAAAGAAGTAGGACTGTGGTTATTAGTGTTACATTTAGAATTTCATTTAGGAGGGCATTGTGTGCTATTTTTTCCCCCTATTCAACCCATCACTGATGTGTGATCTGAGAGACCTTAAATGGGATAGGTTCTTTGCAGAGGGTTAACATCGCTAAAGTTGGCGGCTAACATTTTGTGTTGGCTCGGTTTCTTCATTGACCACGATGGATCATTTTTTCTTGGTCGGGTTGATTCATGCTGCGAGATTCGATAACTCTTATTTCTTCGCGAGCTATCTTCCCATCTTCCCAAAAGTGCAAGATGTTGCCTTGCATTCCCATTCTAACGTTTCTTTATATGCTAGTGTCTTCGAAACACTCTAAAGCCTAGAATTGCACAAGATGCTGCCATGCATCTCCATTCTGATGCATCGTCATGCTACATTGTTTCTTCAATTCTCTGAAGCCCAAAATTGCATCATGCTACCACGCATTGCCTTTCCAACATTTCCTCACTCCACAATGCTTTCATGAGTCTTTAAGACCCAAAATTGTGCCACATGGAGGGGGTTCACACCTTTTGTGCTATCTGCTTCGTTTGTTGGGAGGAATCTCTTCACTACATCTTAGTCATCCATTGGAAATAAAGCCAATCTTGATCGACGAATGTGACTTAATCCTTCATTGGGAGGAGTTTCCTTGTTGCATCTCAGTCATCCTTTTTTAGGGGAGAATCTACATCGATGGTTGCGACTTAATCCTTCATTGGTGAGGATTCACGATGCATCTATGCCGTCTATTTCGAGAGGAAGACCTTCATCAATGACCATCATTCATTTTTGGGGAAACCAAATTCCCCCTTGGGATCAACCTTGCATTTTTTGTGGGAGGTTAAGACATCATGTTATCTCTTTTCATAGTTTTTTGCTAGCGACATGAATGTCTTTCCTCTTCTTTCCATGAGTCTCCATTCTAGCGCCTCCATAAGCTGCATTGTTTCTGCAATGCTCTAAAGCCCAAAATTGCATCATGCTACTACATGTCACCTTTATGACATTTCCTCACTCTGTAGTGCTTTCGCAAGGCTCCAAGACCCAGAATTGTGCCATGTAGCGGGGGTCCCCACCTTTCATGCTATGGTTACAATTTAGATTTTAGGGTTATGGTTAGAATTAAGGTCAATTCTAGAGTTTATAGAATATTTAGAGTTAAGATTAGGGATTAAATATACATGAGGGTTAGCATTGGGTTGTATGATATTAGGATTATAGTTAGATATATCATTTAGATTAGGTTTTAGTCAGGGTTTAATTAGACTTAAGATTAGGGTGAGGATCAAGGTGAAGTCTATATTAGGGTTCATATCATGGTAGGATTGAAACTAATGTTAGGGTTAACATTGAAATTATGATTAGGGGTAAGGTGAAGATTTATATTTGGTCATGATTGTGGTTTGTGCGAGGATTAGGGTCTAAGCTATGACTAATTTTATGATTGTACCTTTAGGGTTAGGGTTTTGTTTAAGTTTATGATTATGGTTACAACTATGGTTTATGGTTCAAGTTTAAAGTTGGGAATGTGATTAGGATCAGGGATTAGTAAATTTTTTAAGAGTTCGGTTATAGGTTTACACCATGGTTAGGACCTTGGGACTGGATTTAGAGTTTAATATCATGGTTATCCATATAGGTAGGTTTAGGATTTTGATCAATATTTTGGAGTTTTTTTTTACATTATGGTTAAGGGTTAGATTTTAGGGTTAGGACTATAACCAATATTAGTGTGTAGGTTTTTGGTTTAGATTATGGTTTGGATTGAGATTTTCGTTATATCAATAGGGATATGTTTTAGTGCTATAATTATAGTTTAATGTTGGATTATAGTTATATTGTACATCATTGTTGGGGCTAGGGCTAAGGTAGGGGTTGTTGTTAGGGTTAACTAAGGATGACAATTAGGATGGTTTATCTTTTCAAGTAGGAAAAAAAACTCATATTGATTCAAAAACAAAGAAATTATACTTCGAAAATATTTTTCTATGTCATAATAGATTCATTTATTTTAATTATTGTATTAGTTAATTAGTTGTTTGATGTTTCAAAGTAAACATGGCTTATTTTATTTAAATTTAAATAATATTATTGTTTTGAATTGAATTTAGCTTAATTGTTAATGATCATATTTATATTTCTAATATTAACTCCAATTTGATCAAAGACCAAATATATTTTTGATATTTTTGTAAACGAACTTGCTTAACACTTCCCTATTTCAAAGTTAATAAAATATCATTTCTATTGTCTTAGATTTGAGAGTAAGTATATTAAATAAGTAATAATAAATGAACATTATGATTAATATATTTCTAAAATAAAAATATATTACTTAAAAACTTGTTTACTTTAAATGAATAAAGTACTCATTTACTTGTAAATTTTAAAAATAGAAATTAATCTACATATATATAAAATATTTATTCTTTTTTCTATTTGCATACAAATTAATTAAAATCTAAACTTTAAACTACATAACTATTTGTAAAATATATATCCATCAATAAATAGTTTAGAATAAAGTAAAATCTAAAAATTAGACACATATAGAATCTTTTTAATTTCTATATACATGTTTTTCTAATTTATTTGTACAAACATGCAACTGATATTTCTATTATCCATTTTTTTCCATTCTAAAAAAATCTAGATGTAAATAGAATTTTTTTAGATGCATGCAATCTTTCTAATTTTTTCTACATACATATATTAACATTTCTATTTTATATTTTGTTTTTACATTATGGTTATTTCAATCAAAATATGTAGATGTAAATAGAATTCGTTTCAAAAAAAATTATTTAAATTTAAATAACATTATTGTTTTGGACTGAATTTAGCTTAATTGTTAATGATCATATTTATATTTCTAATATTAACTCCAATTTGATCAAAGACCAAATATATTTTTGGTATTTTTGTAAATGAACTTGCTTAACACTTCCCTATTTCAAAGTTAATAAAATATCATTTATATTGTCTTAGATTTGAGAGTAAGTATATTAAATAAGTAATAATAAATGAACATTATGATTAATATATTTCTAAAATAAAAATATATTACTTAAAAACTTGTTTACTTTAAATGAATAAAGTGCTCATTTACTTGTAAATTTTAAAAATAGAAATTAATCTACATATATATAAAATATTTATTCTTTTTCCTATTTGCATACAAATTAATTAAAATCTAAACTTTAAACTACATAAATATTTTTAAAATATATATCCATCAATAATTAGTTTAGAATAAAGTAAAATCTAAAAATTAGACACATATAGAATTTTTTTAATTTCTAGATACATGTTTTTCTAATTTATTTCTACAAACATGCAACTGATATTTCTATTATCCATTTTTTTCCATTCTAAAAAAATCTAGATGTAAATAGAATTTTTTTAGATGCATGCAATCTTTCTAATTTTTTCTACATACATATATTAACATTTCTATTTTATATTTTGTTTTTACATTATGGTTATTTCAATCAAAATATCTAGATGTAAATAGAATTCTTTTCAATAAATCTAGATGTATATAGAATTCTTTTAATTTTTTACATACATAAAATCTTTCTAATTTTTTTCTACATACATAAAAGAATAATTTCTATTTTCTATTTTTAAAAAAAAGCTATCATAAAGATTGATAAAAAAATTGATTGCATATGCATTCTTTAGTTTGTGCACTAAATGCACAAAATAAATTGTATAGATTAAAACTTCTCGTGCTGGGCACGGGAATATACAATAGAAATATCAGTTACCAAGAATAGTCGACCATAAGCAATCAAATCTTAAACTCTGCAAAATTTTTTGCAAGCAATCTTTGTTCTGTCTTCGGCTGAAAAGGAAAAAAAGAATTTCAGATCTGAGATTGTTTAGATTGCCCTATTCGATTCAAAAAATCATGGAAGTCACCGCAATTACATCTCCAAGAGGCCTAATGTGCCTTGATTCAGTACCCACATGCTTATCTCCACGAAAAACTCTGCACAGGTCCTCTAGTGGCCTCAATTTCGGTCATATGAACAGAATTCTAAATCTAAATGAAATTAATTAAAATTGAAATATAAATCAAAGTAGAATATTATAACTAATTTTGAATTTCAATTTACTTCTACATCTAAATCTAAATGAAAATGTAAATAAAAAATAAAAATCTCACCTGCAAAAATGTTACTCCAAAACTTCAATTTACTCCTATTCAAAAACTCCAATCTAATCCTCCAATAACCTCCACCTCTTCCTTCCTGCAAAAACATAAAATGAAAATGAAATGAGGAGCCTTGGTTTTATAACTTCTGAGAGGCTCCTCATATCCCCCAACAGACGTCTCTTCACATTCCACGAATTTGTTTCAAATTCCCCCACTCCCCGCAAAAAAAAAGCATGAATGTGCATGCAAAATTATATTTAACAAAAAAAAAAATCATATTGAAATTATTTCGCCCCTATTTTTTCGGGCTCTATTTTTTCGGGTCCTACTTTTTCGGGCCCTACTTTTTCGAGCCTATTATTTCGACCTCCATTTGGCTTCCTATTATTTTGGCCAGCTATTATTTCGGGAATTCTTTTTTAATATTTAATTTGGAAATTTGTAACTGCTCCCAATTCTTTTTTATTGACAAAGAATCTTGGCATATTCCCGTGCTGGGCATTTGTGCTGCCATTGTATAGAACGCCTCTCGGCGTAACAAGCCACTCACATGGCGCAATGGAAAAGGAGATTTTGAAAATGCATGTAAAAGAGGGAGATCAGTGGTTCCAAACACCACACCGGCCTTTAGCTTTTAGCCCAATTTAGCGGCATTTAAAACTATAAAATAAACATCGATGACATATGTTTTAACGGTTGTTGGTGGTGTAACTGCCACCGGTCAGATTCTAGGGGTTGATGGTCATGGGTTCAAAACCCGGCGTCGCTCCCAAATATTTATTATTTTATTCTTTTTTTTTTTTGTTTTTATTATTATTATTTTATTATTTTTTTTCAACCTCAAACTTCAATCGGGCATATCTTTTGCATACGAGCTCCATTTTTTATGAAATGGACGTCGTTGGAAAGCTCTTGACGAGATCTTCAATTTGAAACCCATTGTTGACCACTTTTGAGATGATTATTTTTTTCACCTTTTGATGACCTCTGTACCTAGTTTGACCAAACTTTGACTGGCTATAACCTTTGCATATGAACTCCTTTTTTGCTCATTCGAATTGCATTGGGTGCAGAATTTTGAAGACTTAAAAATGATGTTGATTGTTGGAGTTCTGGAGATACTTCAATTTTTGGTGAAAATATCCCCTGGATCAAGCCTCCCCACTGAGAAGCTTTCAGACCACTGAAAGTTTGATTACTCAGAAAATAGGTGAGGGTATTTTTCCCTCACTTTACCAATCTCCATCCATCTTGCTTTGCTTGGATGCATCCCCTTCAATCCCACTCGGAGGTATTCAACTGGTCCTCTTCGTGAGGTTCTAACATTCCTGTCAAGGATGACATGCTCTGGCAATTCTGTCATATACTCTGGTGAAAGATCATCAACTAATGGAACCTGAACACTGATGTCTTCATCCAAGAAAATTGGAGGCTCATACAACTTCATATTCTCAACATTAACAACTGAGTAAATTTGCATGTATGGAGGAAGATTAAGGCAGAAGGCATTAGTACCAATCTTTTCCAAGATTTCAAAAGGACCATACCTGATAGGGTTGAGCTTCCCTCCTTCACCTTGCATTCTTTCCTTACTAATATGTAACCAAACTCTATCACCAACTTGGAACTGATGATCAATGTGATGCTTATCATGGCGAGCCTTGTATTTTGCTTGGCTCTACTCCAACTGTGCTTCTACTACCTGATGGATTGCTTGGACCTTCTGGATGAACTTCAAAGCCCTTTCTACATCATGGAATCCATCGATGATATCATCCTTTCCAAAAGAAAAATCCATTGGTGTTTTTGGCAAATATCTGAAGCAAGTCTCAAAAGGAGACCTCTTTGTAGAAGAGTGTGTTGCATGGTTGTAGGCGTATTGCACATAGTGAAGACTTTCATCCCACAACTTAGGATGCTTGCTACAGTAACCTCTAAGTAGATGAACCACTGTCCTATTCACTACCTCTATCTGTCCGTCAGTCTGTGGATGGAAGGCTATACTCTTCTTCAGCTTGGTATCCATGAGTCCCCACAAAGATGACCAAAATTCCCCTAAGAATCAAGAATCTCGATCCGATACAATGGAAGTGAGTAACCCAAAATGAAACCATACATTTTGAAAGTACAAATGAGCAGTCAGTTCAACAGTGACCTACTTTTTACAAGGCATTAAAATACACATTTTACTAAACCAATCAACTACTACATACAAATAATCATGACCCTTCCTAGACATAGGTAAACCCCCCACAAAGTCCATAGACACACTTTCCCATGGACGGGATGGTACAGGTAATGGTGTGTAAAAACCCAATTTCCTATTACTTGGCTTGCTGTGTGCACACATCACACATGCTTTTATATACTTGGTGATAGTTTCCTGCATATGAAGCCAATAACAATATTTCTACAATTGAGCTAATGTCTTACTTACCCCAAAATGCCCTGCAATCAAAGAGGTGTGTTCTTCATGAATTACATGTGCATGTTCATCTTTAGGAATGCATACTTTTCCCAAGTGGCACAACAAATTATCCTGCACATAGTAATCTTTCTCTTCCACATGTTTACCCTGGATTAAAGCTGCATAGATATCCTTAAAGTCCTCATCATTAGCATATTGTTCTTGAAAACTTTCATGAACCATAGAACTATTTTGAAGGATTATCAAAGCATTCTTAATAGGAGGCCTAGAGAGCATATCTACTACTTTGTTATGGGAACCCTTTTTATACTTAATTACCAAATGAAACTGTTGTAGAAAACCCATCCACCTAAAATGCCTACTTTGTTGCAACTTAGTTTGTGAGTGCAAATATTGTAGTGGCTGGTGATCAGTGTGGATTATAGTTTCCTTTCCCATTAAGTAGTGCTTCCATTTTTTAACACTCTGAACTAAAGCATAAAGTTCCTTAGCATAAGTAGGATAGTTACTTACTACTCCTAAAAAAGATTCAAGGTGGTAGCAAATTGGTTTACCTCCTTGCATGAGTACAACTCCCATGGCAAACCCGCTTACATCTGTCTCAATCTCAAATGGTTGATGTAAATCTGGTAAAGCCAGAACTGGTGTGGTGCTCAAATTTTCCTTCAAAGTGTCGAAAGCCTTATGTTGTAGACCTCCCTACTGAAAAGTTTCTTTGGTACTGGTTAATGCATGCAACGGTGATGCAATATAAGAGAATTTTGCAATGAACTTTCTCTAGTACTGAACTGCACCTAAAGAGCTCCTGACTTCTGTAACTATACTTGGCTTAGGCCATTTTACAATACATTCGACCTTCGTAGGGTCTACTTTCAATTGACCATTTCCTACGACATAGCCTAAGTACACTAAGGATGTCTTTGAAAATTCTCATTTTGACATCTTTACATAGAGTTTTTCTTTTCTCAATACATCAAGTACTTTTTTTACATGCATTACATGATCATCCCAAGACTTACTAAATACAAGAATATCATCTAGATAGACAATGACAAAATCATCAATAAAAGGATGAAATACATCATTCATGACTCTCATGAATGTAGCCGGTGCATTACAAAGCCCAAATGGCATAACCAACCACTCATAAAGTCCCTGTTTTGTCTTTAAAGCAGTTTTCCAAATATCATTTTTTGGTATTCTTATCTAATGATATCCACTACGTAAGTCTAGCTTAGTGAAATAAATTGCATGTTTCAATTGATCAAGTAAATCATCAATTATGGGAAGAGGGTACCTGTTCTTTATTGTTATCTTGTTCAAAGCCCTATAGTCAATGCACATTCTCCAAGTCCCATCTTTCTTTGGAACCAACACAATAGGAGAACCACAAGGAGAAGTACTAGGATGAATAACCCCTTTCTCCATGAGCTCTTGAACTTGCTTCTTGATTTCTTCATTCTGCAAGACTGATAAACAGTACATGTTGATATTAGGAAGTGGTGCTTCTGGCTGCAACTAAATTTCATGTTGTATCTCTCTTTTAGGAGGCAATCCTTTCGGTTCCTGAAACAAGTCATCATAGGCGGAAACAACTTTGACCATTTCATCTTTATGTTTTGGATCACATCCCTTGAATGCCTCAAATGTTTCATCTTCTTTGGCTTTTACAATCATCAACACAAAATTCTTACTAGAGTTGACTAACCTTTTCATTTGACCAGCATTAACTAGTGCCAGATTAGTCTTAACCTTATGTGCTCGTATAATGTATTCAATTTTATCTTTAAACAGATGATACTTATTTTCCCCCCTATAGAAGATAGCTTGTCGATCATATAAATAGGGACTCCCAAGTACAAGACCACAAATATCTAGATGGACTACATCAGCTTCTACCTCATCTACAAAGTTTGCAGTGATAGCAAATCTTAACTTACATTGCTTGGTTACCTGTAATTGTGCATCATTGCAAACCCATCCAAGAGGATATGGCTTTGGATGATGTGTTGTAGTCAGATTAAGCTTCTTAACAATTTCCTCAGATATCAAGTTAACTTGAGAACCTGTATCAAATAATGTATCAACCTTATTTTGCTTGATGATAACTCGAATGTGAAACAATTCATTCCTTTTCTTATCATTCTTAGGAGAAGAATCTTCACTTGTACTTGCACTTATGCTAGAAGAACTAGTAGCTGATGAAAGAGAAATACCTTTTCCTTTACCTTGGATCTCGGTAGAAACGATCTTTGTTTCATCTCCGGAGTCAGATCCAAGATCTTGTTGAGCTACAGCAGTAGTCTTTTGTTTGCCTTTATTTCCACCAAATTGCTTCGGCCTCTTTTCAGGATGCAGCTTCCAGCACTTAGAATCATCACGCCCTTCTTTCTTGCAATGCGAGCATGTGGGTTTCTCACCCTCTTTCTTTATTGTAGTTGTCTTTTTACCCTTCCCTTTGCCTTTGGACTTTTCCTCAGACTTAGATGAATTTTTATCAAACTTATCAATGAAGGTGCCCTTACCTCTTGACTCTAAATGTGTTGCCTAGACACATACTTCATCCAAATTACAAGGATTCAGGACGAGAATAGAGTGCCTTAGATAAGAATGAAGACCACCTATATACTTGAGTAAACTCTCCTAGGTATACAATGGAACATTTAATGAAATAGCCCTTTTACGAAACTCATGGGTGTATTCCTGGATAGTTTGACCTTTCCCTTGCCTAAAATGTTGCCAGCTCATCATTAACTGCTGCATATGGCTTAGGGGGTAGAATTGCTTCTTTAAAGCACTAACAAATTCTGACCAAGACATATTTAACTTACCATGTTTTGAAGTTTCATGCTGGGTCCTACTCTCCCACCAAGTTAGAGCTACACTACCTAACCGAAGAGTGGCTAACTGAATTCTATCACCATCATCTACAAGGTTCTGGACTCTACAGTAGACTTCTACTTGCTGAATCCAGTCATCTAATTTCTCAGCATTTAACTCCCCACAATATTTTGGCAAGTCAAATTTTACATCCAACTTTATTCGAGACTTATGTCCACCTTTAAAAATATTAGAAGACTCAGAATGTGTAGAAGAAGGAGAAGAAGGTGTTAGGAACCTGTGTGTTCCTTCTGTTTATTTTGTTAGAGTAGTGTTGTTGGACGCATATGCTTTGTAAGTCGTCCCGTGAGTATATTTTATTATCCCACATGCATAGGTAGTATTACTTTTCTAGATCGTACTCAGTATATAAGAATAGGTTGAGGCCCTTGATGAGCACGGACGAATTTATTGTATTGAGCTTGCTCAAAGGAGGTTACCCCCTCGAAGTGGCCTGCGATCAGTAGATTCATTCTGAGTTCTGCTATCACTTTGTATTCTGTTATTTTGAGCATTCTCACGATATTGCTATAAGGAGGTTCATCACATCTGGTATCAGAGCACTCTCTTGGGCTCGCTGGGTGGAAATTACATCAAATTTTTTTTCTGTCGTGGCCTTCAGGTTCCTCTCACTTCTAATATCTCTTGTTATTGCAATAACTCTTTTCAGTTGCTCTGTCAGTGAGTGAATTTTTCTGTTTTTTAGTCGTAGCTTCCTTGTTTGCTTTCTGTTTCTGCTCATACTTCCGCAAAACGTCTGCAATATCATTTCGCACACTTCCTTCCTTGGCGACCCAACCCCAAATTTTACATATCAAAGCCCTAAATCCCTCATTTATCTAATTTTAGGGTTTGCCCTATCTTTTTCACCTCTCATCCAATCGCCACCAAACTGCGCCACAAGATTCAATTCCTCATTTTGCTCCCTTATCCCTCTTGGACTGTTCGCCTCATTTCGCCTCCCTACCCTTGAAACCCTCATTTTTCTGTTTCCCTTGTCCCCAGATAGTCTCCCACCACCCGTCGAACACCCATTTCCTATCTGAGTTTTACCCAAATCCAAGTTTGCCGTAACTAAAAAAGTTTTTGTTTCTCATCTTCTACCCATTCCAAAAAAAAAAAAAACCTTGCTTTATGGTTGTTACACGTACAGGAGCAAAAATCATGGAAGAAGAAATGGCATCCCTCAAAACCAAACTTCAAGATCTGGATGACAAAATTCTGGGTCTTAACTTTCAGCAGTCAGCCATGAGCCGAAACCATTCAGGAGATACTGGGTCCTCTTCTGGCAATTTCCGTGGACCAAAGCTTGATTTTCCACGCTTTGATGGTTCTGATCCGACTGGATGGATCTATAGGGCAGAGCAATATTTCAGCTTGCATAATACTTTGGATAACCACAAAGTCCCCCTTGCATCTTTTCATTTGGAACATGAAGCTCTTCAATGGTTCCGTTGGTACATCAAGGCTAATGTAGGCCCAACGTGGCGAGAATTGTGCACCCTCATTTTGGAGCGCTTTGGCCCTAGTTCCTTTGATGATTTCACAGGAGCACTCACTAAACTGCGTCAAACAGGCACTGTAAGAGAATACCAGACAGAGTTTGAAAAATTAGCTAATCACACAGAGGGCTTGTCTGATGAATTCTTCCGTAGTTGTTTTGTCAGTGGTCTGAAGGATGCACTTCGCTCAGAAGTCAAAATGTTTCGACCTACTACAATGATGGAAGCCCTTGGGTTGGCTAAGTTAGCGGAAGACAAGATTAGTGCTCTACAACGCTCCAGATCTAATTTTGTTCCATTCAGAAATACAGGTTCTCACAACCCTCCAGTCATACCAGCTCCCAGAACTACTCTGATCAAGCACTTGTCTGAAACAGAGATGCGAGTCAGGCGAGACAAAGGGCTTTGTTATAATTGTGATGAGAAATGGTCTCGGGGCCATAGATGTGTTCAGCAAAAGCTCTATCTCTTGGATGTGGATTCTCCACCGGAACTGGAAGAATATGTAGATGCTCAGGAAACAGTGGATGATGAGGTTGAGCCTCACCAGCCTGAACCTCCTTCACCAGAAGCTCCACCAGAGATATCTGTCCATGCTTTGGCAGGAGTCACTACTCCACAAACCATGCGGGTCCAGGGTTTCTTCAAGAAGATCCCTCTTACTATACTCATTGATTCTGGTAGCACTCATAACTTCATTGATCCACGAATAGCCAAACAGGCTGATTGCTTTATCCATCCCTGCTCTAGCTTTGAAGTCATGATTGCCAATGGGGGCACTTTACCTTGTAAAGGGAAATGTCGCAATGTGCGTCTCTCTATTGGCGATTATAACATGCGCTCTGACATGTTTGCCTTACCCTTAGGTGGCTGTGATGTGGTTTTGGGTGCCCAATGGTTACGCACTCTTGGCCCCATTCTCTGGGATTTTGCTGAACTTTGGATGCAGTTTTCAGCCGAGGGGCACCAACACACTTTGAAAGGCTTACAACCAAGGTCTCTCAGCATCATCAGTTCACACCGTATGGAAAAACTTCTTAAGAAGAATTCACATGGTGTCATCGCTCAGCTCCATTCCATTCAGATGCAGCCATCAGCAGTCTCTAGCACTCCTGTCGATCTCCAACACATTTTGGACAAGTATTCTGGTGTATTTGCTGAACCTGTGGGATTACCTCCTTCTCGTCCAGAGGACCACCGTATTCAGCTCCTTCCTGGCAGTGTTCCGCCCAACATCAGGCCCTACCGCTACCCATTTCATCAGAAGACCGAAATCGAGATACTTGTCCGTGACTTACTGAAGCAAGGTATTATTCGCCCTAGTACCAGTTCCTTTTCTTCTCCAGTTCTGCTTGTTCGCAAAAAAGATGGGTCATGGCGACTCTGCATTGATTTTCGAGCACTTAATCATCTCACTATAAAGGACAAGTTTCCCATTCCAGTTGTTGATGAACTTCTTGATGAACTTCATGGGGCTCATTTTTTCTCCAAGTTAGATCTTCGTTCTGGGTATCATCAAATTCGGGTTAATGAGGAGGATATACCTAAAACTGCCTTCCGCACACATGATGGTCACTATGAATTTTTAGTCATGCCCTTTGGCCTCACGAATGCTCCTTCAACATTTCAGGCAGTGATGAATAACATATTTCGACCATACCTCCGGAAATTCATTCTGGTCTTCTTTGATGATATCCTCATATATAGCAAAACTTGGGCTGAGCATCTCCATCATCTGGAGCTTGTCTTGCAACTTCTCTCTGATCATCAACTCTGTGCAAAACTATCTAAATGTGTGTTTGGCCAGGAGGAAGTGGAGTATCTCGGGCATATTGTTGCACACCATGGAGTGCGGGTGGATCCTACAAAAATAGATGCCATGAAAACTTGGCCGCATCCTAAAACTCTCAAGAGCCTTCGGGGTTTTTTGGGGTTGACTGGCTACTACCGCAAGTTTCTCAAAGATTACGAGAAAATTGCAGCACCATTGGCAGCTCTGTTAAAAAAGGATGCCTTCTCCTGGACCCCTGTTGCTGAGACTGCATTTGAACAACTGAAACAGGCTATGTGCAGTACACCTGTTCTTGCGATGCCAGATTTTTCCAAACCCTTCACTATTGAAAGTGATGCTTGCCACAATGGATTGGGTGCTATTCTCCTGCAAGATGACCATCCTATTGCGTTCACTAGCAAAGCCCTCTCTGGTAAGAATCTAGCCCTCTCTACTTATGAAAAAGAAATGATGGCTATTTTGCATGCTGTACAGAAGTGGCGGCCATACCTCTTAGGGAGTCATTTTTGCATCAGAACCGATCACCAAAGTCTGAAATACTTCCTGGAACAACGGGTATCCTCTCCTACACAACAGAAATGGGTCAGCAAACTCATGGGGTATGATTATGAGATCACCTACAAGAAGGGTAAGGAGAATATTGTGGCAGATGCTCTTTCTCGCACATTTGATAATCAAGCTTCCCTTTCCGCTATTTCTATGCCCATTCCCAATTGGTTAGCATCTATTTAGCAGGGCTATGACAGTGACTCTTCTTTATCTCAAATCATTCACCAGCTAGCCAATAATCCTTCTGCTATACCACATTACTCTTGGGATGGTGCTTCTCTTCGATACAAGGGTCGGCTAGTGCTTCCTCAGAACTCAGCTCTACATCAGGCTATTTTTTATGAACTCCATGCTTCTCCTTCAGCAGGGCACTCAGGCTTCCTCAAAACTTATGAGCGAGCAAGGAGAAACTTCTTTTGGAAAGGGATGAAACAGACGATTCAACAGATGGTGGCTGAATGTGATACTTGCCAACGCCACAAGGGTGAAACGACCCTCCTTCCTGGCTTGCTCAAACCATTGCCCATCCCTACACGGATTTGGACTGATATTTCTATGGATTTCATTGAAGGGCTTCCTAAATCCGGTGGCAAGACAGTGATCTTGGTTGTGGTTGATCGTCTCTCGAAATATAGTCATTTTTGTGCCCTCAGCCACCCCTATACTGCCTCCTCTGTTGCACAAATCTTCATGGACCAGATATTTCGTCTTCATGGACTCCCTTCTTCCATTGTCTTTGATCGTGATGCAACTTTTACCAGTCATTTTTGGACTGAACTGTTTCAGAAAATTGGCACCAAACTGAAGATGAGTTCGGGCTATCACCCACAAACTGATGGTCAAACTGAAATTGTCAATAAATGCTTGGAAACTTATCTTCGTTGCTTCACTTTCGAACAGCAACATCAGTGGGCCAAGTGGCTCCCTTTAGCTGAATGGTGGTACAATACCTCTTACCACACTGCCTCTAAAATGACTCCATATGAAGCAGTCTATGGTCAGGCACCTCCAGTGCTCCTTCCCTACACTCCCAACAGCTCACCAGTCCAGGCAGTTGACATAGTTCTCCGCAGCAGGGATCAGATTCTTCGTACCTTACAGGATAATCTTCACATGGCCCGTAATCGGATGAAACAGCAAGCAGATCAACACCGTTCTGAGCGCTCATTTCAAGTTGGGGATATGGTTTTTCTTCGTCTACAGCCATACAAACAATCCTCCCTAAAGCTGAAAGGGCGTCATAAGCTGGCCCCAAAATTTTATGGGCCTTATAAGGTTTTGCAGAAGATTGGTTCAGTTGCTTATAAACTGGAACTTCCTCCTTCTTCCCGCATTCATCCAGTCTTTCATGTTTCTTGTCTAAAGAAAGTTCTGGGTACCACTGTCAGAGCACAAACTACTCTCCCTGAAATGGATACGGAAGGATCCATTATCCTGGAGCCGGTGGCAATCATTGACCAGCGCACTCGCCAGCTTCGCTCTCGCTCCATCTCTGAGGTCTTGATTCAGTGGCATGGCATGCAACCAGAGGATGCTACCTGGGAACCCCTTCTTCAGATTCAACAACAATTTCCACACCTTAAGCTTTGAGGACAAAGCTTTTTTCTAAGGGAGAGGGGATGTTAGGAACCTGTGTGTTCCTTCTGTTTATTTTGTTAGAGTAGTGTTGTTGGACGCATATGCTTTGTAAGTCGTCCCGTGAGTATATTTTATTATCCCACATGCATAGGTAGTATTACTTTTCTAGATCGTACTCAGTATATAAGAATAGGTTGAGGCCCTTGATGAGCACGGACGAATTTATTGTATTGAGCTTGCTCAAAGGAGGTTACCCCCTCGAAGTGGCCTGCGATCAGTAGATTCATTCTGAGTTCTGCTATCACTTTGTATTCTATTATTTCGAGCATTCTCACGATATTGCTATAAGGAGGTTCATCACAGAAGGGGGAGAAGGAGAAGAGGGAGGAGATGGAGGCTCATGATCAGGATCATCATCAGCGCCTTTCTTTTTTCCTTTGTAATCATGAGTTGCACGCCTTCGCATCTTCTCTTCTCTTTCTTGTAACAAAACTTCTACCATTGTTTGCAAACTCTGGAGAGTCTTCTAGACATTTTGATCTTCTGAACCTTGTCCACCACCTTTATCTTCCATCTGAAACGGTGGTTTAGCTCTTCGTTTTTCGATCTTAGGATTATATTCTTCAAGATCACCTTCACCTTGATTCAACTTGGATCTTGTTAACATTCAAATCTACAATACTAGTCCAACAAAGCTCTGATACCAAATTTGATCTGATTACTAGGATCTAGGACTATTACAGAGAATGTTAACCAATTACATAAAGTTAATTTTAAAGCTTTAATAACGAAAAATTAACATAATTGCAAATAAGAAAACACAAAATGAGATGATAGAAAGAGAGATAGAGACACAACACATTTGATTTCTGAGTTCGTTCGGTAAGGACTACGTCTCCGGGTCCAGCTCCAATAGGGGGACCGATCCGATTAACTCCAATAAATCAATACAAGTGATTTGTGACAATTCCCTTCAAGCACATGCAACAAAATTCCTCTATGTGCAGGAAAAATCACTAAGTCTCCAAATACATAAAATCTCTCTCACCATTTGCATAATTTCTCCCTTAATTTTCCCTCCTTCAAAAGGCCCCTAACCCCTCTTTTTATACCAAACAATGTCTAATAATAGGGAAAAATATATTTAGACCCTTACAATAGTCCCTCCTCAGAATGGGACTCATTTCCATTTTATAATTTTCTCCTTATTTACTAATTGCCTTTAAATAGACAAGAGGGAATCGGACTTGATACACTTTAAATAAAATCTGCGCTAATAATATCACAAGCCACTCATGTGGCGCAATGGCAAAGGAGATTTTGAAAATGCATGTAAAAGAGGAAGATCGATGGTTCCAACCACCACACCGGCCTTTGGCTTTTAGCCCAATTTAGCGGCATTTAAAACTATAAAATAAACATCGGTGACATATGTTTCAACGGTTGTCGATGGTGTAATGGCCATTGGTCGGATTCTAGGGGTTGATGGTCATGGGTTCAAAACTCGGCATCGCTCCCAAATATTTATTATTTTTTATTATTTTTTTTTGTTTTTATTATTATTATTTTATTATTTTTTTTCCACCTCAAACTTCAATCGGGCATATATTTTGCATACGAGCTCCATTTTTGATGAAACGAACATCGTTGGAAAGCTCTTGACGAGATCTTCAATTTGAAACCCATTGTTGACCACTTTCGAGATGATTATTTTTTTCACCTTTTACAACCTCTGTACCTAGTTTGATCAAACTTTGACTGGCTATAACCTTTGCGTATGAACTCCTTTTTTGCCCGTTCAAATTGCATTGGGTGTAGAATTTTGAAGACTTTAAAATGATGTTGATTGTTGGAGGTTTGGAGATACTTCAATTTTTGGTGAAAATATCCCTCGGATCAATATGAACCACTAAAGGTTTTCAAGTTGTATTATAACCTAACACTCCAACTAGATATTTCAAATCACAATGATCAAACTATGAAGAAAATAAATTGATATGTACATGATCTCAATGGTGACCCACTCTATTAAAATTATAGGAATATCATGTATCAAGTGATATATTCTGATGGAAATAAAACCAAGTTATTTATTGTTAACATCTACATATCACACCAATCCATATGTTAGAACATTTATAACGAGATACATTACAATTTATATTGCATGAACACAATTATAATTCTCTAGAAAACCACTCTAGACACACTCATATTAAAACCATTTGAAATATGTGGCCATCCTTCTGTAACACCATCTAGATAAGCCAGTCCTCTCAACTAATGACAATTCACTAACTATCATTTAATATATTTATAATTGATGTAACATAATATATGTTAGTCAAAAAAAATGCACCTCCAACCAATCAATCTAATTCTCTAAGTGTTTTACTCATTTGGTGTTTTCTCTTTTTTATGATTTTATTGTATGAAGCATCATATGTACATGTACACCTAACAGATTATATCCTAATGTGAATTTTGTTGCAACACTAAATGTGAGTTCTAGTCCAAATAGTCATTTTTTTGTAGTCATATGTGTATGTAGATCATCAACATGCATCTACACCATTAGGAAACTATGCTTTATTGTTCCATTCCTTAACCAAGTAATTCCAATTGTGTGAAATTGAGAACCCTTTCAAGTTGGAAGAAACAAATAGTGGGTATCAATATAAAATATATATGCATCCCTTAGATGTTATGTTGGTTATATTATTTGATAAGGTTCTCCCCGTTGACCTCTAGTTGGTTGGCAAGTCAATTGTTGGTTGGTTGCACTAATATCCAATCCAGCCCTATTAAGAGGTGGTAAGTAATGTGTAGTAAATTATATATAACCATAGTAGTGAGAGATCTCACACATGTCCTCAACTATGATGTTTATCTTGTCAAGTAAAAAATAAAAAGTGTTGATATTCAAATAGTATCCATTCACAAGTAATGTGAGCATCTACACATCCTAGATAGAAGATCATTAGTATCAAAATCTCACTTGAAACAATATTGGTATAAATAAACTAGTAACTACACGAGTAATGTAAACATCTCCACAAATAGTGTGAGCATCTACATTTCCTAAATAAAAGTCATTGATGATATTAAAATCTTACTTGAAAAAAATTAGAATTATAGTAGTCCTTCCTCAAATAATACAAACATCATATTTTATGATTCCTATAGAAGACTAAAAATATAATTTTTTATTTATTTACTAAACAAAGTTTTAAATTCTTGAAACTTAGAATCCGAGCATAGCATCAAAACTTCCTTCAAGCTATCATCAATCCTATCAAAATTAACCCTTCAAAATCCAACAAGTTATCTTAAAATTGTTTTGTGGGCCTCCTCTTAAAGAGGGGAAGCCTCCAAAAATAGGCGTATGCCGCTTTACGTGGCCAACACACGGTATTCTTTAGTAAAAGGCGAAAGAATAGTTCGCTTTGTGTTGACCACGCGGCTCCGTGAAAATTATAGAAAGCATGCTGGTGCAATATGCGACCTCCACTCACCTTACTTTACTCAAAAGAAACAATGTGGGACTAACATGCAGATGACACTTTTGAAAGCTGTGAGATCCACATCACAATATTTGATTCAATTCTCAATCTATCCAATTTTGTGGATATTATGCGCTCCAAAAGTGCACGTCTATTATAGATGTTCTGAAAACGTTTCCAACAAGACCAAATATTCTGTGTACATTCTTTTATCCTTGGATACCTCTGCATACTCTGTTCAATAGCTACGATTTTGTCGCAGGAAGATATCTGTTCTAATTAGGCTCTTTAACTCAGAACTGAAGTATTTGTCCTAATTAGAGCCCGCAAGATAAACATTTGGCAATGCTTTAAGCCAAGGCATAGGGCCAAATAATCATTAAATTTGACAAGAGAGACAAATAATTGACTGCCTTCAAATTTGATTATATCGTAAATCGTTGAGGGTGTACAACTGAAGGTGGTTAATAAACAAATAAATTATGAATTAGATTGTCAATGTAAGTAACTAAATATGAGAAATTTAAATAACTTCAAGATTTACAAATTATCATCTTGACATTAATCAGTCAAGCTGAGACCAACTTTGGAATCAGAAATGAGTAGGTATTATACAAAAAAATGGATACTGCTATCTTTCCTACAAATTGTACCATCGACTAAATTTCAAAAAAATGAAAACACAATGAATTTTTTGAGATTTTCAGCATTTGATCTTCATGATTTGTATATTTTGTGATTGAAAACAACAAATTTTTTGAGAAAATTTCACTTTATTTTCGTGAATCTGAAAAAGAATCATGTTTAATTTCTTTTTTTGTCTTTGGTGCATTTTGTCTAGAGATTAGTTAGCGCCCAAAAAAACTCAGTCCAAAATCTCAAATCGTCATAGAAGACATTAGTGTAAAATGTAAACGAAAAAGAAAAAAAATATTGATGGAATAAAGGAAATCTAACATGTAGAACATTCATCATAGGTATGACAATTAAAATATTTTTTCAATCTTGCGAAACAAAATTTAACCCCCTGATGATTTAAAGTGAAAGAGCATCATTCGTCTAGATATGAAACCTATGAGAAATGCAATATACATGGAAGTGTATTGCACATCCCTCAATTCTCATTTGATGTAGCAATAAAGGAAAAATTAGAAACTTTTTTCTAGGATTGACAATGCTAAAAGGAAAATTAATTTTTTTTTTTAAATGTTTTTTTATCAGTGAAAAATAATAAAATTGTAAAGTCTTACAACATTTTCGTTAAAAAAATTTTTTTAGGAAGCAAAGCTCCCACAATAAACCTATCAACTTAATTAATCCATAAGACATCTTATTCCAACTTAGAAATGCCAACTTCATAATTTGTTCAATTATAATGGTGGTGACAGATCTATGCCACCAAATTGTTTGTGCACTTAAAAGGAAGTATGCTCTTGGGGCCAGGCTCTCTCTAGACCTAGACCTATGTCTCAAGAGTTCATTCTTGATGACCTTGCCTACATCTCTTTGTGTAGTTTGTTATGTTGTATAGATTGTGGTTCTATTGATTTGAGGCTAACCTATATGATACTACATGTTTTTGTAGGTCCTAATGATGCCTAGTAAGTCAAAGAGTAAAGTCAAATTGAAGGGCTAAGTATGTTACAAAGGGACTCCAACATCAACATACAACAAATGTTCTTTCTATTGTGGTCTATGTTTATGATCTCAATGCAATTTTAGTATTCATGTGTTTATCTTAAAAGTGCACATTTTTCTTTCA
Source organism: Cupressus sempervirens (assembly GCA_028749045.1). Lineage (NCBI taxonomy): Eukaryota > Viridiplantae > Streptophyta > Pinopsida > Cupressales > Cupressaceae > Cupressus > Cupressus sempervirens. The sequence continues at coordinate 409,823,622 of CM053785.1, forward strand.
TTTTATGATTTAAGTTTAAATTATAAATAAAGTGTTGTATGTTTTAAATTCATAGTTCATATGTTTCTCCCATGAAAATGAATGATATATATGTTTTTATTATTATCCCATAGGCAATCATAAAGAGGACACACAATCAATTACAATTAATCAAAGTGTCACTTTAAAGATGAACAGACCCAAATATATATATATATATATATATATATTAGAGTGATCTCATTATCAAGTTAATTAGTGGCAACACTAGCATACATGTGGCATACAAGCACTAGTGCAATTCAAAACTATGAAGTTTACACTACTTGTAGAGAACTATAGTCTATTATATATTGAAATTAGTAGTAGCATATCAAATTTAACATCCCTAGGCAATCTTTATTATAAGACTATCATAACTATCCTTCCAGTCAATAAGATCATGTACTTGTGAGATTAGCATAATCTATACGAATCCTAGTTGATTACTTTTGGATTATCTTGTAAGAGAAATTTTAACATTTAATGATAAGCTTGTGAAAGAAATTTTATCATTTTATTCTAATGTTAAAAATTCAAATAGTCTAATCCAAAAGTTAATTATATAGTTTATTTTCCTAACATTTTCAAATCAGGTGCTACATACTACAAATTCTCTAAATAGATCATAATATTTGAGAAACATATATGAACAAATTGCAATCTTTTATTCTCAGTAACCTATACATACCATGTTCAAAAGCTACTATTTTGTAATGTGCAGGTATTTGTCCTAATTAGGTTCTTATCTCAGTACAAAAGTATCTCTCCTAATTAGACCATGCAAGATAATGGGTATATAATTGAAAATACTATGGGTTTATTAAAATAAATTTGATAAAACATTGTCATTTTATTATTTTATTGGCTTATATATTTAATAAAATATATATGGTATGGGCTTCTATATTTAATAAAATACATGTTATGTAATACAACTTTTAATTATTTTTATACATTGTTGAGTTCAATAGAACTAGACATTAATATTAGCTTGGTTAATCAGTGATTATATTTTATATTTTTTACATTCACATATAAGTACTATTTAAAGGGAAAGAAATTTTAGTTTAGGTTTCTTCATTTCTTGTAACCTACTATTATATGATACATATTACCACTACCTATTAAATTTATAATTCTCATAATAATTAATGATAATAAAAAGAAAATATATGATTAAATATAGACATTTGGTCAATAAAAAAATCCTTTTATTGTATCAATTATATTAATTAAATATGTTTAATTAATATAATATTTTTTATAAACTTGATATAAGTAATATTTTATATTTAACTAAATTTACATATTATAATGTGTTTAAATTATGTAATAATTTAATAAGATTAATTATGTGGGAAAAAAGAAAATAGATTGCATAGAAATATTGAAGCATCTAAATTATATTTGCAATATAGATACATCATTTAATAAATACAATATTTATATAATAACTAGCAATCACATCTTAAGGTGCACAATGGGTATGCCAAAGAGAGGTATAAGGTCAATTAGAGTAAAATATATCTGAACAAAGAAGTAATTGCTACAAAATAACTATGTATCTTAATCCCAAAGCCTAATTCAAACTCTAACTTTAACTTGATAAATTTGAACAATTATCTTAACCCTAACCTCTATAAAACTTCTTAACTTTATCCATAAAACTAACCACATACCTCAATTCTAACTTAAATGTCAACGTTGACCAAATCCTAATGTTAATGATGACACTAAAAATGATGTAAACCTTACCCCTAATAGTGATTTTATCTGTAACCCTAATCCTAATGTTGAACTATAACTACAATTGAAAGCCTAACTCTAATCTTGAACCTAATTCAACTCTAACTTTAACTTTATAAATTTGAACTATTAACCTAACCCTAACCTCAATAAAAATTCTAACTTTGTTAATAAAACTAACCACTTGCCTCAATCTAACCTAAATCTCAACCTTGACCAAATCCTAACCTTAACGATGACACTAAATATGATGTAAACCTTACCTCTAATCATGATTGTATCTATAATCCCAATCCTAATATTGAACTATAACTACAATTGAAACCCTAACTCTAATGATGATGAAAGCCATCATGTAAAACCAAGCCCCCTCAAACATTATAATCCTAAGTTCTAAAACCTAAACCTAAGCTTGATCATAGTACAAAGCATGACACTAATACAAAAGTTACAATTTTTTAACAAGTGGAAATTTTAATATGAAAAATTAATAGAAATAAATGAAATTTAATAATTTAGAATTGTAATATGTGTGTGTGTGTGTGTGTGTGTGTGTGTGTGTGTGTGTGTGTGTGTGTGTGAGGCTGAGGCCCTATAAATTTTATTAATAAATAATTTATGCAAAGACTCCATTTAAACGAGAACTGGTAAGAAAGAATGGAGAAGAAAATCTCCAGTTTTTTCCAGAACATTAGTCCTATACATTTAACAAATTTATAAGGGGCATACTCTAGTTACAATTATAAAGAGATGCATTACATTTATTGGCACTTTCCATCGTAAAATTGTTTTAGTTTGAAAGGATTATATATAAAAATTTCCCTTTCGTACTAGGGGTCTTCAAAGGGATTTCCTTCCTTTTTATCCTTTTTTGAGTTGAGTCTTGATCTGAGCTCGGATGGTTTACCGCATTTTTTAGATTCTATCTATATGCGAAGCTTCTCTTTTTTGTTTCAATGTTCTCCCTTGAACCCTTGTGTCTGTCAAAAACTTCAAGCTTGTTTATAACCATTAGTCTTAAACCTAACATGAAATCTATAAACTAATTAACTTTATAAGTAAGAATAGGGTTAGTTTTAACAACAATATACAATGAGTTTACCTATTTTGACTTTTAGTTCTCAAATAGTTGTAAATATATTTTTATAGATAAATAAAATATTAAAAAATATTATATTTTGATAGAATACACTTGAAAAATAAATTATAAAAAGGATAGATTTATATTTAAAGGAAATTTAATATCTTTTAATCATCCTTTCAATACAACCATTCACCCAAATCTAGGATTTGATCACTATCTAGTTAGACTAGAAATAGGTGAATCACAAAAATTATCGAGAAATCCATTTAAGTGTGCAAAAATGTGATTTCTAGATAAAGAATATCTTAATAATATATATCAATGGTGGCACAAAGAAAAACTTGAAAGATCAAGGATGTTTTTTTTCATAGCCAAATTGAAATTGTTAAAAGAAAAAAAAATGGAATAAAGATCATTTTAATAATATGTTTAAAGAAAAAATCAAGAATTGAGAAGAATTGAAAAACCTAAATGAAGAAATCATTAGGGTAGGAACGGATAATGAAAAATATATCAAAGAAAAAGAAATTCTAGCTAAACAGGAAAGTATCCTAGCAAAAGAAGAAATATTTTGGAAACAAAAATCAAGAGAAATATGGTTGTTAGAAGGTGATATAAATACAAATAAAATCCACACTAGTAATATTAATAGGAGAAACATTAATAGAATTACAAAAATCAAGGATAATTTAGGAAGGGTAATTGAAAACCCAAATGAGATAGCAAAAACCTTTGTGAATTATTATACAAATATCCTTAATAATTTTGAATCATCAAATTCAATAGCTCATAATAATATTTTAGGATATATTCCAAAAATAATAATGATAGAAGATAATAAAAACTTGGATAAGAAATTTACCAAAGAAGAAATTAAAGATGCCCCTTTCAACTTAATCCTGATAAATCTCTACACCCTAATGGATTTCAAGCCTTTTTCTTTAAAAAATGTTGGGATATTATGGGAGATGATCTTTAGAAGGTTATTGAGGCCACTAGGAATTCTCGATCCTTTCTAAGTAAAATTAATTATACATCCCTAGCTTAAATTCCAAAGAAGACCGAACATAGATCCATGAGATTTTAATTAGGCTCATAGGCTAATGTAATACAATCTATAAAATACTCTCAAAAGCACTAGCCAATAGACTTTAAAAAGAACAACTAAAGCTCATTTCAGAGGAACAAACAATTTTTGTTCCTAATAGGTCAATTCTCGAAGGTATTATCACAATTCAAGAATTTATTCATTCTATACAAACTAACAAGGAATCATGTATGCTAATGAAGTTAGATATCCAAAAAACCTATCTTAAAGTGGATTGGATATTCTTATGTAAAACACTCGAATCTCATGGATTCTCTCATCAATGGATACACTTAATATATAATTGCATTTCGACACCTAAAATCTCCTGCCTCATAAATGGTGTACCCCTAAAGGTTATTTTAGCATATCTAGAGGAATAAGATAAGGGGGTCCTATATCACTTTTTCTCTTCATCATTATAGAAGAAGTTTTTGGCTTAGCTATAATAGAGACTATAATAGAATGGAAAATTAGATGAATCATAGTAACTAAGGAGGTCCCTAAAATAACACATCAACAATTTACAAATGATACAATTCCTACTAGGAGAAAGCACTTTGGAAGAAGCTCAAAATTTTAAGAAAATAATAAATAATTATATGGAAGCATCATGTCAAAAAGTAAATGCTAACAAATTAGAGATTTCTTTATTAATACCAAAGAGGAAGTGGATAGAGAAATTTGTAGGATAATGGAGTTTAGAAAAGGAACCTTTCCATGCAAATGCATTGGTATTCAACATAAAAAGGGCATTAGAGAAAATAAAGTTTGGGACATGATTTAAAAAAAAATAGATTAAAAAATGGGAAGTTGGAAAAAGGAAATGGTTAACTAAAGTTGGTAGAATGACTATGATCAAAGTAGTACTTTCGACCATCCCCACATATCATATGTCATGTCTTCCCTTACCCAAAGGTGTAAAAAGAAAATTAGACTCTAAATCTAAAAATTTATTCGGGCAAGGCACTAAAGATAAGAAAAAATAAGCTTTGATAAAATGGGAAAACATATGTGCACCTAACAAATTTAGAGGCCTAGGCATAAAAAATTTGAGTTGGAAAAATGAGGCGCTAGGAGCAAAACTTATTTGGAGAATTGATAAGTAGGAGATGATTTCCACAGCTAGTCAAATTGTGATGTGAATATCAGGATTTAACTGTGTGATTTTGAGTCAAACTCGATGACCCATGTTTCATGAGTAGTGATTCAACATGAATCCATCTCTCATGACAATAAATGGAACACTTAGCACTCATTGGATCTAGGTGATGCTCACAGGGGTGAAGCACCGGGACTTCCCGGGAGGTCACCCATCCCAGTACTACTCCAGCCTGAGCGCGCTTAACTACGGAGTTTCCTCCACAGTTAAACCCTGAAACATGGGTCATCGAGTTTGACTCAAAATCACACAGTTAAATCCTGATATTCACATCATTATTTGGAGAATGTTTAAGGAACATAATAATAAATGAGCTAGAAATTTATTTCGTAAATATTTAAACAATAATAATATGTTGTCTTTGTTTAGAACTAAAAATCCTCCAAAAGGTTCAAGAATTTGGAACTTTATGTTGAACTGTTGCCCATTAATAGCAAATAACTTAACTTGGGATATCAGTTTAGGGAAGGATGCTTTGTTTTGTGAAGATTCATGGGATGGGCTCGCTTCTCCAAATAGTGTCAATCTACTTATCAACATCAAAATCACTCTTTTAGATCTGTGGGGTAAGAATGTGAGTGATTATAAAGTTATAATTAATGATAATCAGTATGGAGGATGGCAATGGAAAACCCTAGAGGAAACTCCACTTCTATCATAGGAAAAGTACATTTTCAATCAATTTTTAAAATGTAGAAAAACAAACCATAAAGAGATAAACTAATTTTGGGAACCTTGAAAGACATATTATGAAGTCAAACTAGGGTTGAAAAGATTATAAATTCTCAACAATGGGATAAGATTGTCATCCCTCTAAATCTATGTTGGGACCCAACATGCCTTCTAATATCTTCCTTTCGGCTGCTCTTCTAAAGATAATTCTAACACCAAATAAGTTTACCAAGATGGGTTTTGAAGGACCATCTAGATGCCTAATTTGTGAAAAGGAATTGAAAACTTTTGAACACTTGTTTTATGGATGTCCCTTTGCTAAGAATTACCAGTATTGGTTATGTAAGAAATTAAATTGGCAAACTACATTTCCTGATAGCCTATTAATTTTTTTTTAAAGTTGGTAGAAACTTGGTTGTTCTAAGGTTTATAGTAAATTATGGAGAATATCCCCTTCCATAGTCCTCTAGGAAATATGGAAAGAAAAAAATAGATAAATTTTTTGTAATGAAAAGATGGATCTAAGATCCTTTTTTAATAAATTGGAGGCTTGCTTTATTGAGGTAGCTAATAATTAAATTAGAAACTCATATGAGGAAGGTTCATTTTCAAATTGGGATGTAGATATGCATAAAAATTAGTTTAAACTAATTAATCCACCAATGATATACATAAAATCCAACAAGAGTACTATGAAAGAATGTAAATGGGAACCTCCTTGATGGTCAAAGTTAAATTTTGATGGGGCCTCTAGAGGTAATCCAATACTAGTAGGCTTAGGATGCATTGTTTATTTAGATAATGGATCATGTTTAACTAAACACACCAAACCTTTAGGAGTAATGTCTAATAACTTAGCCAAATTAGAGACCTTGATAGAGGGCTTAAATCTAAGTAGAGAGATAGGAATTAACAAATTATCCTAAATGTGTTAAGAAAAAAAGAAACCCCAAATTAGATCCTTAATTATAAACTTGACTATGCCCTATCCATCATTGATCAATTTGAAGAATTTTGATCATAAAACATGCTTATATGGAAGGTAATAGAGAAGCAGATAATTTCACTAACAAAGGAGAAGATGGAGAATAGATTCTAATAAGACAAGCTAATATGATAAGTATAAGTTAAACACTTATTCTCAAAGAGAAATTGGTTTAGAACTTTTACTATCAAAATAAACATAATTTCTTTTGATAGGTTTTGTATGTCTACATGTGTAAGTTGCATGATTAACCAATTTAGCTAATAAAATTGAATTTTAATGTTAATAAGAGACACATCTTAGGTTATTCAAAAATTTTAATTATATAGTATTCAATTTTAAAATTAAAGTTGAAAGGAGACAAGTTTCTTTTTTTATTATAAAGCACACTTCATTTTGTTCTAACAACTTGATTATAGCAAAGTTTAATTTTCATGTTATATTTACAAGGAATTATCAAGAGCAAAGCTATTAATTTAGAAATTAAAAAAATGAATTAAAATTGGTTAAATTACTCTGAGATATTTATGTACGGGCTACACCAGGATAACTATCAATCTTTGATCTTTGGTGCCCAATTGAGATGATTTTTAATCTAAACACAATCTTGGGCCTCATGACCTCTTACCTATTGAAAAAAAGCTAAATAAAATATTTTTAAAAAATTATATTTAGATATAATACAATTTAAAGTAAAGTAATAAAAAAATATTTGAACAATTTTCAATTATCTACATTATTGTATAAAATTTGTGTAGACACTTAAAATCGTCCCTAAACACTATATTAATTAATTTTAATATCGCCTGTGACACTGTAATTAATTAATTATATTGTTCACATTCCTCTACTTATTTAATTAAATTATTTTAATTAAATAAGTTCATTCTTCTAAGTATTTAAATTTAATTTAAATGCTTCTAGCCTTAATGTGTTAAATTAATTTGACACATGATCCTCCACATTCCTCTTTTTTAAATAAATTTTACTTTTTTAAATTCCTCACATCTTATTAATTCATCTAAACCCATGATTAAATTAAATCTCATTTAATTTAATCCTAAAACCTCACTAGCCTACCTAACCCACCTTGCTAAACCTACCCACTTCCTTAATCATGCTTGCTTTGCATAATCATCCTAGCTAAATCTCCTCTTAATCCTTAAGTGTGTTCTCGCACATATGTGAAAAATCATCACACATGTGTGAGAGATGTTCACACTTTCCTCATCCTTCATGTCTTGCATGCCTCTTGAACACTTGTCCTCTTGCATAAGACTCAAGGTGTCTCACACATGTGTGAGAAGCCATGCCCTCTTACACCTCTTACACCTTTGTCTCTCACTTTTTCCCCCAATGTTGCTCACACATGTGTGAGCACACCTTGAGCCTCTCAATCATTAAAGACTCTTTTTTACTTTTGCATGGCTTGTCCTCTAGCCCATGTGTCTCCCTTGTGGCACCTATGTGGATGCCACATGGATACCACCTCACCAAGCCCTCCCTCAAGTCTATAAATATAGGGCTTGTCTCAAGCATTTGCATCTCCCATTATTTTGCATTGTTATCATGTTGGTTTGAGATTTGAATTTGCATTCATAGTTTTCGCTTTCATGGTAGTTTGAGCTTCCATTGATAGAGTCTCATAGTGATTGTGTAGGTTCATACTAACAATTTGGTAGTGGATTTGATTTACATTATGCATTGTTAATCTAGTTTCTACATGCATTTGTAGCTTCATTTTAGCTTGCATTTTTATCATAGTTTGCACATTTAGTTAGCTCTTTCATTACATATCATCTCCATCTTTGAATGCCTTCAAGAATGGCTCTCTTCATAGCCATTTCTTGAGGTGTTCTTCATCTCATTTAGCTTAGATTTATACTTTACTTGCATACACATTTGCACTCACTCACTCAAGAGATTCACTTATTGTTGTATTTGGGAGAGCACATCAAACACCCCCCCCCCCCCATCTTAACACACCAACAAGGCCTCTCATGGGTGTCCTTGTTGAGCTGTAGAGGTGGCTGGAAGGTTGGATTTGCTGGTTGCTTAGGGTTGCAAAACCCAAGCAAGCATTAGTTGGTATTTTGTTCTTTTTCATTTTGATAAGTCTTTGATGCAATTTCAAGGTTTTAAACTAGTGTTTGTTTGTTAACCGATGCTTCTTGTAGGTCACATTTTCTAGCACACATTTTGGCACACCCGATGGGACGCACGTCTCTAGTTTCATCTCAAAAATTTGCAAACAATCTTGGTTCAGTTGCAAAACATCGCATTTTTGTCTCTGAAGGCCGCAGTGTCGTCTCCGATTGTCGTCTGCACATACTAGCATCTGCGCAGACTAGCGTCTCTGACTTCTAGCATCTCCACAGTGTTTAAAACTTTCTCACTTTCTCTCCTAAACCATTCTGCCATCTCCATCTCTATTTTGTCGTCCCCGTTTCTGTTTTGTCATCTCTGTTTCTATTTTTTCGTCTCTATTTCTATTTTGTCATCTCCGTTTCTATTCTGTCATCTTCATTTCTATTTTTTCGTCTTTGATTCTAGTTTGTCGTCTGTGTTTCTAGTATGTCATCTCTGAATTTTACTTTGTCGTCTGCGTCCTAGTTTTGTCGGCTTTTTCTTTAGTTCTGTCATCTGCGAAGTTAGTCTGTCGTCTACAAAGTTAGTCTGTCGTCTGCGTTGTGGGTTGTAATTATTTTTTCGTCTCCGAGTTTTGGCATCTCCGATTTTCACATTGTCATCTGCGCCTGAAATTACTTCCTGTCATTTGCAAGTTTCAACATTTGCATATTTCAGCGTCTTTGAGTTTTGTCTTCTTCGTGTTTTGGCGTCTGCGCCTGTACTCTAGCGTCTCCGCATTTTGACAAAATTGTCCAATTTTCAACAATAATTTTAGCTAACTAATTGACTTGCAAGTTTTAACTAACAGTTTTCATGCAGAGAAGTAACCTTAAGAACCTAAAAAAGCAAAACCAATAGTGATTTTCATCACTAAAGGAGATTTGTAGTGATTTTTATCACTTAAACCTTAAAGGCTAATGAACTTGAATGGATTAAACACTTTCATTTGAATGCATGAATGTCTAGATTAGCCAACATTTAGACTTTGGTGCTTAAAATTGACATGAATGCGTAGGGTAGTAAACATTTGGACTTTGGTGCTTAAAAGGGACATGAATGTGTAGGGTAGAAGACACCTTTGGATTTGGTGCTTAAAAAGAATTCACACCATTTTGAATGCTTTAAAAGATAATAGACATGTATGCTTAGGCTAGATCACATTTGGGTTTGGTGCTTAAAATGAAGTCATACACTGTTGAATGCCCTAAGGTAAATTGACTTTATTTCTTGCATTTTTCTTTTCACCATTTTACTTTCATGCGCTCGCTTTACTTTTTTGTTGATGAACTCATGTTTTCATTTATGTTGTTGCTATTTCAAGTTGGAAAGAACCTTGCATGTTTTAATCATGAGTGTCTTCAAGTAGATAGAAAATTTAAAGCTTCATTGGGAAAGAACAAGTGTCTTTTAAACCCCAAGACCACTTATGTATTCTCTCCCTTCGCGCCTTTGGGCGATCTTGGGTGCACAAGAAATAAGTGGTTTTGTTTTTTATTTTTAGGAGGCCTGCTTAGGGATTTCATCACCCCTTGGGATGACCTCAACTCCCGTGTTCTGGCAGAGTATAAAAAATAGGAGGTGAATCGAAAGACACCTCTCTTGGGAGTGGAATATTGTCACTCTTGGCTAAGCCCCAAAGAACTTTATACCTTTGGGAAGTGAAGGAGGAGATTTGGGTTACCTTCTCCCCCCAGCTGTGTGGCAGTATTTCCTTTCATCTACAGATTTGGGCCTCACGTACCTTGTGTATATCGAGGACTCCCTCTAGATAAACCTTGTTCATCCTAGAGATAGCCTTATTAGGGTTGTTGGTGTGTTTAACGTGTTTGTTCAAACATTCAAAAAACCAAAAGCCAAAAACATCAAACAAGTGAAATTGTGAGGTAACCTTTCATTGAGTGAGATAGGTTAAGTGAGGTCTTCTTGACTCATGGTTACTTTTGGTCATTTTTATTTTGAAATTGGTTGAGTCTAGTCACATCTTATTGCAAAGTTCTTGGGTACTTGAAATTTGAGTCTTGTTTTATTCCTGCCATAACCAATAAAGTCAACCAAGTCAAACATAAGAAAGTGAAGTTGTCCAAACCACATATCTACAAGGAAAGGAAGAACCTAACATACGGTGACAAACAATTTCGATATGCTATCAAAGACATTCAAAAAGAAGAAGCTACACAAGACCGTTATGATAGAATTGAATACAATGCAAAATTTCAAAACTGGTCTGTTTTCCCAGGAGTGAACCCAAGGTTTTTATTTCCAGTAAACGAAGATTGAGATAGCTGCATTAGTGACCACAACCATATCTACCTCCACCTTTCCAAACTTCTAGTCTTCCACTTTCAAATTTTCTTCAAGAGAGCTTAAACCTTAAAACATCTTTTGACAATTCAACACTAGACCTTTCATCTATAAGAAAATGTTTATCCTAATCACACTTACTTATTTGGGATCACAAGTCCATCTCCAAATAGTGAGTAATCAATTTGGTGTCCTATCTTGCCTACAAGATCACTTGGCTATCTTTGGTAGGAGAAAGATACTACTATACTCTAATCACACTTTGTTTGCTAAACCAAGGTCTTTTGTTCAGATTTGGGTAGTTGACCCTTTAATCACAAAAGGTTAATAGCTCTCATCCTCATTTTCTTTTTCTTCCACAATCTTCCACCCTTTGGTTTGGTTACTCTTGTATGGTGCACACACGATCAGGAAGGTTCACATTTAATCCCATGTCACGTTTGTGGGAATCATTGAGGCAACCAGAGATGGAGAATCCTTTTCCTCCACTCACGACTTCATTAGGGAACACAATTCCCTCTAGTTCAAACCTTGGTAGGCCTAACTCAACATCCACATGAGAACCAGAAGATCCCTTCCATAGCACAACTTTGGGGGATAATGACGATGAAGTATACCAAGATGAAGATCCTATTGACCCTAACGATGAACCTAATGATGTCAGGACATTCCTTGCAGACCCCTACAATGTGGAAATGATGGAAAAATCCATTAGGGAAAAAAAAACTAAGATATTTCTAAATTTGGTCAAGGATGGTGTTAATGTTCCCTCAAGCTTTGATGAGAACAATTTGTTTAAACAAATTACAAAAGGTGGTGCACCCGTGTTGCCCACTTCAAATGCAGCTCCAACTTCTAGCAAAGGGAAAGAAACCATGATGATAACTAGTGCTATGCCTACATCTAGCACTTCAACACAACCTACATTTCAATTGAGTGCAGAACATATTCAAAAAATCATTAGTGTCATGCCTGATGTTACCACACATGCTAGTATTCCACAATCTACCTTGACAAATTCAACCGTGGGATGCTTAGGCATTGGACAAGTGCCTACTCAACCAATGGCAATTTTGACACAACCAATGCACTCTTCTTACTTACAAGTGCCAACCACTATGGTAAAGAAATCCATGCCAATTCCAACAACTGCATATCAATACATTGGCCAAAGTGGAGTGCCTCCACCACCTCCCACTACATTTGGAATTCCTGACAATTTAGGAGGTGGATTTGTGAACACCCAACAATCACAAGTGCAACCTAATCAAGATTTGGCTCAACAATTACAAGAACTACGAAATTTGGTCCTTAACATGAACAACAAAGGGGTGAAGGATGTCTCTTTTGAGGAAATTTCTCCTTTTCCATTTGATAAATCCATTAATATGGTGCCATTTCCAACCAGTTTTGAAATACCTAAATTTGACAAGTATACGGGAGAGACATGCCCTGTCACCCATCTCAAAGAATTTTCCATTTTGTGCCAAGAGGTAGCCTACAGTGATGACTATCTTAAGAGACTCTTTGCACGAAGTCTTGGTGGCCCTGCACTTGAATGGTTAATGAATTTACCTAAGGGCTCCTTTACTTCATTCAATGATTTGACAAGCAAGTTTATAGCACATTACTCTTACAACATTAAACATCATGCCTCATTGAGTGACTTGTGCAACACAAAACAACGAAATGGAGAAACTTTTGCCAACTTCCTACAAAGGTGGAGACATCTTGCTAATCGTATGCCATATAAAATCAAAGATTCCCATCTTGTGGATATATTTATCAAGAACTTGATACCCGAAATTTCCTTCCACATGAAAATGGCTAGCCCTGAAGACATTTCCACTTTAGTCAAAAAGGGCAAGAATATTGAAAATGGACTTTTGGAAAAAGGCACCATCAAACATTATAATTCATCATCCTCCAACAATGAGTCAAACAACAATAGCAAACCCAAAGTCTGGTCCAAGAATAAGGGTATTATACATGATGGTGTTACTGATGTCAAAAACCTTCAAGGAGGGAACAACAACAACTACCGCAATCGAAACAACAACAATTCAAATCATGACAACCAAAGCAATCAAAAATCTAGAAATCAAACACAATTCTTTCCACGCAACAACAACTACAACCGTGACTATGATCGAAATAGAAAGTTCACTAACTTTCGTGAGCCTTTGGAGACCATCTTTCAAAAATAAGTGGATCACAACTTGATGGTATTTCCTAATACACGTCCTTTTGATGAAAATCAACCAAAGTCAAAGTGGTATAGGGAAAACAAATACTGTAAATACCACCGTATCAAGGGACACAACACCAACAAATGTATCAAGCTCAAAGTTTTTATCCAAAATCTTATTGATGATGGGGAAATTGAAGTGGAAGGAGGTCCAACCTCTAAAAATGCTAAATTGAAGATATTTCAAATACTATTTTCTGATCACAACAATGATAACAACAATACCAACAATGCAAATCAAGCCTCCACATCAAATGCATTACCTTATGATTATTCCACTAACCACATATTAGGGTTTGACTCCTTGTGTGGTCACGTTGAAGAAGTAGACACTCATGTGAATACCCTTGTTTTACAAGTAGCTGATTGTGATGCCACCACTCGAAGAGGAAGACTTACTTTGCAAGCTGCCACTCCCAATAATACTAATTCACCAATGCCACATGCGCCCGCTGTGCCATCCACCTCACAAAGGCCCGCTTCTCGCTATGATGTGTTGTCCTAGCTAGGTAAGACCCCTGCACAAATATCCATTCTTGAGCTTCTTACCACATCACCCATCCACAAAGAGATCTTGGAGAAGGCTCTTTTAGAGTCTCGTGTTCTTGAAAAAATTAATGCTTCCCAATTCACTGCCATGATTGGAAACCTTGCCGCTCAACAACACCTTGTCTTCACAAATAAATATTTCCAAGGTCATGATCCCCACCATAATTTTTCGATCCACATTGAAGTCCTTATACAGTGACATAAGATTAAAAGAGTCCTTATAGACAATGGATCCGGTTTGAACCTTTGTACATTGAAAATGATTCATTTCTTGGGACTTCCAGAGGACCTCCTAGATGTTAATAAAATGATCAAAATAAAAGCATATGATGAGAGGGAAAGAGAATCAAAAGGAGTTATCATGTTGCCTCTAAAAGTTGGACCAGCCATCATAAATACTTAATGCCATGTCCTAGACTTGGATTTTCCATATAACATCTTGCTTGGTAGACCATGGATACATACACTAAAGGCGGTCCCATCCACTTATCATCAATGCTTGAAATTTTCCCACCAAGGAAGAGAGATCACAATCCCAGGGGATCCCACCCCTTTTGAATTTTGTAAAAGATTGGAAGGTGCACCAATGAATTTTTGTCCAATAAGTGAGTTTGCCAAAATTGTACCTAAATCTCTCACAACAGTACCAGAATTAGCTAATGAGGATTCAAGCTCCCACAAGGGAAAATAGAAGATTGGAGATACTAAAATTAACACCACAGGAAAGAAGGTTACTTTTGCTGATTTAGGAATGGGAGAATATAAGTTTGAAAATGCCTTGTGTGTGGGACAACTACCACTCTCCCCCCGTTCCTTTGGAAAACCTTCTCAATTGTCACCTTCTACTAATAAGGAAACCATGCAAGTTAGCAAGACAACATTTGAGCATTGGGGTTCACTTAGTGATGAGCACATGGAAGATAATATCCTAGATTGGCTATATTATGATGGAAAAGATGAACCTATAGAGTTTCCTAAGGACAAATATGTCAAGGCACCTCCCATTATTGAAAACGTGGGATATCATGGTACCAGCCTTGGACCAAAAGAAGATGGAATTAGAAAACCTTTAGAAGCTAATAGCTATCCTAAAGGATGTGGATTGGGCTCCATTAAACCTAAGGTATCCTTTGCTGACAACTATTGTATGGTTGAACCTAATTCTGAGACTGAAGAGGAGGAATTCTTTGAAGTACCTTTCCAATACATTGAAGATGACCTAGATAATTATGTCCACACCATTACAATAGATGACCTTTCATCCATTAATCTACCTCTCACCAACCCTAACATGATAGACTGGGACCTTCAAGATATACCACTAGCTCTCGATATCTGTAAGTCTGATGAAGCAGTGATGGCACTTTTTGGCCTCAAGAATCTCCGAGATTATGAACATGAGATCTAATACAATGAAAAAGCCTACTTTGGTAGCCAAGTCAACTCTCTTAGTCGCAAAAGTGAAAAAGAAAATAAAAATGGAAAAATAAAAGAAACATCCTCTAGTGAAAACCCTTCTAGGGAACTTTTGGATGAAGAAAAAGATAAAATAAAGGACGCATCTTCTGGTGAAAACTTAGAGGTGCCAGAAGAGGGAGAGCTTGACTTGCCATTCAGATCCTTGCCACTAGAAAAATCACCTATTTTGAATGAAGACACAATTCCAGTCAACTTGGAAACAAAGGATAGTCCACAAATCACCTACATTGTTGCTACCTTAAGTCTTGAGGAACAAAAAGCCATGACTGAATTCTTGAAAAAAGGAAAAATCAATTTTGCATGGACATACAAAGACATGCGTAACCTAGATACAGATTTGGTTGTGCATCATTTGACAGTTGATCCCAAGATTAAACCAGTAAAGCAGAAGTTGCGCAAAATGCACCCTAAAGTAGCACTCCTAGTCAAATTAGAGTTGCAGAAAATGTTAGAGGCAAAGTTCATCCGTCCTATTGACTATCCTGAGTGGGTCTCCAACATTCTTCCTATAGGAAAAGCATCTGGGGGCATCCGTGTTTGTTCAGATTTTTGAGATTTAAATCTCGCATGTCCTAAGGATGATTTCCCACTTCCTAACATAGATATCATAGTGGATTTGACTGTTGGACATGAGATGTTGTCTTTGATGGATGGATTTTTTAGTTATAACCAAATTAGAATTGCAGAAGAGGATCAACATAAAACGGCATTCACAACCCCATGGGGAACCTTTTTTTATCAAGTCATGCCTTTTGGCTTGAAAAATGCCAGCGCCACTTATCAATGCGCAATGACTACCATATTCCATGATCTTCTATATGTCATAATGGAGGACTATGTTGATGATATACTAGGAAAATCCAAGACAAGAGAATCCCACATTGATGTCCTTACCACTATTTTTGATAGATTGGAAAAATACAAAGTGCATCTTAATCCTAAGAATTGTGTATTTGGGGTCAAATCAGGTAAATTTTTAGGCTACATTGTGTCAAGAAGAGGTATTGAGGTAGATCCAGCAAAAGTGAAGGCCATCATGGATATGCCTCCACCTACCACACTGAAACAACTTTGCAGTTTTCAAGGAAAGTTACAATCTATTAGGAGATTTGTGTCACAACTAGCAAATAAAGTCCATCCACTTCAGCATTTTCTTCGCAAGGGAAACAAGTTTCAATGGGATTGCCTATGCCAAAAAGCATTTGAACAAATTAAGACATATTTGGCTAATCCTCCAGTTTTAGCACCTCTAGTTGCAGGATGACCATTGATTCTATACATTTCAGCTACTTCAGTTGCCTTAGGAGCACTTTTGGCACAATTAGATGATAAGGGGAATGAGCAAGCCATATATTACCTCAGTCGAACACTAGTTGGCTATGAGTTAAACTACATTGTTATTGAGAGAGCATGTTTGGCTGTAGTCTTTTGTACACAAAAACTACGTCATTATATGCTTAATCATACTACATATCTCATTGCCAAGATAGATCAACTCAAGTATTTGCTATCAAAAGCTACCCTCACTGGTCGAGCAGCAAAATGGGTCTTAATTTTAAGTGAGTTCAACATTGTTTATAAGGATCGTAAGGCCATTAAAGGACAAGTAATTGCAAAGCAGCTTGCTGAAGCTCCTCTTCAAGGTGACCATCCCATTGTAGCTAATTTTCCAGATGACACAATTATGACCCTAGCCCCAACTGCACCATGGAAATTATTTTTTGATGGATCCTTTACACAAAAAGGATTGGGGGCAAGAATTTTGTTTGTGATAGCACAAGGGGATCTCATTCCTAAGTCTTATAAAATATCATTCCCTTGCACAAACAATATAGATGAGTATGAAGGTTTGGTCATAGGACTATGTCAAGCTATCAGATGGAATATCAAAAACCTTCTTTTCTTTGGAGACTCACAATTGGTCATTAAACAAATCACAGATACATACCACACCAAGGATGAGAAATTGTTGCCCTATCGCAGAATAGTTGAGGATCTTAAACAACATTTTACAGAGATTGTTTTTCAGTAGATTCCAAGGGCTAATAATAAAGCAGCAGATGCCATGGCTACTATTGCCTCTATGATTGCCATGCCAGAATATAGTCCTAAACGTGAGTTTCTCGTTGAGAATCCTTTTACTCCTGCTTATGAGAAAACTAATTTAGAGTTGGTGTGTGAGATTGTGGGTCCTGAGTCTCCATGGTATGCTGATATCTTTGCCTATTTATGTCACAAAACCATTCCCATAGCCCTCACCCCAAATCAAAGCAAAACCTTCATCCATCGAACCACTCTCTATAGCATCCTAGGTGATACACTTTTCAAAAAACACTTTGATGGAACCCTCCTTCGATGTCTCAGTTCAGATGAAGCTCGAATGGCATTAGAAGAGGTTCACCAAGGGATTTGTGGCACCCACTCTAGTGGCCTTACGTTAGCAAAAAAGCTTCTTAGGAAAGGTTACTATTGGCCCACTATGGAAGCAGATGCATATCAGTTTGTGAAAAGATGTGTTCCATGTCAGCAGCATGGTGATTTGATACACGCTCCTGCCCAAGACCTTCAACCCACCATCACTCCATGGCCCTTTTCCTGCTGGGGATTCGATCTTGTTGGTCAAGTATACCCAAATTCCTCAAATGGCCACAAGTACATTATTTCCACCACTAAGTACTTCACAAAGTGGGTCGAGGTTATTCCATTAACCTACATCACTGGAAAATAGATTTCAAAGTTTATCCTGAATTACATTATTTGTCGTTTCGGTATACCTCAAGATATCATGACTGATAATGGTACCCCTTTCAAAAATCAAGAGGTTGCCACCCTATGTAGGAAATTCGGAATCACCCAGCATTTTTCCACCAAATACTACCCCCAAGGCAATGGCCAAGCTGAAGCTACCAATAAAACCATTTTGAAAATCCTAAAGAAAATCGTTGATGCAGCTGGTCGTGATTGGCACATCCAAATTGCTCCCGCCCTTTGGGCCTACTGTACCTCCATCCGCACCCCCACATGAGCCACCCCATTTTCCCTTTTTTATGGTTTTGAAGCCGTCTTGCCCATCAAAATTGAGATCCCTTCCCTCAGAATCTCTCTCAAGAATCTCATATCCAAAGAAGAATGCCGAGTTGCTCACTTGCAAGAGTTGTCACTCCTTGATGAGAGATGACTCAATGCCCTAAACCACCTCCGTGTGTATCAAAATTGCCTTCAGCTTTAGTATCATAAGAAAGTAAAGCCATGAGAATTTGAAGTGGCTGACTTAGTTTTGCAACATAACATGAAGAATCTCCAGAACTATGAAAAGAAAGGAAAGTTTGAGGCAAATTGGCTAGGACCATTTATCATTACAGCCAAATATGGTTCTGGGGCCTATCAGATTGCTACTCCAAAGGGAGATCCACTCCCTAAGCCTGTAAATATCCAACATCTCAAGCGGTTCTATGCTTGAGCCTTTGTAGTTCTTGTACAGTGTTTATAGTCTCGAAAAAATTCAAAAAAAATCATAAAATGTTCCTGAAAAAAGCCCTAAAAAGCAGAAAAATGTTCCTAAAAAAAGTATGAATTCATCCATTGTCTATAAGGCTCATTTTGCTTCATTCCATTCCACTTCCCTTGTGAAAAGTCTTATCTAGCCTTTTGCATTTCATGCATCTAATACAAGACCTCTTGTCCGCGAGGCTACATTTCACTTCCATCTTTTCAAAGACCTCTAGTTCGCGAGGCATTTTCCATCAAGTGATTGTCATCCCATTATGCTGAGCTTTTTTACAACAGTGACCACACTTGGACTTACACAAAATCACCATTTGAGACTTAATGCTTTAGGAAACTTGTTCGCTTCACAGCCCTTGCTAAAAACAAACAATTTTATGATCATTTGACACTTCAACTTGACACACTTTCATAGGATGCATCCTTCCTATAGGTGACATTGTGACATTCACTTCTAGACCTAAGGTTCTTGGCAGGAACTATGGACTGAATGACTACTTGGTCACGAGGTTCTTTTTTGGTTGATTTTATTTGTGTGTTAGTGATAGCCTTTTATGGTGCACCTTGATCTTCCATATTTTTGTTGTACCAGAATAGCTGTCATTAACTACACATGTTTTTGTGGTATGATCTATTTTTGAGACTTTACTTCTTGTGTGTCAATTTCAGGTTATGTTAATGCGTTGCCTAATGGGGGCAACGGGTTAGCACACATCTCACCAAAGATCCCTAAAAGACTTTGGGTGTGCCCAGACCTCTCTATTGCGTATATGACATTTGATCCATCATGACTATGCAAACTACACCTATTGTCCTAAAGTCTCTATGCTTTTTTCTGTCTAGTCCATGCAAAAGAGTCATGTCATTTATGCTTCTATAGCATATAATGCATAAACTCATTTGCAAAATCAAATTAAGGTGTGCTCTCCATATGAACACAATGGAATCTCTTGATATCATGTAGTTAGGATACATGTAGTCTAGGGTTTCATCCAAGTCGTGCTTGGGACAAGGTCCTATTTATTTCCCCCCTCCTATGCTATGCTCCTGGGTTTCTATGAGTGACAACTATGATAGATATTCATTCATTAGTTCATTTTCATTAGGTTGCATTAGCTTCCCACTTTTACACATTAATATTCATTTGATTAATTTCATTTCATGTTCATTTTTAGTTCATTAGATTGCATTAGTTCATACATTCATTTTAGTGATCACATCTAGGGGCATATATATCCTAATCACGTCTAACATATATATATCATGAATCCATAAAACAATGCATACATCTCATAATCACTCACTAATCTGCATCACACACATGTTAGGCATCATGTACATATGCATACATCATAGGCAATATCACATAGCATCACATCCTGCATCACAAGCATTAGTATCCACATCATAAATCTATACATACATCCATACACATAGAATCATCAAATCATGTCATGTATATATCTCAAAAAATAATGTTTGTATAGTCCATATACAAATCATATCAAATCATATAATACAAATGGATCATCAAAAATCGTTGCATCTGCACATATATGTCAAAACACTGATCACTATATGGAATCACGTAGCCAGCTGTGAGGGCCCTGCCCCCCCTATATCCCCCCCTCAAGGAGGTCTCTGCTATCCTACGGACTGCTCTGATCTGGCTCTGCCCCCTGAGATCCATGAGCTAGCTCCCCTCTCAAAATTTGGCTGCTGCTAGTCAGCAGGCACGACCTCCCTATAAAGCGACCTATAATAGGCTGCTTCTTGTATAGCCTGTGTCTCTGCTCGGCTAGCTGCGAGGGCCTCCTGCAGCATTGTGATGGTTGCCCCTGGCTGTACAATCTGCATGGCTATGTCCCACTGCCTGCGGTATCCGTCCAACTGCGCCTGATGGGTGGCCCGCTCAGCCTATAGGGCAGCAACCTCCACTCGGAACCTCTCTACTCGAAGCCTCTCTACCTCTGCTCGATCCTCCACCCCTATCGGGGTGCCCATCCCTGCAAACTCCCCAGCATCCACTCATGCCTGTAAGGCTGCTAAAGCCTCCTGTGCACTATCCCCCCTGACCCTCTGCACCTACAGCTCTGCCTGTATGGCCCCCATGGCCTACTCTAAACTGTCTGCTCGTGCCTGCTGCACCTATGCTACCCCCTGTAGATGGGCTACCTCTATCCACAGGCTGTCCCTCTCGGCCCTAACCATGTCTAGGTCCTCCCTCTGTCCCTGTGAAGGTGCCTGCGGTGGTGCCTATGGCTGAACCTATGCCTGTGCCTGTACCTATACCTGTACCTGGGGTGCTATCTGTAGTGGCCCTTGTGCTAGTACTGGCCCTGGCCCTCTCCGCGCTCGAACTCTACGCCCATGCAGTCCCTCCTGTGCCCCTTGAGCTGGTGGTGGCATCATGGTAGCCTGCCCACCATCCCCTACTCCATCCCCCTCTCCATGTGCCTGCTCTGCTTGCGGTGGTGCCCCTAGCACTATCAGCCTGACCTGCTGGTGGGTTGCCCACCACTGTGTGTACGCTGGTGTCATACTTGCGTCTCCCTTGTCCTAGCTGTGCACCCATAGCACTACTAACATCCCCATCCAAGAAGCTCCTACTGTGGTCCCGTGTCCCCATATCCGGCCACACTTGCGTGACACTACAGGATATAAAAATCTATCTGGCACTGTATCTTGTACCCTTCCAAACTGTCATCGCACTCGAGAGGGCATGTAGCGCATGATCACATGCATGGATTGGCCAATGATCCAACAGTTAGTCTGTGTATACGGGAGGTACATCTGATCCTCTGTGTCATCCTCACCACCCGCTGCTAGTGTCTGCCCCCACCGCTCTACTCCGTCATACAGAGTCCACTCAAACATGATGATCTCATCTAGGCATTGACGCTAGAACCCAATAGACTTTGTCGATGTATACTAGATCGGAGGCTAGTATTTGCAGGCATATAGCTCCCCAGGCTGCCTGGTCTCTCGCCGAGTGATCAGCCATGTGACTTTGATATGCTCCCATGACCAGACCATCAGTAGTGTCAGTCTTGGTCCTACCGTGCGCTGGGTCCGATATTCACACATATGCAAATCGTGATACAACTCAGCCAGGATAGTCTGTCCCTAGTAGTAGACTGCTCCATCCTCCTATAGCAGAGTGCTCAACACTCGTGCCCACCTGATCGGCCACCCGTGTCCTGCATGATCTAGCAGCATCCGCCATATTAGTGAGGCTAGGTATACTGCTAGCCTCGGTAACCTCTGCTCTAGTGCACCCCTCCACGACAACCATGATCACTAGATGGGTAATCTCTGTTGCTGCCGGCCAAAACACTCTCTCAAGAATGGATCTGAACCCTCTAGTACATACTCTGGGTACGCACTTCTGATCGGTACCCGCAGGATCTGCCACACATCTAGGAGTCTGACTAAGGTCTCCCCTATCAGTAGCCGAAAGCTCCCAGTAAGCGTGTGCCAATGCTCTATGAGAGCCGATAGCTGCGCTGAATGGCCCCTCAGATTTGGCCACTTGTGAGCGTGCTCTAGATCGCATAGTCGCACGTGCCCCCAGTCTGCATCTGTCAGCCTCTCCTGTATCATCATGGTCGAAGGATAGTGCTCCCTCGACCTAAATACCACCGTATCCTCCTGCAACATAGACATGCAGAGCGTCAGTTTTGCTAGCCTATGATGTCCCTCCACCGGGGCATCTCCCATTGCCTCTCCCTAGTTTACCTTATTTGGCATGATTTCTTTTCTGCATAGATGCATTTTTGCACAGACGCTGATCAATGGAGATGCTGATCAGCAGAGCTACTGATCTGCGTAGACGCCGATCAGTGGAGATGCCAGTTCTGAGCATTCTGTTGTCTACGGAGATGACTAGACATCCTTCGTTGTCTCTGCTGGCTTTTGTCATCCGTGTAGATGACAGAATAAACCTTGTCATCTCCGTGAACTATCTCGCCCTTTTGGCATCTACGCAGACAACAGGGTGTATCCTGTCGTCTTCGCGGACGTCGAAGTCCCTCAACTGTCATCTGTACAGACAAAAGTGTAGAGACTGTCGTCTCTGCCAAGACTCTTTTTTCGTACATTTATGGCCTAATAAATGCACCTCATCTAGCCTAGTCTACCAAAACACGAAGAGGATTAGATGACTTACCGGTGGGCCCATCTCGGCTGCTCGTTAGTACTCCCGCACGCGCTCACCAAGCTGCAATCAATCAATGGGGTCCATGTTCGCTCTAGATGCTTTGCTCGCTGTGTGACAATGACCTTCTTTGGGCCCCTTAGTGGTTTATATAGGGCCCCTGCAGCCCCCATTTGAGCCCATATCTTCCCTAAGATGTGCCCGTCCCCTTTTTATCTGCAAGCCATGCAACGGTTATCATTTATTTCTATTTTCTATTATTTTTTAAGACCTTTTTTGCAAAAATTGCCAAAAAAAAAAAATTGCGCAATTTTTGTGAGGGGGCACCCTCCTCCTTTGTTGTTGCCATAGGACTCCTTCCTTCTCTGGGGCAACCTATACTTTGTTTTCTTTGATATGATGTTGTTCCAACATCACATTAAAGAGGGGCAAAATGTAGACGCTTAAAATCATCCCTAAACACTATATTAATTAATTTTAATATCGCCCATGACATTGTAATTAATTATATTGTTCACATTCCTCTACTTATTTAATTAAATTATTTTAATTAAATAAGTTCATTCTTCTAAGTATTTAAATTTAATTTAAATGCTTCTAGCTTTAATGCATTAAATTAATTTAACACATGATCCTCCACATTCCTCTTTTTTAAATAAATTTTACTTATTTAAATTTGTTAGAGTAAATAATTAATTATTAATTATTTATTCTATTGCTTAAGCTTACTTAGGTCATGCATTTATTTTATATTTTATATTTAATGCATGTTGTGGTTAGTTGGTGACAACACGGGAGTTTGTTCCCTTTTAGTTGTCACACTTATCTCCTAGCACCTTCCAGCTTGTTCTACAAGCTTCCATGAGCTCTTTATATTCGAGCTCTCCTCTTTGTATTTTTATCACAATAACATCACATCATTTCTTATTGTAAATACATTTCTTCTTGTGTTTTCATTCATGGTGTCTCTCATGTCCGTTTAGGGTTTTTGCCCTTGCTCCATGCTCCTCCCCTTTCTTGGCTTCTCTTTGACAGGTTTTGCATGCAGGTGATTTTGGGCGTCTTCGGAGTTGGCTTTCCTCGACTCCAACATGGTATCAGAGCTTTTCTATGTGCAAAAGTAGATTTTAGTTTCCTTATTTGAGAGATTTGGGGGGGGCAAATAAACTTTATTGTAGTTTTTTGAAAAATAAAGTATGCTCTTCTCTTGCATCTTTGGATGATCCTGAGAATCAGAAAAGTTTTGACAAAAACAGTTTTTCTCTGGGGTTTTAATCTCAAATTTGACAACCAACTTGCATATTTGGAGTTTTCAATCAGTTTTGCAGGTTCCAACATGCCATTGATGGACTTAAAAAGCTGATCCAACATTTGCATGTCATATTTTGGTTGCTGGGGTCATTTTTTGATTTTTGGAGCCATTTTTTACTGTTAAAGGCATCTGATTTACACTACAGCAACATCTTTTGTTCGCAACCCCGAAAAACCATCTGGGTATCTTTTAGATTTTGCATTACTCTCTTGGAGACTAACTCTATGATGCTATTTTGATTTTGTATCATTTGCATTCATAGTTTAGATATTTACTCTTTGCACTAGTTTTCTAGGTTATTAATCTTTTCAGATTCTAACATGGTACCATTTTTCCCATGTGGTTTTCTCTCTTTCCTCGCTTACAGAGGTTGCATTCTTCTTGCATTGTACATGGGTACCTAACATGGCCTCGTTGCCGGGACCCATTATGCATTCATCTTAGCTTTGTGAGCTTAAGGCATTTCCCTAAGTTGCACTTAAGGGGGGGTGTTAGAGTAAATAATTAATTATTTACTCTAACACCCCCCCTTAAGTGCAACTTAGGGAAATGCCTTAAGCTCACAAAGCTAAGATGAATGCATAATGGGTCCCGGCAATGAGGCCATGTTAGGTACCCATGTACAATGCAAGAAGAATGCAACCTCTGTAAGCGAGGAAAGAGAGAAAACCACATGGGAAAAACCCTCCCCCAAAAAGAGGTAAGAACCTAGTGAAGAACGGAAGAAGTCTCCAACTAGGGAAATTGTCCCCTAAAACAAGAACAAGAAGTGATCATGTAGAAGCAGCATCACTGAAGCAAGAAGAAGCCACAAAATTTTCCATATTGCTGATCTAAAGAACCTCCATGGAAGAAGAAGGCACGAACCGAGCATGTCTATATGGTAGATGATCCATCTCATCGAAATACATAGGTAGCCAGCCACTGCAATCGCCTTGTATATAGGATCAACCACTGAATACATAGTTCACACTATCAAACCATCGAACCATGGATGCATTAGAACACAGCATAACCCCCCCTTAATGTAGATAGGGTGTGATGACAGGCAACTGAGAAGGTGAGCCAAAATCTCCTGCAAACAAACCAAGAACGAGGAGAGAGGAAAAGAAGTACAGACACCGATAAAGACACGGTCTAACTGACTCTGCATGGGGCTAATTTCGTGGAAGGGACACTCACTTGACAAAGGGAGAATGCCTAAAACAGCAAACAAATAATCCCCCCCATGGTGCTTTATGAAAATAGTGCAAGTACACCTGACTCAAAACAACATTCATGACTCCCGGAATGCAAAAGTGACACTTTATCTCAGCGCAAAAATAAAAAATGCTTCAAAATGATAGCTACAATGATCAGAAAGGAAAAAGAGCTGCAACAAAAGAAAGTACATTCGAAAAGAAAGCAAACCATGCCAGGAGAACGATCTTCGGGCCTAAAACAGTCAAAATATCCAACATATAGCTAAAATGCCAAAACTATGATAGAAAGAGCAGAGGCCAAAAACTAAGGAAAATGACTTCATTTCTGAAAAGTATACAGAACCAGCTTTCCAGAAATATAAAGTTTTCAAAAAACTGACATGGGACGTAAAAGATATGCATGTCGGAGTCAAAAATAGGACTTCAGACTTTGACTGAAAAAATGAGCAATAAAAATGCATCAAAATAAAAAAATACGTGCACCAAAATCTCTGTCTTGGAACTAGCTTTCCGACGCTTCTTTCGGATCGGAAAAATACCTCCGTATGCAAAAGTTATGGCCAAAAAATGAAAGGTAGGTCTAAAACCAAATCAGGAGAGTGCAAGCAAGGATGATGACACATGATGACATTATGCTGACGTCAGAAGAATGCCGATTAAAATTGATGGCCTGTCAGCCATCGCCACAAAAAGGATGCCACGTGATAGTATAGATGACAACACGAGAGTTTGTTCCCTTCTAGTTGTCACACTTATCTCCTAGCACCTTCCAGCGTGTTCTACAAGCTTCCATGAGCTCTTTATATTCGAGCTCTCCTCTTTGTTTTTTTATCACAATAACATCACATCATTTCTTATTGTAAATACATTTCTTCTTGTGTTTGCATTCATGGTGTCTCTCATGTCCGTTTAGGGTTTTTTCCCTTGCTCCATGCTCCTCCCCTTTCTTGGCTTCTCTTTGATAGGTTTTGCATGCAGGTGATTTTGGGCATCTTCGGAGTTGGCTTTCCTCGACTCCAAAAAAATTCTCCACATCCTATTAATTCATCTAAACCTATGATTAAATTAAATCTCATTTAATTTAATCCTAAAACCTCACTAGCCTACCTAACCCACCTTGCTAAACCTACCCACTTCTTTAATCATGCTTGCTTTGCATAATCATCCTAGCTAAATCTCCTCTTAATTATAAGTGTGTTCTCACACATGTGTGAGGAATCCTCACACATGTGTGAGAGATGTTCACACTTTCCTCATCCCTCATGTCTTGCATGCCTCTTGCACACTTGTCCTCTTGCATGAGAGTCAAGGTGTCTCACACATGTGTGAGAAGCCATGCCCTCTTACACCTCTTACACATTTGTCTCCCACTTTTTCTCTCAAGATTGCTCACACATGTGTGAACACACCTTGAGCCTCTCAATTATTAAAGGATTTTTTTTGACTTTTGCATGGCTTGTCCTCTAGCCCATGTGTCTCCCTTGTGGCACCTATGTGGATGCCACATGGATGCCACCTCACCAAGCCCTCCCTCAAGCTTATAAATAGAGGGCTTGTCTCAAGCATTGGCATCTCCTATTATTTTGCATTGTTATCATGTTGGTTTGAAATTTGAGTTTGCATTCATAGTTTTAGCTTTCATGGTAGTTTGAGCTTCCATTGATAGAGTCTCATAGTGATTGTGTAGGTTCATACTAACAATTTGGTAGAGGATTTGATTTAAATTATGCATTGTTAATCTAGTTTCTACATGCATTTGTAGCTTCATTTTAGCTTGCATTTTTATCATAGTTTGCACATTTAGTTAGCTCTTTCATTACATATCATCTCCATCTTTGAATGCCTTCAAGAATGGCTCTCTTCATAGCCATTTCTTGAGGTTTTCTTCATCTCATTTAGCTTAGATTCATACTTTACTTGCATACACATTTGTACTCACTCACTCAAGAGATTCACTTATTGTTGTGTTTGGGAGAGCACATCAAACACCCCCCCCCCCCCCAATCTTAACACACAAACAAGGCCTCTCATAGGTGTCCTTATTGAGCTGTAGAGGTGGCTAGAAGGTTGGATTTGCTAATTGCTTAGGTTGCAAAACCCAAGCAAGCATTAGTTAGTATTTTGTTCTTTTTCATTTTGATAAGTCTTTGATGCAATTTTAAGATTTTAAACTAGTGTTTGTTTGTTAACCCATGCTTCTTGCAGGTCACATTTTCTAGCACACAATTTGCAAATTTACTTAAAAATAATAATTCTATTATCGACATGATTTACTTTATATTTTAATAAATATAAATATTAATGAACTTATGGTAGATCAAATATGGAAAAAAGACTTTTTTTAAATATTAAATTACATAATATTAAAGACAATATTATGCTAATAAAATACACATCAAATTTTAAATGCTTTCGTATCTTTGCATGTTATTTGAATCAATTTTCATTGTGACCATATCTAGTATTATAACTTTCATATATTTTATATTTTAAAATTAAAATAATAAATTCATATTTATTCTCATATAGCTAAGCTTTTGAAACTTAAGTTTCAACCAAGTTAGCATTATAACACTAGTAAATTTGGACCTATTTTTTGATGAGCATTAGTCAATATTTCAACACTCAAAGGTTGAAAAATATTACACTATAATTTGGTCAAAATTTTGATTTAATCTAGGGCTGTCGATATATCGACAGACCATTCCATCGAAAATATCCCAATCTCTATCACATGGTGACGTTATACCACTAGTAGGAAACGTCGAAAGTTTGACAATTACAACTTTGTTATCGACGATCATTCTATTTGAAAGATCAACATTCAAGAAATTGTTATCGATGAGCTTGTCATGCCCTTGATGGAAGACCATGTCAAAATATAGACAAAATTGAGATTTTATCAATAAGTTTGTCATGACATCGATGATAGGCATCATCAAAATAGTGACTATTAGCTATCAAAATTTTGATGATAGCCATACTTTTTAAAAAAAAAATTAATGACACAATTTCAAAGCGGGAAATCTCCTAGTGCGTCTCTCTAAGGAAATTCTTATCAAAGTCCACCACAACCCCTAATTTCTTAGGCCTTCATGACAAAGCATGCTTTGGTAACTTCTTCCGACCTAGTCCTTGTTAAGACTCATGTGGCCATTCCCACAAGGAGAAGACCCTGGAAACTATTGGAGCTTCCAACATACACCCAATACCTTGAAGGTTTCATTCCATGGAGAGAGAGAGAGAGAGAGAGAGAGAGAGAGAGAGAGAGAGAGAGAGAGAGAGAGAGAGAGAGAGAGAGATCTAATAGAATTTATGAAGTGGGATACTGAGTTGGAAGTTAAGGCTTGAATCAAGATACAACATATTTACCACATAAGCCATCTTGGGTTGATTTTCATGGTTTGTGTCAGTGCATTATTTCGTTTCCTGAATGCAGCTAGATACTTGGTAGTTAATAACTGAATAGTTTGATATGTTATTTTTTAATTACACTTGATATTTCAGATGTACTGGTCAAATTAAGTCTGTAGAAGATCACCAAGCCACAAGATCAATTTCATGCACCCAATTTGAAAGATTTCTATCAAGCCCTACCTTAACTTGATCAATTAGGCTAAAGTGTTGTTTGTAAGTGTTTGTGTTGTAGGAGTGAGATTGGTTCTTGGTATTTGGGGAAGTGAAAGTGTTGCACTTGAGTAGTTTGAATGCTCCACAAAAATTTTTGAGTCCACAACCTTACTCTTGTTTTAGAGGAAAAGTTGCTTGGAGAGACCTAGTTGGAAAGAAGGCTAAAACCCACAAAATTGTAGTTTGTGTGTCCAAACTTTGTAAGGACTTTTGATTGTTGGTATTTTTGATAAATCTATCATTTGAACAAGGATAGAGTGCCCTAAGACTTCAGTCATCACTTTGAGTGTTGCTGTGACTATCATGCAAGGCAGACCCTAGGAATAAAAGGGAAACCTAGGAAAGGAAAAGTGAAAGTTTGAATTAATATTGAAGTTGCATATTTAGTGATAATTGTTCCACTCAATGGTACATTTGGCATGTTGGAAGATTTACCCAACATCATAGAAGTTTTTGTTGTGTGCACTCTGCATCAATCTGCCTAACTAATATGTAGCATTGAACAATTATGATGTCTCAATCATAACTATTGGTCAAGATCTGGGCTAGTCAACATTGGTCAATGCTAGGGTTTGACCAAAATCATGCATTTTTATGTTTATTAGGAATCTTCTATGTTTTGACATGCATTTTTAGGCATTTTAAGGCATTTAGAGTGAGAATCAATAAAAGTTGCAAAATTGACAAAAAAAGTTGTCATGCAAAATAATTTTTATTGCTGGGCAACTTTTGTAATTTTTGGGAAAGCAATTTTTTTGTCAATTTTGTAAATTTTATTGATTCTTACTATAAATGCCTTCAAATGCCTACAAATGCATGTCAAAACATAGAAGACTCCTAATAAACATAAAAATACATGAATTTGGTCCCAAAAAAACTTTTTGTTTACTTTTTCAAAAAGTTTTCAATGGAAAATTAGACTTAGATTTAGACTCAAGCACTTGATTAGACTCAATTACTAATAATATTTAATTTGAATTAAATTCTACTTGAGAAGAATTAGGATGAATAAAAATCTTCTTAAAATAACATATTCTAGCAGCTTCTTCCAACCTAGCCCTTGTTAGTAGGCAAGTATCTATTCACTCTGAGATGTTTTAAAAATCTTTCACATATTGCAAGCTAATTTCATTTTACCAAAGAAAAATAAGACTACTATGGAAGAGTAAGTGAAACAAACATTCTAAGAAGCAACACATGACTCACGACACATTCTTTGATATATCAATTAAAGACAAGATTACATGCAATGATGGTGCTTTCAACATTTTTATGGGAAGAGTGATTGATCCCTGTCATTTTACAAAAGTGATCCAACCGTGTTGGAGACTTAAAATTTTGCACATCCCCATCTACAATAATGATAATAATGCCCGTTAGAGACAATAATGATATGATACAAAAATAAGTTATAACTAAAATACTTTTAACAGGCAAATTTAAACCACTAATGTGTTAACTAGATCATAAATTAATAAAAGGGAGTGTTAGTGTAGTAATAGACCTCAAGTATCAATATTGTCAAACTCAGGCACTTCAGCTTAAGTTTATCAATTTTTCTGCTCAATACTATTGAGCTATCATTTTGCATGATGCTTAATGACAAGAATCCTTTCAAAGTCGTCTCTTGAAAAGCTAATCTAGAATCAATTCCAAGGTTCTAGGCAATCTTATGACCTATTAGAATTTATTGAATTGAAGATAAATGTGTATGTTCATGAGGAGGCCTTTGCTGGTTTGAATGATTACAAATAAGATGTTTAGTCTATTGTTTGAAAAGTAACCACAAAAGATATATATTTTTGGTATTTTCTATTTTAAGATGAATGCAATTTATTGATGCAACTATATCAATTCCTATTTTGATCAAGTGTTAGAAAAGAAAATAACAAAGATAAGGTAACAAGAGATTAAATAAAATAACTTGAAAGGAAAATTCTTAATGGACATGAATCATGGTAACAATACGTCTATGAGTTAAATCATTGAAAAGATCAGGTAGGAAACCAATGAAATTAGGATTAGTGCTTCGTCAACTCCACTAATGAAATCATTAATAGGAACTCAATAATGACCGAAAGATGTTTCACTTCTCATCAAATCACAAGGCCACAAAAAGTGCACTCATGAGAGACAAGAAGTTATTTAGGAAAAATATGTGATCTTTTCTCCAACACAAAATTTGTTAACACGAGGAAAACACTAGAACTAATTTTTCACACAATCATAAAAACACAATAAGACCATTGGCTCCATTATTATTCATGAACATGCATTCACAAAAATAACACACTTCGAAAAGAATAATTACACTTAGAATGAGAGCACCAATAACATATATTATTAAATCAAAATAATGTCCTAGAGTACACATTACATCCATGTATTTATAAGAAATCCTCTCCTCCATTTATGTTAGGAGTGAGAGCTCTTAAAATGCAAACTTGTGCTAAAAACTAATAAAATAAATCTAATTATATACAAATTGACTATCTAAATGGTGCTAAGTAGGTCTCCACCTTTTTTTATATCAATTAATGGGTGCATGAGCCTTTACATGACTTAAAGAAATGAAAGAAGGAATAGATAAGAAGAAGGAAGCTATAAGAGGATCTGAGAGTCACTTAAAGCTCTGAAAATGGAAGCTTGACCTTCTCTAAATGTTTCTAGGAGTTGAACTATCATCAAAATGTGTTTCTAGTACATGGAATGCTCTTAAAATAGAAAATGGTAGTTAATTGTTGGCACACTACTACTTCAAAAAAAAATTAGTGCAGCTCTGAGAAAAGCACATTGTATTGCAGGTTCCAAAAATGCAAAATTTTCCCAAGTGTCAAAACTAAATTTCCAGAATTTTGGTTTTCTTCCCCTTTATACTAAAATGATGTCTAGATGTTTTCTTTTGAATCTCTCTATTATTTTTGTCACTTGGGTGGCTTTAGGAAAATCCAAAGCTCTATATTTATCTTTTACTAATTATCGATAGTTGCTAACTTTTATTCAGGTTGCCACAAAATCCTCATGTTTAGTGCCTAGCTCCAACAATACCTCTTTAGTTTTGAATGCTTGCTTGATATCTTCATCTGATGAAGCATGTTTGAAGGTTTCTTAAAATTTTTGGACTAGTGACTATACCATATTGAGCTTAACCTTTGACTCATCTTCAAAAATATCAAGGAAAACAACTTTCTAATACATTTTTGCTTCCAAAATTTTCTCTTAAGTTTGGTCTCTTATTTTCTAAATATTTGCATGTAGACCCTCCATGAATTTATTGCTGATACATATCTTGTCAATCCAATCATTGATTTTATCCAACTCCTCAGTTGTATATACTTCCATGAGCATACGATACCTTTGACATTTTATCGGTTGGAGCACCTATAGGTATTTAATCCACATATGTGCCTCATCCATCAATCTAAAATCCTAGTTCACTATGGATACTAGCTTATCCACACTCTATTGAATATGGTGTAATAGGTTCAAGTTTCCCTATATTATTTGTGCACCTCTCTCCTCAAAATTGTCTCATAATTGTTGAAATGCCTCCAAAAATGGGTCTAATTGTACATTCTTCTTCTCTTTCCTCTCTAGTGTCATAGAAAGAGTGGTCTCTAGATTATCTAGGTCTATAGGACCCACAACTCCATGCAAATAGCCTCTCAAAAGCTTATTTTGTTTTTGTAGCATTAGTAACTCAGACTCATCTTGGTCCATATGTTTGAACACCTCTTTCATGCTAGTAGTGATCATCACTTTTGTGGTATCTAGTATGGGCTTCCCTACATGACCTCCTTAATCTAGTAATCCTTAGGAGTTAATTCCCTAGTGTCAGCATATGGAGGAGGAATAGCTATGTGTACAAGCAATTCTTGATCTTGGTTCTTCATTATGAAGGCTAGTGCGTGTGCATCACCAATTGGTGGCTCAAGCTACTTGATGGCTTTAACCAACTCTCTCATTCCCTCCTTAGTAGTCAAATTGAGCTGCTTCTTTTGCCAAAACATAGCCTCCCTCTTCAACCATGTCGATGTAGTGCCCACTGGAGACATGTACTTGACTGAAGAGGTGATTTCCACTGTAGGCCCTTTTCCCTTATTTGTCCTCTTTGGAGTATTTTCCCATTGAGAAAGATCACCAATTTTAGTCTCTATATTTACTTGGACTAATGTTCTAACCTCTATATCATGAGAAGTTTGTTGAGGCTCTTCAAGTATTTGCCCTTCCCTTGATACTTCATCAACTTGTAGTTGTTGGGGCTCAACTTCCTCCATTACCTATTCTCCTATTTCTATAACCTAAGGAAGTGGTGTTGCTAAGCCTTTTTCCAAAAATGTTAAGTCTTGAGATGGTGGTGGTATGCCTAGGGATCCTTGAGGTAGAGGCAACATTTGACTCTAGTCCTCTCTTAAGGATTCACTCCTGGGGTTATCTCTTTTCTTTTCTCCAACCTGTAGACACCTAAATCTGATTACATAAATAGGTAATCATATTTAGTCATCTCCTAGGGCATTACTAATTAAATATTTATTATTTAATTAATTAATTGTTATCTCCTAGTTAATTACTTAATTAAGTTAACTATAGTCCAATTGATAGAATCAAATGATATCCCAAAATCAATTTATCAATTAAATTCCTATTCCTCTATTAAATTAAATAAATCCTCAAATCTATTTAATTTAACCCCATATCCCCTATTTATTAAATAAACTATTTAATAAGTTATCCAAGACCCTAAGAACATCCTTAAACCTAATCTTTACCCCTAATCCAACCCAATTCACTCATACTAACCTCACTTAGCCTCCTAACTAACCCATCCCATCAAAGCTAAGCCACTTGCCCTCTAACCCCCTTTCTAAACTAAGCCTAATCCCCCTCCTAAACATGTGCACAACTTTAAGCAAGAGTTAAGACTTTCTAATCCAAGCCAAAGTCAACAAGTCTTCCTTATCCTCTTCCATCCCTATCCAAGAACATTAATGGCTCTCGCATCCCTCTTAATGGCTCTTACATTCCTCTTACACACTCATCCTCCCTCATTACTTCCTTTGACAAACCCTTATCCCATCCTCTCACACTCATCCTCCTTGTGACAAGTGTCACACCCTTATTGGTTCCAAACAAGGACAATCCATGTGCTTCCCTTTGAAAGCATCTTAGCCCTACCTCACCATTCTTCCATCCTTGAATTCTGACCCTCCATTTCACTACCCCTTAGCCTATAAATAAAGCCCTTCCCTCTCACAATCCATCATCCAATTTTATGCAACCTTATAATGCTCCACTAACTACTCCATCATAGCCATTTTACACCATCATAATGCTGAAATCCATCGATACCTCTATTATTGAAACCCTCATCCATGTACACACTTGGTAAAAACCCCCACCCTTTGGAAGCTTGAGGACAATGTGAGCATACATCTACTTTCCATCAAGCTTCGTCATCAAAAGTTGTGCCCAAGGAGCTTACCATTCTTGGTTTTCCTTTCTTTTGGTGATAACCTTGTCCTATCATAAGTGTTTACTTATTTGGTTATTGTGAATGCTTTTGTTAGTATTAATATTCCTTTTACACTAACTAGATTAGGTGATACAACACCATCTCAATACCTATTGACATGAAGTTGAATCAAAGAGGTTGAACACATCTATTTCTTGCCCCTCCATATCATCTATCCACTATTGCTACTCATCCTCTAATGTGGAAACATGAATCGGTTATTTAGGAGAATATGGAGGTGTCAATGTCAAGCTTCTTGTCCTCTTCTCTTTTGTTTCTCACGCTGAGTGAGTCATCTAACTCAAGGGGACATATTCAATTTTCTTGCCCTCTTCTTCTTCTTCTCCAACTTTTAGGATTGTCTAGGGAACCTATGGGGGTAGAGTAGTTTTATTCTTTAACTTCCTATTTCTTGTTCCTGCCATAGTGGGCTCAACCCTAGCCTTTCTGGGAGTTGAGGGGGAGGATTTTTCCTCTGTAGATGATGGTGGCACCCTCTATTCTTCCTCTTCCTCTTGTGACACATGTTCCTACTATGAAGGCACTTGTTCAGACTCTTGATCATGGACTTGAGCAACCAACTCAGCTTGGGGCTCAACTTGTTCAGGATTAACCTATTCTAGTTGAGGATCTTGAGCCTTAGCTATTTGCTTCTTATCCTTTTCTAAAGCT
The DNA here is from genome assembly GCA_028749045.1 of Cupressus sempervirens. Lineage (NCBI taxonomy): Eukaryota > Viridiplantae > Streptophyta > Pinopsida > Cupressales > Cupressaceae > Cupressus > Cupressus sempervirens. Next base: position 409,859,074 of record CM053785.1, read on the forward strand.
CTCTTCAATTTGAATCCCATATCAACTTCAAAATACTCAACCTCCCACTCATGTTGATGCACTATTCCTAGCCTCCCTAGGGATTGAGCTGGGAAGGTTGGTACTATAAAATTTTCACTTTTACCCTTAATAGTTCATGTCATGGCCTCAAGAGGAATAGTTAGAGTAATTGGATCAAGTTTAAAAGGTTTCTTGATCCATTCCTTCATTAATTGGACTATGTGGTAAGCTCTGTGATTGATATATGTGTTCTTATCGATTCTAATCTTTGCATTCATTATAGGCCTACCATAGATTTTGTCCCTATTATACAATGGATCCAAGACATCTTTTGTATCTTTCTTGACAATATTTAGTGAGATCTTGACCTTGAGTTCTTTCTCTACTAGATATAGAGTCATCCTATAATAATTCCCAATTCAGATATCATAGTCATCTATCACATTTATCCAGTGGTCTTCCAACGCATCTTCATGTACAAATTGCTTCCCTACTAGATGATGCACCATCCCAATGTTGTCAAAGTAAGGGCGAGGGGAGTTGTACTCTTCTAAGGGATATTGATCCCATTCTAAATTGAAGGTCATTGTAGCCTACTTTTGTTTGACCTCGAAAGTACCAATGGTGATTGGCCACACCCATGTCTTTTTGTGATGTTTCCTCACTGTCATATGCAAACATGAGTTGTCTAGTAATCTCTAACAAAATGAGCCTATCTAATGGATGTCTAAGGAGCTTCTTAGGGTTCTCTAATGTACCATCTACCCTTGGATAGGTGAATGTTTTGAATTGGATGTAGTATGCCTTGATCTCTATGATCCTGGCTATTGCTTTTACTAACATCCTTTTAGCATAATCACCCTCTATGAATTAGATGATTGCAAATATAAAAATGCCATTCACTACCTAGTACTCTATGCTTTTCTCTAAGAGTTTCTTCTTTACTAGTTGAGGGTACACAACATAGGGTCATGCATTAGCATCTTGCATGCTCCCCTTCTTGTAAAGTCCTGGGTAGTCTATAATTCTAGCTGCTAGTAAGTACACCAAATATGATGTCATGTAGAATTTTGGATTAGCCTTGATAGCTACCAACTACTCATCTAGGTTATCACTCAGAATTGTAGCCTAGTCTATTGGCATATTTTCTTTCATGATGGTCCATATGAAGTGGACCATCCAGGCTTGTATGTGTCCTGCTACTGGTAGTCCCATGACCATGCTTAAAAGTACAATGGCATATCTAATTTCATCCTTCAGATATCCCCAGGTCATGTCTACTTTGCAAACTCTATAGCCAATTGGTGTTCTATCAATCAAAAAAGATGATTGGATTATCTCTCAGGCTTCTTTCTCATTTTCTTAGTACCATCTCTCAGCTCCTTCATAAGAAATCTACAATTATTGATTATCTATAGGAAGGTGGAACACCTTCTCAATATTTTAAGGTCAAAGGTCCAAGACTATCTCCCTTGTGACACTCTTGATGACCTTCTCTTCTATCATGTAGTTCTCCATGAGAGCCATTATGAGTTCTGAATATTGCACAGATGTGGGATGTGATGTTGTGTTTATAAGACTTGATCTAATCATAGCTAACACCATTGCAAATTGTTCTTTTGGCTAATTTCAAATGGTGAGGAATGCATTCCAATCAATGTGGCCAAGTTTGATATCTCTGATCTTAGCATGTCCATCTTGAAAATGAGATTTTCCTAGTGCATCTTGGTATTTGAAAATAATAGGTTTGGGAGCTATCTTTTCGTCCATTGAAGAGGATGAAGATGGAATTTTATCTACACAAGAGAGGAAATATTAGTCTAGAAAGCTAAAATCAAACATAAAACAAACCCTAATTGACCATAAATAAATGAAAAAGTAACCCAAAACTAGCCAAAATAGTTAGAAATGAGTGAATTCCCCCCATTAGCCTTGTTATGCAGATTAGTGCACCTAGTGCACCCTTATAAGTTCCCTGGGTGCACTAAATGGTCCCTAATTGACCATTTAAGTGTAGTTGTGCACATGGGCACCTAGGTGAGGTGCACACATGTTTATTTACACAACTACACACATATGTAGTGTCAAGTGCTCATAGTAGGGGGAATTGACTTAATCTTTTCTTTATTTTTTCTTAGGTTTTGTGCACAAGGTTGCACACATGTGCACCATGATGGGGTGCACATGTGCATACCCTAATATGTACTTAAGTGTTGGAACTCACAAAAAAAGGTGTCCATGTGTGCACCTTGAGGCTTTTATCTTAGGTGTATCTTAATCTTTAGAAGGTGCACACATGGGCACCTTGAGGAGGTGCACATGTGCGTACCTTCTAGTGTTTTAGATAACCTTAGTGTTGGTTGTGGTGAGTGCAAGTGCAGTGGTTGGGAGTGCACATCAAAGAAGTGCAAAGGTGCGGTTGGAAGAAGAGTACAGAGAAGAATGATGTGGAGGGGGGTTCGGGGTTTATATAAGCCCAAGCTTGGGTGCACACCTTTTTAGGTGCACACACTCATAGATTATGCACCTTCTGGAGGTGTACACATGCACATCTTTGAAAGGAGATGAGTGCATACTTGTGCACCTTAAAGAGGTGTGTATGTGCTCTAGTGCACTAGTGCATAGTTTAAGCACTAAAACACTTAAAATTTTCACTTTTTATCTAGATCTAACACTCTATAATTCTCCAGTCAGAGACTGAGGCTTGACTTGGACTCTTGAGAGAGTTAAGAAATGTCCCAGGCCTCAGACTAGGGGTTTGAGAGATTTAAAAAAAAACAAGGGGGTCCCCATTTCTAGGAGAAATGAGGTGTACATTGTGAGACCACAATAGGTACCCTACAACCAAATACAACAAAATCATGATCAATTAGCATTACAACAAAAACTTTAAGAAGACTAAGATCAACATGTTACCAATATGGTTGCAATTAGAAAAGACCAATTTTAGTGAATGAAGGCATGACACATTTCAAAAAAGGAAACAAAACATTACTTTTAATAACATCAAAATGTAGAATGTAGCAATAGTCAAAAGAAGGAACTCAATCATAGAATGTAAATAGTGAAGAATCATTGTTTATAGCCACTTAAGCATACATATGTCTTTGGTTTCTCTCACTCCCATCCAAAATAAGATTCTACAACTCTGAATTGAGAATGTGTGTGTAACAACATGCCATATGCATGGACGATAGGTGGAGCTGAAAAAATGCAAAACATTTACATTAATGACCTATATAAAAAATGTAAACATGTTTTATTTTTCAGCTCCACTTGATATCCTATGCATATCAATTAAGATTGCATATTGAAATAGGGCCCCCTTTTGCATTGCTTGAAATCAAGATGGATGAATACTTCATATGATGTTTTTAACATTCATTTCTTCATTTGTTTTTTCTTTTATTGAAGATAAAGGCTAATAGCATGAACATCTTGACTATCTTTGGCATTCTCCTATGGCTCTTGTAATTTTAATCTTATGACACGAGGCTTGCTCTTCTTTTTTTGAGGACAAGGCTAATGTGCCCCTGCAATAATAAATAAATGGGTTTACTTCTAAAAATCTTTAAAAATGTTATAAGTATTTCATTAATCTAAAGAACATAACAAGGATTTTTATTTACCTGATAGTGCAACATCATCTACCATTACATTTTGTTCAGCCCGAGCCTCAATATGCTCAAAACTAACATCACACTCTGCATACTAAAAAAACTCACATAATCATTACACCAATTGCAATTTAAGATGTTAAATTATATTAATAATTACATAATTAATTTTCAATAGAAATTTAATATGTACCTATGTCATTGTGATGCACATCAAGGCCTTTGTCATGTGTAGAATTTGTGCCTTTGTCATTATGAGTAAGATTTGTGCTAGGAGTAGAAGGTTATATGAAATGACATGCACATGTTGTTATCATTGCTTGGAATTAACAACAAATAGATTATTCCTCATGAAGTTCTCAATTTATGTTATTATTCATTAGGCCTATTTACCTGTGTGTGAATCGGTGCACCAGAATCTTCTACATCTCTTTGACCACTATAATATGTGTGATGGTAGGCAACAACTAAGTTATAGCCTTTATTGAAGCCAATTTGTTTTTCCTCTTCTGTGGATGCTAGATTAAATTCAATGCCCTACATTTTTTGCATAATATTGCCAATATTGAATGTATTGCTTATTTGTAATTTTATATTTAAAATTTGATATAAAATTTCATTTATTGCTACTTACAAGGCATGAGTGAATTTTCATATATCCAGTAAAGTCAAGATGGTGTTGACCAACCTTATCTTTCCTAGCTTATGTAGCCTTTGGTGTGTCCTACAGCCTATATATGTGAACTTTCAATATGTTAGAATATGTTAGATTATATAAATATAAAGATCACTAACTTGTGCATAAATACATTAATACTACCACATGCCTATTTTTTTTGGGTGGTGGGTTAATTCCTTTATCTCTTAGTCTTATGTCTTTTGCATCTTCAATGATTTTATTCCACTCTAGCTCTGGAACCATAGGAGGATGCTTCTACTTTGGATTGAGCTTTATCTAGCCCTTTTGTATTGGTCTCTCATAGTCTTTAGATGTTTGCAAGATTTTTTAAGAATTTGGTCTCTGTTCAAAATATTTTGACCAAAGAGCTCCTCCATAGTTTTAATGAGTTGATTTTTTGATTCAAGGCCTTGCTCATTCCACCTTTTAACAAAAACAAAATTGTTAGTTTAAAATATTAGTTCAAGCTATGTACCTTGAATATATTACAACAAAAAGATGAATCAAAAAGTGTAGCAACCAATTATATCAAGCTACATAACTTTTATGTAATGTGAGCCCAAATATCTTCAATGCTAAATCATAAAAAGTTTCATAAAAAGATCATTTCCTAAGAAATCATCACAAGATCATTAGTTGAAAATGAGTTATGAATAAGTAAGCTATAATTACACTCTAAATAATTACAATTTTAAACTACCCGGAAGCTTAGGAAATTTTAAGGGAACCATATATTTCTCAACCATCAAAAATGATGCATCCAACGATTCAGTAGAAGTAACATAGGCTGCTTTAGGAAAGGTTGGTAAATTATCAATAGTACTAGTATCTATTCTATCATCATGAGAAGGTGTACCTATCCCTGCACAAATTTAATTAATGTCATACTATACTCAAATGAACAAGAAATCATAATCAAATAATATTTAACACATAACAAAATGTAGCAAAACAAGAATTTACTAGCTCTAGTTGTAATAGTTAAGGATGTTTGCATGCTCCTTATTATCAATCCTATAGTAAACAATCAAGAATTGTTGGCTGGCCTCATGGAAGGAGATGTATACATCATCAACACTTGAAATTTTTTATATGTATATATATATACAATGTACTATCTTTTTAAAATATAGATTACAAAAATATGACAACAATAATATAAAACTATTAATAATAGTCATGAAAAAAATAATGTCCCTTATGATGATTTAAAATTTAAATCACATACCTGTAGGAGTTACACTAGTACCCTCTTTAGGTGGAACAATTTGGTAATGTCTCAAAAATTGTTGTAAAAAAACATACATATTGTAGTTCATGATCCATAAATTAGTATAAAACATAAAGCTTTATTGAACTATTGTCCTAGCAAAAAATTCATTGTTGATTACTTCCAAATAGCGTGCTCTATGACACAGTTCATTTCTTGTGGCCTCTTTCTCTTCTATTGGATTTGGATCCATCACAAGCCCAAGAATTTGTAGATTGATGCTCTTGAGGCTCTACCTACACATGCTTATAGGGTCACTAGTATATGCGATGTCATCATCGCATAATACTATGGCCGCCATATTAGCAACTATTTTTGCTTGTGTAATTTTTTGTTTTCCCTTTCCCTAAGCATCAAATCATGACAAAAACTTTAGTAAAACAATAAAAAAAAGTCCAAAAACTTAACGAAAATAACATAATATTATGGCATTTTGTAAAATTACAATTGTACAATTTTATATATAGAAGGTTTACCTATGCTAGAGAAGGGGTGGGAGCAACATCCTTGCCTCTTTCATCTGATGGATTGGCCATGTCACCCTGTGACAAAGAATATATATAAAACATCACCATAATGAAAGGAATAGTCGACTTAGCAAAAAAACTTATTAATAAAATGGTATATTGTATATTGGAGTTCTAATTGGAAGTAATTAGTTTAAATATTACATATATAGTACTTACAAGTCCCATGATAGTAAATTCCTTTGTATCTATGTGATTCAAATTGTAATTTAATTAGCAACTCTTCCCCTGAACTTATTGATTTTATTGCACATACAAAAAAAAGATTTCCCTCACGTGCATCAAAAATGCAATTGGGTTGATTATTAGTTAATCTAGGATGTATACTATTTATAAAACTTGTAATGTTTCCTATGGCTTTTGACCTTCCATCAATGTACACAACAAGTGTTTGACTTTGATCATTTTCTTTCCATTGTAGATAATTTGCTGATAGTGCATACCTATGCATACCTTTTTTTATATTGAACTATTTGCATCCAATTATTGTAATTGTAACAAGGTCCTACATAATCCATCAAGTCAACAACTTTTTATAACTAAACTTTATGCCATCCATGGAAAATAGGCCCAAACCATGTAATGATGATGGAGCTATGCAATATATCCTCTTGTTAACACAAAAATCAATGTTAATTGGAGATAATTCCTTGGGTACCCATTCTTTCTCAAGATGTGTGTACCTCAAGGGAACCTTGATGTCACCCTTTGTCTCATCATCATGAGAACATGACCCCCCTTGAGAAAATAAAAATTGCATGTATTTATTGAATTTTCTTCTAATCTTTTGACCTCTAGTTTGTCTCTCTTTTGTAGACCTACTACATGTCTCAGTATCCTCTTCTATTCCTGCAATTTCCTCACTCAAGGAAGAAAAATGTGACACATACCTATTTGGTGGTACCTATAGCCCATCAAATGATAGATATAGTTGAATGAGCGAAATATTTTGATATAAAATGAGGCTAATATTGATGAAGTTTTCCTAAAGTTAATTTTGAAGGTAAAGAAAAAGAAAGCATTTAATAAACTTATACCTCCCTAATCCATGTCACTATGTATGATCCTCATCAAAGGGGTATAGTTTCCTGCATATTTAAATCATTTGTCTTAATTTAGTTTAAAATTACATGATACTTATGCTAAAAATTACATAGAACATAACATGACCAATATGCATACATCATAATCATTGTATACTCTTTAATTTGTTACCTCTACAAAAAACATATTATAAGTAATTAGCACCAAGAATTGAGCATCGTAACAAATATTTCAACCTAATAAACACCTAATACATTTCCATTGATCATCTTCTTCTTCCATCTCATCATCATGAACATCATCATTATCCCCAACATCATCCAAATCATCAAAATGACCATCATCATCATCATGATCATCACTATGACCATCATCGTCATCATCATCATCATCACCATCACTATCACCGTCATCGTCATCATTGCCATCACCACCCTCACCACCACCACCACCACCATCATTATCATAATCTCCTTCTTCATCTTTTCCATCATCATCATCTACTTCATCTTCCATTTCTTTGGTATCTTCTTCTTCAATCACATTATATTTTACTAGTATTCCTCTTGGATCATGTCTAACAACAAATGACCAACCCAATTTATGTGCAATGCCAAAGTAAAACACTTGCCCACATTGGCTTGAAAGAACATAGGGCTCATTTTCAACTGGCTCAAATGACCTTGTATTAATCATTGTAAATCTATTATCATGTTCGATAATAGCTCTATTAGGATAATTTTTATTTAGTCATAGCATGTACCATTTGACAATGAATAGAACTAGTTTGAGGGAATTAGAGTCTCACTCAATTATATCATCCAAAATGCCATAGTATCTATTTTTAGATTGTCAAGGATGCATGTCATTTCTAGAAGAAATATTTATGATGTTGAAGACTATAATTATCCCAAAATACCACAATTTCTCTTAGTGTCGTCCACCTTTTCTATGTGAAATTTATGGCCATTGCAGTACATAGCTTTGTGTTGTTTGACCTATTATTTTTCATACATGTCAATATTATGCATCCATTAGTGAGTTGATATTAAATAAATGGGTCATGATAGATGAACTTATATGTACCTTTCTACCTCTTAAACCATGTGCTAGATCAATTACCATTACCGTAACATTGGGATCTCCATTATGATGAGTTTCTTTAACTAATGAAGCAACACCTTCCCATGTCAATGAGCAACCATTTTGTTGAGATCATTCAATCCATATCATCATCCAATCAAGATTGTTTGCAATATAAAAATGAAGTGCATCCCACTCATGAGCAACTATAAAAAATAAATAGACTAGTTAGAAACAACTTATATTGATGATGGATAAGAATTAATTAACTATAATAATATCTTATAATTACCTCTCACTTTCCTCAATCTACCTTTCCTCATCAAGTACTCCCCTTTGAATCTACTAATGGAGTTGGGATCCCAAATGCTATGTACATGGATCTTTGATGCAAACTTGGGAAGATATTCACTAATGTACACCATAGTCTAGTAGACCATGAAACCCTCAAGATGTGCTCTTTGTCAAACCAAGTGCTTCAAAAAATTCAAGTGCCTCTCAACCATCCACATTGACCTAGTTGGTATAGGTCCACGCAATTCAATCTCCTCAACTAGATGTATGAGGTAGTGTTCTTGTGCATTGAAAAATGTTGAAGGTAGACACTTTTACATCTCACACAAAAGCTGAGGAATTTTTCACTTCCAATGCTTTATGTCCTTTTTATCAATTTATTTAGATGACAACCACCTAGAAGATATTCTTCATGAAAAAAATATTAACAAGACTACAAATAATAACACAATAGATTATAGAAAAAGAGGAGCATTAAGACACACAAATAACACTTCTAACCTCATCTATTTTTTCATGCCCAAAATGTCAGGGGAAAAACACACGAACAATTTTTTTAAAGTTAAATAACACCATGTTTATCACATACTAATTTGAATAGGTTACAAAAAGTTTAAATGGGATAGAAGTGAGTTTTAATTGTGATTCAAAATGATGTAGAGCTAACATCTCAGTTTAAGTATGACATCATAAATTTGAGCAAAGCATTCCATAGTTCCTTAAAGTTGAGTTAATATGTTCAACAAACTTTATAAGACACATTAGGTTTGACATGATTCCATATTTCATTTTGTTATGTTGATTCAATTTCTTAGGTGAACTAAATCTACATCTCTTAGGAAGTGGTCTAGAACTTTAATAATTGATATCGATTAGATTCATATTTTAATTTAACTTTATAAATACTAATGATTCATTATTTAATTACTTTTGACAATCATTTCATCTCAACTACCTCTTCCTAGTTCAAAGAAAAACATAATAAAACCATTATAAAATATTAAATGAAATATTATAATAAAATTATTTAACTAACTTACATAATATGCCTTCCTTGATAAAATAACATACCTAATAGTTTAATGTAAGAAAATACATCTAACATATAAATTTGACCCACAACATGAGCCCTTACTGCTTATCCTTTATTAATATTTAATTGCAAGCACTAACCAAAAATACTAATTAATTAAATCTAACTAAAAATAATAACTAACCAACTAACCATAAAATAATTACTAATGTTAAGATTACTAACTAATCTATCCTTTACTAACCCAAGATAGTTCCCTAGCAACATCCTAACTAACATACTAACACCTAACACTTTCATTTTACTATAATTAAATATTTTCATTAATAGCTATTTCTATCACAAATATCTTAATACAAAACTTTATAAAATATAAACTACAAATAACACTATTTAGAAAGTAACTCATCCTAATTCCTAACTAACCCTTACCCAACACCTATCCCAAGCCACTTGGCAAGTGGCTACTTCTTTCCATAAATAGGGGCACTCCCCAAGGAGACAACCCATCAACCAAGGCCTTCTTACACTTCTCAAGAGATGCCATTCTTTCCCAATGAGGGCTGCACAATTTGAAGGGTGAAGGACATGGTTAGGAATAAGTAGGGAAAAGGTGATGTGTTTGCATCTCAAATTTTTTTCTTTATTGTCAACTACTCCTATGACCAAACACAATTCTACTATTGATGACATGGTAGCATGGGGATGTTTCCAATGCGAGAGAGAGAGAGAGAGAGAGAGAGAGAGAGAGAGAGAGAGAGAGAAGACATTGGTAAGGATAGGGGCATGTGGAGAAAGGTGTGCAAGGATGGATAAGTCATCTCCAATGCATGGTAGGAGGAAGGTGTTTGGAGGGAAGTTTTATTTATTACATTTGACTTTTTACCAAGTAACCACTCAACACTCTCTACCCTACATCACAAAAATCACATGGGGAGAGTTAGGAGAGAGAGGGGATGCATGTGGTGCTATCCCCAATGCATGGGATATGAGCAATAGTTATGTTAAAAGGTTTATAGGTTGGTTTGTGGGGAGGGGCAATTAGGATAGAGACTTTTACATTGTTTTTTTTTCTTTTATAAATTTATTATTATTATAAATTAAGTTATCTAATTTATTTAGAGAGTATCTACAAAAGAATATTCTCTATCATAAAATTGGTAAAAAAATTTCTCTATGCAAATTCCAGAGAGCATTTTGGCTCTCTTAAATAGATGAAATTTATAACTTTATTTTCTCCTTCAAGTACTAGGTTTTCCCATTAGAAATTTTATAGTGAAATAGTGTATTATTTTTTGGTCATTTTATAGAGTGGATTATAGGTATAATTTTGAAGTTAAATTTTGTATTCAAATTAGGAGTAATTTTAGGTAGTTTAATAACAATGCAATATAAGGTAACAATCATTAAATTAAAAAAAAATTATACGAACTAAGGCTTCAATATGAAAATAAGGTAAATGTATCTAAATCAAACAACAATTTTTTTCACATGATTTTAAAGATGAACTATTTCATCTATCAGTTAAATTACTTATTTATCCATATTCTATAATAAGAGCTTTCAAATATAATGAATCAAAAAAAAGATTTCATGGAGAAGGGTAGAAAGTTTTCAACTCAAATTTTTGCAAAGAATTTTAGGAAGAGTCTTGGGGGAGTAAACACTATTGAATTTGATGAAAGATCAACCCCTCAGTTCCCAAGAATCACTTGCACACAAACACATGTTACAGAAGAGAGAAGCAAAAATTGCCAAATCCATAGATGAGACATTCTTGATGAGGAAAAAGATAAATTTCTATTATCAACAATAAAATTGTCTCAATTAAGTTTACAATGAGAGATCGTCCTTATAAAGGAGATTGAAACCCTAAAAGGTCTAACCTAGTTTGCATCATAATAAATAATAAAAGAATTAGTTATTAGATGCCTAAAGTTTAGCTTAAGTAGACTAGAGACAATTAGGAAATATCGCATTACTCTAACACCCCTCTCGCTAAGATAAACTTAGGGAGTAGATAAAAACCTAGAAACTACTAGAGAAAGCAGATTTTGGGTCCTGACAAACAAGGCCTGATGAGGTACCCAAGCACAACCAAATCTCTAGAAAAGGAGAAATAGTGAAGACCACATGAGAAAAACCGTACTCAAAAATAGATGGAAATAATGCTAAAAGAAACTAGTGAAGGACTGAAGAAGCCTCCAAACTAGGGAATGTCTTGGAAGATAAGAACAAAAGATGATAATGAAAAACACCACTGAAGCATGTAGAAGTTGCAAAGCTCTATCAAAAGTAACTATTGATCTAAATAACCTCCACTGAAATAGAACTTGGCTAGGTAGAGAAGACTATAATCTGCATCAATTAGGAGGCACACAAGGGGAAAAAAAAATGAACATGAAGTTACAAATTGCATGAAACACTAAATCCTAAAGAGCTGATCAATCAAACCAAGGAAGCATTAGAAATAGTAGAAGAACCCCCCCTAATGTAGACAAGGGTGAGGTGATAAACAATTAGAAAAGTGGGCCAAAAGAACTGCATGTCAAGGAACCATGATCAAGATGCACAAAATAGTAGATATGTATATACTGAGGTGATCAATCTCAGACATGACATGAGGCTAATGTCATGGAAGAGACGCTCACTAGAAAAAGGAAGATGGAAAACAAAGGAAAAATATCAACCCCCCATATCACTTTAATCATGAGTAGTGCATGTATAATAAAGCACAAGATATAATTAATCCCAAGAATACAATAATCTACATGAGTGTCCTCAAATGACATTGCTCAAATTAGAAGACAGAACAAGGCAAACAACTGAAATGAAAATATAGATGTAATATGACATTTATCTTAGTGTGTTTGCAAGAATGCATAGGAATGATGTCTAAATATACCAAAAGAGACATAAGACTAATACAATAGATAGTATAAGTCATGAAGAATCATCTAAAGCAACAAAGTCCATCCCTAGACCTGAAACAACCAAGATGTCCACTAGAATGCAAAAATGCAAAAGACTAAATAGATTGTGCCTAGAGCAGAATCTGTAAAAATAACTAGCATCACTGGAAAGAGCCTAGAAAGACCTTTATAATGATATAAATAATTCTCAAGTTGGAGATCAGATGCTCAAGATAAGTCTCCTAGAGTGCAACAAGGAACTCCTAACTCAAACTCTCTAATTATTTTGCTTCATGACCAAGCATTCCTATATATAGGAAATTAGAACATTTTCTTGCTCATTATCCATCATCAAAATTAGAGTTTTCGATGGATTAGGTAGGATACAATGTATCTACCCCATATCTTGTCTTCTCTAGAAACTTCTCTTAGAATCCATTTGAATTTGCCTTCAAAATGCTCTACATAAGATTTTGCACCACCAACTCATCAATCTTATCTTCCTCCTGATTTACAAGTTCTAAGAAAGAAAAGTTGTCAGCTTTTATTTGGAAAATATTTTATCTTTTTCATAATACAATAGCTTAGCATTATCAATCTTTGGATGCACAAAACATACTACATTACTCGGTATCAACTATAAAATCACTCGACATTAACTAGATTAAATTGGTGCTCGACATCAACCAAAAAGTTACTCAACATCTACTAACTTGCTCAACATCCACTAGAATTTTCTTTCACTTGGCTCCAACTAAGTTTTTTCTCTCACCTTGAACTAACTTTTCTTGGCACCTACTATCCACTCGATCAAGCTTGGCAAATAAACATTGTTTAACTTTATTCTTCTAAACTTTCTAAGTGTAGCCAGCCATTTTTTATCCTCAAATAGATCATCAATACATTATGTTATCACTATCTTAACTAATTCTTGTACTTCATTACATAATTATAACTCAACCTTTCCTCTAAGTACTTTTGTTACATCTTGTTAACCAAATCCTCCTCATCAATAAAAAAAGTGATGGTACTTGAAACATATAAGCTATTGTTTTACCAGAAAATAGTAGGTTTGACATTAGTGAGAAAATAATGATTGAAACACACAATCTTCTTCAACAATATTTCTAATCAAATGATCTTTTTAATTAGATATCAACAATCTCCCTCTTTGGCATTGATGGTAAACCAAACTGATCAGCCAATTCAAACAAATGATGAACATCTTGTTCCATCAAACCAACTAGGTTAAAATAGTAAGACAATACCAAAAGAAAACTTGCATTTTAAATTTCTCCCTCTATCAAAAAATTCTATATTTTGATTAGGTTAAACTTCCATCTTTTGATTAGTTTACAAAATATAACTCCCTCTGAGTTCTAATCCTTCCTCTAATTCTTTTTGATTTCTTGCTCTTTCTTTCTTCTGATTTTTTGATCTTTTGATGATGTAGTTCTAATCCTTCCTCTTGCACTTGATCATTTTAATGTACTTTCTCCCTCTTTGAAAACAATGTCAAAGAGATATACTCAACACTTGGAATCTTTAATATATGAAAATATAGGCTTTTGTAGGTTCTTCAATGTTCTCCCTCTATCACCTTGCTTGTGACTGATTTGTAGTTCTAGTTCTATGGTTACGTTAGGCAATTCCTAAAGTAAGATCCACTACATCAATTTGTATTAAATGAGTGTCAGCTTCTTTGGTGCAAGGCACTCCCTTTGTCTTTTACATAGCCTTTGATAGGGGTATCACCTCTAGTTTACCTCTTAGACACTCATAAGCATCCTTAAGTAATGCTTTTGTGAAGATATTAGCAATTTGTTCCTTTGTGTTAATATATTCCATCTTCACCTCCTTATTTTGAACCAATTCCCTTACATAATGATACTTGATTGCAATGTGCTTTGTCTTTGTATGCATCATAGGATTCTTTGATATATTGATAGCACTTGTATTATCATAATAAAGTGTCACTGGTTCTGTGATTTCTTCCTTCATTCCCTTAAGTAGATATTTGATCCATACAATGTTTGTATAGCTAATAGTAGGACCAACATACTCTGCTTCAGCAATAGATTGGGAAGTACAACTCTATTTCTTGCTAGTCCATGTAACAAGTCTTTTGCCTAAGAAGTATGCTCCTCCATTGGTGCTCTTTCTATCATCAATATTTCTAGCCCAATCAACATCAATGTAGGCTCTCAGTTCAAACTTTTAATTCTTCTTATAATATAAACCAAACTCTTTTGTTCCTTTCAAGTATCTCATTATCCATATCATAACAATCAAGTGATTCTCTCTGAGATTAGTAGAGAATCTTGAAACTATCCTCATAGCTAATGCAACATTAGGTTTTTTGTGTACTACATATTGCAATTTTCCAATCATGGATATGTATAATGCTTGATTTACCTCAACTGAATCATCATTATTTGATAGTTTGAGTGTTGTCACCATAGGCGTACTTACTAGTTTGGAATCCTCTACTCCAAATGTCTTCAATATTTCTTTGTTATATTTTGACTAAGTGATATATATACCATATTTTATTTGATATACTTGTAGTACCATAAAGAATTTGATCTCACCAAACATTGACATTTCAAATTCTTGCTTCATCTGATTTGCAAAATCCTTACACAAAACATCTTGACCTCCAAATATGATATCATCAAAAAATATTTTAGATAACAATATATCTTTGTCCTTATTTGTCCTCATTTACAAATTGATGTTATCATCTGTCCTTTCAAATCAAATCTTCACAAGATAAGTATGAAGTCTCTCATACCATGCTCTTGGTGCTTGTTTTAATCCATATAAGACTTTGTGCAATCTACATACCATGTTCTTATTATATTTATCAAAAAAACCTTTTAGTTGTTCTATGTAGACATCTTCTTCTAAAATGCCATTAAAAAATGCAAACTTGACATCCATCTGATAAACTTTGAAACTTTTGCATGCAACATAAGCAAGCAAAATTCTTACTCCTTCCATTCTTGCATCAGGGGCAAATGTCTCACCATAGTCAATTCCTTCTTTTTGTGCATACCCTTTGCAAACTAGTCTTTCTTTGTTTATTTTCACTTCACCATTCTCATCTAGCTTGTTTTTGAATACCCATTTGGTGTCAATCACATTCTTACCTTCTAGTCTTGGTACTAGACTCCATGTCTTGTTCTTCTTTATCTATTGAATTTCTTCTTCCATAGCCTTATACCAATCATCATATTCCAATGAATCTTTCACTATATTTGGTTCCTTCATGCTTAAAAACATGATTCAATTCTTAATCTATTTCTTGTCATTGGTCTTACATCTTTGTCTCCAATGATTTGATCTATGGATGATGTCTTTTGACATATTTGGATAGTCTAGGCTCTGTTCCTATAACTACATTTTGTCTCTTAGCTTTAGTGTCACTATGTACATTTCTATCAGGTGTTTCAACATCTCTTTCATGTGTGCTAATCTAAAAATTAGAATGTACATTTTCATCATTCTACAACTTAGCATTTGAATGCAACTCAGCATTCACAGGTCATGACTCAACAATTATTGAGACTTACTATCGGTTTACAACTTGATTTGTAGCATCTTCTTTAGCAAGCATTCCTTCATAGAAATATTCATCTATGTTACTGCCATTGGATGCATATTTTATCTTTCTTTTCTTCTTCTTCTTCTACTTTACCTCTTCAGAATCTTTTAATAACAATTTTGCTTTAAATTTTGATTCAATACTCTCTGGTTTGTAGTTGTCAAAATTAGATAGCTCAAAAGAAGTGAGTCTACCTACCAAACCTTCGAGGGTTAGATCATTTCTTGATATACATCTTAACTCTTGGATTGTAGAAACTCTAATGGCATAAATAGGCAATAATGTCCTCAAGACTTTACTTAGCACAATATCATCATCTATTTTAGTAGTAGCACCTTTTATTGTACTAACAACTTTTATCCTAGCAACATATTGAGTAATATTTTCAACTTCTTTTATGTAGTCAAACTTACCTTTGAGACTCTCTGACTTGGCTCTTTGAACATTTTTGTCTCCCCCATAGGTGGTGTCTAGGGCATCCCGCATCTTCTTTGCACTTTTAAGGTCTTTGATATCACCAAATTCAGCATAGCTTAGGGCAGAGGCAATCTCCAACATTGTCTGATTATGTTCTTTCTTTTTCTTCATATCTTTAGCAGTTAGGGCTCCTGTTGGATCAACATGCTCCACTAAAATGCAAGATTATGCATAATCTCCAAGTCCTCCAACCCATAGCTTCATCAAACTTTTTCATGCAGGAAAGTTATCTCTATTGAGCTTTGGTACTTTTATTTTTGACATCTTGATCTTTGTGCTTCTAGTACCTTAAAACTAATCGTCTTAAGAAAATGGCTCTGATACCAATTGTTAGAATTATTTTAGAATAACTAAGAAGGGGGTGAATTAGTTATTCAAGGTTCTGATGTATCAATAAAACTTTTCACAATTTAGTGAACCCATAAAACATTCTTATCCATGTATGCATTCATTGTGTATCAACTAAAACTTATATGTTACTATCAAATCAACTTGAAGAAATGTAAAGAATGAAACACAACACATCCATCAACACATTTGACACAATGATTTAATGTGAAAACTCAATTTGGAAAAACCCACTAGTAACATGCTACTCCTTTTTCACTATTCTGAAGTGATGCCCTGTTAAAGGCCAACCCTATTAAAGGTTACCATAATCACTATTAAATGTGACCCGATTAAGGGATTTCAGTCACCCTACTAAAAGTGAGCCTTATTAAAGGACTTTAGGCAATTCACTTGGAATGCCACCTTGTTAAAGGATTTTCCAATGACTATTGAGTCAAACTTACTCCAAAGGATATACCCTAGACTGACAATTGTTACAAAGTAATAGTAGAGAAGATTACAAATCTTTGTTCAGTCCTCAACTCTACTTGGCTTACATTCTTTGCATCTCTGACAACTTGTTCACCCTTCAACCACTCATCCTCTTAAGCCTTCTTGCTCAGTACGTCATTGTAGACTTCTTCACTTGGGTCACTTAATGAAGCAAAACCCCTTTCCTTCTCCCTTATCAAATTTGTACATCAAATTCCCTAATTCTTTTGCTTCATGACCATACATTCCTATACATAGGAAATTAGAACATTTTCTTACTCATTATCTATCATCTAAATTAGGGTTTTTGATGGATTATGTAGGATACAATGTATCTACCCAATATCTTGTCTTCTCTAGAACCTTCTCTTAGAATCCATTTGAATTTGCCTCCAAAATAGTTTACATAAGATTCTGTGCCACTAGCTCATCAATCTTATCTTCCTCCTAATTCAAAAGTTCCAATAAAGCAAACTTTTTGACTTTTATTAGGTGAATCTTTGATCTTTGTCATAATGCAAAAACTTAGCATTATCAATCTTTTGATGCTTGGTACATACTATGTTACTCCGCATCAACTCAATTTTACTAATGCTCGATATCAACTGAAAGTTACATGGCATCTACTCACTTGCTTGGCATCCACTAGAATTTTCTTTCACTCAGCTCCAACTAACTCTTTTCACTTAGTCTGAAATAACTTTTCTCAGCACCTACTATCCACGTGGTCAACCTTGGCAAATGAACTTTATTTAACTTTATTCTTCTAAACTTTCTAAGTGTAGCCAGCCATTTTGTAACCTCAAATAGATCATCAATACATTATGTTATCACTATCTTAACTAATTCTTGTACTTCATTACATAATCATAACTCAACCTTTCCTTTAGGTACTTTTGTTACATCTTGTTGATCAAATCCTCCTCATCGATCAACTAAGTGATAGTAATTGAAACATATAAGCAATTGTCTTACTAGCAAATAACAGGTTTGACATTAGTGAAAAAATAATGATTGAAACACATAGCCTTCTTCAACAATCTTTCTAATCAAATGATCTTTTTAATCAAATATCAACAAGTGTATGCTAAACTCACTTGGGTAGTGAAGATAGTTTTTTGTGTCTATCAAGCATTCCTATGGTTTTCTAGTTTAGAAGGCAGTGCCTATCAAGCTCACTCGGGTGTCAAAGGAAAATCTGAAGAAGATGAGTGTTAACCAAACTCATTTGGTTAATGAAAAAAAGTTGTATGGAACCAGTGTTAACCAAGCTCTTAGTTACCAAAGGATCTTTACAAGTTTGCAATGTTAACTAAGCTTCTATTGGTTAACACAAGAAAACATTTCTGAGTTAGTGTCTACCGAGCTAGGTTGGCTAACGAAGGATTTTCTTATTTTGGCATATTAAGCTTAATTTATTTATCTATTGGTTCTAGCCGACTGAGGTGATGAATATTAGTTATTCTAAGTTGCATATGAGCTAACTTGACAATAAGCAGAATAAGTTGCATATAAGGTCAAGTTGTGGATTCAAGGAGTGTGCGTGAAAGTGCAAGATTTGATGAATGTATTGAAGATTTAATGATGAAGAGAGGAAGTGAATTTGAAGGATAAGCATAATATCCTTGTGGAGTAGAAAAGCTATATTCAATCAAGAAGGATCAAGTACAAGCTAGAATAGAGATCTATAATCAACAATTTAGTTGCACTCAAATAAGGTTATCTCATTTTTACTCTTTATCCATTGTAGTAGTGATCTAATTCTCTTAATAGAGTTGGCTTAACAGCTATATGTAAATCCTCTAACAAAGTGGCAGTTCTATTGAATTGTCTTAAGACCTCTAACAAGGCCACTCCTAATAGGGTGATTAAATCCTTTAACAAGGTCACACCTAATAGTGTGTTTTGTAACCTTTAACAAGGTTGGTTCCTAATAAGGCTCACTTCAGAAGTGTGAAAACAATAACTAGTTATAATTGGTGGTTTTTTTCAAATTGGGTTTCCATGTTAAATCCTGGTGTCAAATGAGTTCATGCTATTTTCTTTCATGTGTTTTCAAGTAAGTTAAAGTAAGGTTAATCATAGATAACATATAAATATTTTTATAATCAATATTTATTGAGATATAACATTTTACGTGTGTTTACTGAGCATCAGTAGTATTCAATTTTTTGGGTTTATCTTATACTAGCATTTAAGGGATATGGGATTTATTTTAGTAGTAACTGATTCACCCTTCCCCTCTTAGTTACTTCTCTTATATTTCTAATAATTGGTATTAGAGATTTTGGTTCTTGTAGAGAAGGTTTCAAGAACCTAAGCTAAAGATTAGGATGTCTTACAGAAAAGAGATTCCCAAGCTTAACAAAGACAATTTTGTAGCATGGCAAGGACTGATGAGGTTACATTTGGCTACTATCATTCATTTAGGGTGCAAATATCTTGATATTGAATATAAGAATCCCATTGGAACATAATCCATTGAAGATATTGCTAAAAAGAAGAATCATAACATCATGATGATTGATATTGCATCTACTCTTAGTTATGTTGAATTTGATGAAGTCAAAGATTGCAAAACAACTCATGAGACGTGGACCAAACTAAAAAATATATATGGAGGAGATGAAAATTGAAGAAGAACTAAGGTTGAAAGTCTTAGAGGTCATTTTGATCAAATGAAAATGAGAGAAGATGAGAACATTGCAAAATATGTGGAAAGAATCAAAGCAAGTGTAAGTGCAATCAAAGCATCTAGAGGAGACATTGAAGAGAAAACAAGTGTAAACATGGCAATTAGAACTCTTCTTCCTATTTATGCAATTAGAGTGTCTATTATTCAAGAAATGAGATGTGATCCAAATAATAAAATATCTATGGATGCTCTAGTTGGAAGATTGACAACTTTTGAGTTAGATAACTTTGATAACTATGTTCCTAGTTCAAAGGTTATTAAGTATGCTTTTAAAGCTAAACTCTCACTCAAAGAAAAGAGTAAGAAATCAAAGTCCAATCAATCAAGAAGTGAAGAAGAAGAAATAGAAGAAATTTTGAACAGTGATCTTGAAGTTGTTGAAGCCCTAGTTGCAAGAAAGTATTCCAAAGATAGAGGAAAGTACAAAGGTAAAGATCCTTAGATATATTTTTCTTGTGAAGAAGTTGGTCACATTGCTACAAGGTGTCCAAATAGAGAAAACAAAGATGAAAAGAAAAGTAATAAACACAAAGGTAAGAAGGATTCCAAGAACTACATTAGCTACAAGGACAAAGGTAAGAAATCTAGTTTTATAGCTAAAGATTCTGATAACAATGAAGATGAAATGGTATATATTGTTGTAAAAGATGAATCTGATGATGAAGGAGATAAGATGTCACTTATCTCTCATGTTAGCAAAAATGGTATATGGATTATTGATAGTGGATATTCACATCATATGACTGGAGATAAACAAAATTTGAACACATGGTATATTATGATGGAGATAGTGTGAGATTTGGAAACAATGAACCTTGTAACATGTTGGTAAACAGATTTGTTCTTTTTTTATTATGACTCTTGAATGCCTAAATTATGAACAATATTTGATTACAAGAAATTGAAAAGCCACTTCTAGATAGATTGGCCTTTCTCTGAATTAAAAGGTATAGCTCCCTATGGTGGATTTGTAATGAATTATGTTTAATTTCTAAAACTAGTACAGGGGCATGTTCTTGACCCAAGAACAAAAGAGGTAAAATCGAGCCAGGCCTAAATAAGATTTAGCTCAGGTAGAAAAAGATTTCTAAAGAATTGATTAAGTTCATGAACCCACACATCTTATGAACTCACAAAGAATAAGACTTAAAATATCATAACAACTAATACTAAACTGAACTAACTAGGATTTGAACTACAGTAAAGATGAAGTTAACTAAAAGGGAAAAACATTTAAGAGATTCCTCTTTGAATATGTAATGACACTACTTATCACATCCATTCACTACCTCGAAAAAGGGGAATGAAACTTTGTTCTTTCCTTGCTTCAATCTTGATAAAATTGAAAGCATGTAACTAACAACTAATAGAAATGGAACAAAAAATAGTTGATATAAAATACCATTCAATCGACTCTACAACATCAAGTACTTCACACCAAAAAATTTTCAACCTTTTATTAATCGTTCAATTTCATACATATAGGATTCTGAGATGACCATTACAATAGAATTTCAATCAGTTCATCTCCTCAAAGAATGACAAATGGCAAGAAACCAATTTGTCATATTGCAATAATTAAATAAGAAAGTGAAAAGGGGGGAGAATGTGAATCACTTCATCTTCATTTTTCTACAGTTTTTTTATAGGCCTTAGTAGCAACTATGATTGGGATTAGCTCTTCATGCTTAGGCACATGTATGTTGCTATATCTCAAGAGCCACTTAGAATGCTCCATGGCCAACTCCTTCACAACATTCAATTGATTTGGCAATTCCTTCATGGCCACATGTATGCATCCATTGAGTTTTTGGAGTTCTACAACTCTATTTTGATTACTAGAAGATACATTAGTCAAAGTATCTAAGAATTTGGAGAAATTCTCCTTCATGATGTTTATTCCAATGAGTTCTTTCCCTTGGCCACTAGTCTATGAATCTATAGTCCCCTTATGAGTTCAAATCCTTTATCTTGGGTCTTTTTCACTTTATCCTCTATTTCCTTAAGTCCTTTTTCTGCTAATAAGATCATTTCTGACTTGAACTGCATGCTCTGAAGCCATTTGAATAGAGGTTCATCTCCCTTTGGCAATTTTTTTGCTTCAACAGCTTCCTTTGCCTTCATTTGAATGATCATCTTCAGAAGAGAGATACAATCATCGCTCTTCACTCTTTCTCTGGCCAAACTACTGCTATTTTCTAGGATGTTATCCTTCTCTATTTCTAATCTTAAGATAACATTGCCAATTTGTTCTATAATAGAGACTCCCTCTAATGTGAGCTTCCTAGTCTAGTCTTTACCAATTTGGCCAAAGTGCCTATCTTCTTGAAGTTGAGAGATAAGGGCTTGAACTTTGGTAGTAGTAGGATTTCTTGTTATTGATAATCTAGAGATAGTTGCCAATGAGGTGACCAATTGTTTGATGAATCTATTCAACTCTTCTATCTCAGCCTTCATCCTAACTTTTGACAACTTCAAGTTTTCCAATTGTCCCTCAATTACCTCCTTGGTTGACTTCCACGAGCTAACCTTGGTGTCATGTTTCGCCTCTCCAAGGTCCACTAAGTGCAGAGTAAAATCATTAGTAGTCATATCTTCAATTCTTCCTTCTTTTTTGGGCTTGGCTATCTCCATTGTTAGGTGCCTTGTTTCTAGATCTTGCCCAAGTGTACACAAGGTTTTTTACTTCTTCACTTTGGTTAATGTAGATCCAGAAAGAACTGCAAGGGATATGGTATCCTTTGTGGGGGTGCTTTCATCTTTCCTTTTACTCTTTCTCTCTAGAGTATCCTCTAACTAGGAATTAGTGCTTATCACATTGGATGCCATCCCAAGTGAGTCTATGCTAAACATCTTCTTCTTGACTGGAGTGCTTGTCATCACATTTGAAGAGAAGGGATTCTTAAGGGCCTAAGAAATGAGCTGGAAAGAGCTCTAGCCTTTCTCCACCTATGAGGTTCTCTTTGTTGCCTCATCAAATTTAGTAGATTCTCTGCTACTCCTCTTTCCATCTCCCAAATATACTATCTACACTAGGGAGCCACTTGGTTGCAAAAGAGTAGCACTTACTAGTAGAAATGGGCTATGATGGGGTGAGCGAATTGGGGTGACATGAGGAGAGGGGATTGGTGTAACATGAGGAGAGGATTCTAAGGTAACAACACTATCCCTTGGCTCCACCATCTTCTTCTCCTCAACATTAGTTTTGGTTCCAATAATTAGGAGGGAGCCGTTGTGACAAGTCTTAGCTATGGGGATGCTCTTCTCTAGAGGTTGGTCACCTCTTCCTAAAGGTTGAGTTGGTCCTTGAGTGATAGCTAGTGTTATGCCTAGTGTAGCACTCTAGGAGGAAGAGGGAGTTGTAGTTGTTGGAGAAGCTTGAGTGGTTGTGCCTTTACTCCAGCTTCTTTCGGATGTCCATTTGACCCATTTCCTAGTTCTTTTGATGATTTGGGCCATCATAGTGTCTAAATCTTCATTAGAATCCTTATAAGGCTCTGAATTGATAGGAGTGTTTCTTAACTTAGTTAGATATGTATTACTATACATATGTTACCCATCATCCTCCAATCCTTCAACATTAAGATTGATATTATATGTTTTTTATTTGCTCCACTATGAGCCTGGTGAAAGCACGATCTCAACTTTCAAATTCATCTTTACAATCTGCCCAATAATCTTCAACCTGGTAATGTATTTGATCACACTCCCAATTCCTTGGAGCTCCTTAGTTATGGGATGAATCGACTCTAACTTCAGCCTCCTTTGGAAATCTTGCATATCATAAAAATGGAGTGAAGTGTTCGACTTGATTCCATTTAGCTCATCAAAACCCACAAACCTGGTTGGCATTCTATCTAAGAATGAAGTAAATTAAAATTTTGAATCTAGATGAAGAATAGGATATTGTATTCACAAATACAAACTATTTGAAAGCATTGTGCAATTTAATAGAATAACAATTCAATAAAAAGTGGTAGTTTGAGTAACTGTTATGTTTCCATCTACATAGGAGTCTCAATTCATCCATTGATCTTCAAGATTCATGCCACAAAAATGAATTAAAAGATAAATTTGTTGAATAGTAAATGTGGGAGCTCTAGCAGATATTTTGGTGTCTTTTCACTATTTCTATTGGCCCAATAGTAACTTTGCTTTCTTTCATACTTAGTTTTCCATTTCCCATTAAGTTTCAAAGAATTATGAATAGAGTACTCCATAAGGAAATATCTACCTAATTGAATTCTACTTAGTATACCTTTCCTGCAATGGTTAGATTGCTTCCATTATCATCTTAAGATGTTTTTTGTGTAATTTGTGGACCCAATCTACTTACAAAGTCAATTTTCTCTTGAATGCAAAAAAATCATCCTCATGAGTTGAAAACCTATCGAGGAGAAGATGATTCTCATTTTTCTTCCTAGGCTTTCCTTTAAACTTTATCCTTTGAGTTAATATTTCCTTTTGGTTCAGAAAGGCTTAAAAGGACTATGAAATTTGTAAAGGAGTTCTCTTTCTTGTTTCTTTCCTTTACAAATGCTTTTGGTGAAAAATGAACTTCATGGATCAAAAGCCCATTGAGGAGAAGTCAGTTTTGAGTTTTCCACCTAAGATGATTCTAAGTGCTATGATGAATCTTGAATTTTTCCCCAAGGTAGAATATTTAGTGAAATTAGGGATTTTCCATAAGATGTCTCATTATCTTCTTACATCAATATGTGAGCCTCATTTGTTGCTCTTTATGAGAAATTGCCTTCATGGGTAGAAAACCTATCAAGGAGAAGGTGATGCTCAATTTTCCACAAGCTTCCTTCTTTCATCAAAAACATGATAAGCCACGAACAAGCCTATATTTGTGAATAACTTTTACATGTTGTAAGAATCCCCATCAAATTAGGTACTAAGCTACCCGTAAACTCACAACATCAAGGAAAACCACCCGACCATGAAATGTGGGAGAAGGGAAAGATGAAAAATCCAATGGAGACTCTTTTCACCTAAAAGGAATTAAAACTAGACCTAGCCATACTTAGGCTTAACTGAGACACAAAATTTTCCACTTTTACAAAATGGTTACAAGGTGAAAAGTGGGGCAATAGCTGGCTTTGACTAGGGACTTGGGTAGACTATACCCAAACAAGAAACTCAAAATGTCTGGTTTCAACAAAATAAATGGTGGCAACACAACAAAACTAAAATATGGAAAAATGGGGAAGAAAAGGTAAGGAAGGAAAACTAACTAGGAAACCATGGAAAGGAACTAAATGTAACTATTATACAATACAAGGGTTACCTATTCTTAGTTTGAAATTTGATAAAGCTTCAAATCCTGACCATTATAGGTCAAGAGTAGCACTTCACCATCCTAATAAGCCAATTTGAAAGAATTATTCTTGAATGCCTAATGAATTATGAATGGACCTTTCCACAAGGTATCAAACTTTTTATGCATACCCTTTGGAGCACTTCACTTATCCTAGAGTAATGCATTGTCTCCTACCATGAATTTCCATGGTCTTGCCTTCTTATCAAATAGATTCTTTACTTGCATTTGTTGTTGTGTGATATGATCTACGATTTCTTATCTTTCATCTTCAAGCTTGCTTAATTACAAAATCCTCTTTTCTAAACCATCTTTATAGATATCATCTTCAATCACTATTCTAAGTTTGTTCGTAGCCAATTCCAAAGGTCAAGGGAGATTAGCCTCAGTTCAATAGACTAATTCAAAAGGAGATATGCCAATTGCCCTCTTAGGTGTTACTCCATTTTCCCATAGTGTCTCATGTATTTTCTTGTGCCAAGTCTTTTGACTATCTAACACCAAATTCTTGACAATATTTATCAAATTCTTGTTAGTAGACTCAACTTGACCATTTCCTTATGGGAAATAATTAGACTAATGACTGACTATGATTCCATGCTCAAAGAAAAAATTGGTAATATCAACTGAAGAGAAACATGCTATGTTGTCTGTCACTAATTTGATGGGAACATCAAACCTAACCAGTATGTTTTCCTTAATGAATTTGCATACTACTTCAAAAGTAGTTTTCTTAGTTGCTTTGCCTTCTACCCACTTAGTGAAGTAATCAGTCATAGTTATCACATATTGGCGACTAACACTAGATGCTAGATTAATTAGACTAATGAAATCAAGACCCCATTCTTGAAAAGGTCCCTCGATGATGATAGGTCTTAATGGTAGGGTGGCTAATTGAGGAGGTCTAGTGAACATCTTACATTTTTCACATTTTGCCACCCAAGAATAGGCATCCTTGAACATTTTGGGCCAATAATAGAACTGTCTTAATATTTTGAAAGCCATGATTGAGGATGAAAAATACCTTCCATAGGCTTCATCATGAAATGTTTTCAATAGCTTTTCTTGATGTTGTTTGTCTACACATCTAATGAAAGTTCCATTTATGGCATTTTTAAACAATTTTCCATCCCAAATTACATACTTAACTACTTTCAATTTAAGATCCCTCCTTTGTCTTGTAGTTAGGCCCTCTAGACATTCTCTATATGTTAGTAGATAAGTAATATGTTCAAACCACAGAACATGAAGACCTATAGCCAAAACTAATTTCTTTTCTCCTAATTCTTCTGATTCTTTAGCGATCTTATTTTTTGAAATCATTTTGCACAAGGCATTACCCCTTACTAGCTTGGTAGGTTTAATTTCTATATCATACTCTTGTGTCTTTTCTATCCATGTTCCTCTAACATTACACCCTACATCCTATTGTGTTAACACACTTTTTACTGCTACATCTAGGATATAAATAATAGAATGTGAATGCAAGATGTAAAATCAAAAAAATTTAAGTGTTTTGACTACTACAAAAGCATGTCTCTCAATTTGTGAGTATTTAAATTCATGATTTTTCAAAGGCATTCTCATGAAAGCTATTGGGGATCGTATCCCTTCATTATTATCTTGCATAAGTATTGTCGATAAAGTGTGTCCAGAAGCATAATAGTAGATGATGAAATCTTGCTTATAATTCAGGTGACATAATACTAGAGTATTAGCAATAGCAGTTATCATATTTTGAAAGGCATGTTTTCCTACCTCATTCCATTTGAAATTTGAATATTTTTTTTCATCATGTCCACAATACACTTAGTGGTTTCTGCAAAATCTAATACGAACCTTCTAAGGAAATTTACTTGCCCAAAGAATGATTTAACTCTTGTTTTATTTGATGGCAAGCTCAATCTTTAAATGGCTTCAACTCATTCTGAATCAATTCTAATACCCTCTTGAAAAACTATATGACCAAGAAGCTTTCCCTCTATCACAAAAGAAATAGATTTTTTGGGATTAAGTAAGATTCCATGTTCTCGACACCTTTGCAATACTTTCCTAAAATTCTCTATGTGATATTTTCTTTATTTTGAAAACATGGTGAGATCATCCAGATATATAACTATAATCTAGTCCTTTAGATTGGAAAATTTTTTACTCATACACTTTTGAAATGTAGCACCTACATTAATGAACCCAAAGGGCATTCTATGATATGCAAACATACCCCATGGGTTGGTGAATGTTGTTTTATGCTGATCCTTTTCTTCTACTTCAACTTGATTGTAACCTGAGAATCTATCAAGCATGGACACCATTTCAGCTCGAGCCACTATTTGTAGTAAGTAATCCATATTGGGGAGAGAAAAATTATCCTTCAGTGATGCCTGGTTCAAACTCTAGAAATCAACACAAATCTTTATTTCTCTATTTTTCTTTCTAACGAGTACTATATTAGCTATCTAGGTAGAGTAATGGATAGGATAGATGATTTTTTCCTTTAACATCTTGTCAACTTCCAAAAATATAGCATCTACTACCTTAGGATTGTAATTCCTCTATTTCTGTCAGAAAGGTACTGCATCAGGTTTGAGGAGAATTTGATGTTTTATCTTCCCATCTATATAGCTTTTCAAATCTTCGTAACTCCAGGAAAAAGCATCCTGATATTCTATGAAGAGTTGTTTTGTAGCTTCTTTCTCTTTAGGTGAACAACATTTCCCAATATTAATCATTTTGGGATCATGAGTATCTCCAATATTCACCCCTTCATACTCACTAGTAGTAGGACCTTTTTCTATCCTCTTTTGTTTTATGTAAGCATCATGTTTATTGAATAGTTTTTCTAAAGATACAAAGTATGGGAGAATCATATTACCTCATAGTTGGACTTCATCATTTTGATCCCTTTTCTCCTTGACATCAGAGTTTTCATGATTATCATTATTGGATTCACATCTAGAACTAGATTTGTCATTTTCTAGGAATAGCTACAAACTTCTATCATCCTCAAAGACTTGCCAAGACTCTGCATTGTTAGGGATAGAGGATCAATATATGATTTCTACTTGATACTTCTTATCTATGAATTCCAAATGAAGTAGCAACAAAGAAGTGGAAACCACTAATGAATCAGCTTTGGTATTCATTTCCCTCAGTATTAATTTGATTGAAAAGGCGTCAAGACCACCATCCCAAACCCTATTTCTATAATCCTTCAACTTGTGATTCTTCACTAAGTATTGCCCCTTAATTTGTCTTATAATGAGCTCTACATCACTTTGAGCTTTTAGGATTTTTATTCCTTTTTATTTTGTAGCCAATATCCCTAGAAGCAGGGCTTCATACTCTATAATGCTGTTTGTATTTCCAAACTCCAACTTGAAATCCATGGATTCAAGTTCTCCTTAGGGGTATTAATGCTACACTTGCACCAAATCTTGAAAAGGAACAACTTCCATCAAACTTCAATGTCCATATAGATGATGTCTCTTTCTGTTCACTTAAGGCTTTCATCTTTGAGCCTTCAGCTTCTTGCTCATTTAGAGTGTCTTTAGTAAATAACATGTAATTGCCAAATTCCAGCTCCTAATAGAGAAACTAATCTTTAGGATTATCTAATTTTAGCACAGTGAATTTTTCTTTTTCTTCAAGTTCCAATTTAACTTTCTTATTCCTTATAGGTATGACTACTTGGGACCAATCTAGTTTTATTTCTCCTCCTAAGTCTCAGAAAAAACTCTTGCTTAAG
Source organism: Cupressus sempervirens (assembly GCA_028749045.1). NCBI lineage: Eukaryota > Viridiplantae > Streptophyta > Pinopsida > Cupressales > Cupressaceae > Cupressus > Cupressus sempervirens. The sequence goes on from CM053785.1 coordinate 409,888,202, forward strand.
AGAAGCCCATAGCTTACTGGAATATTTACAACTAGAACAATCAATAAGAGTTTTTTTTCTGGATGAGAAGCTAAGGCTACTTGAGCATCTTTAATTTGTTCGAGCGAAGGAACCTATTTGGCATCCATAGAATAACATCTTCTATGCAACTTAGTAAGGTTGAGACCTAGGGCCTTAGCTATAGAATAAGGCATAACATTGTCTGAGGTACTTGAATCTATTATGTAATTGCTTAGTTTGCATCCATTGATATATAGTGAAATATAGAATGGGTAGGGTTTTTACCTGGGAGAGGTTGCTAGAATAGTAGAATCCTCTTGATTAAACAAGTTTGATGTCAAAGTTTCATCTCTTTATTCCATGCTCACATTGTGATTTAAATCTATAGCATTCCCTTTATAATGATCTACCAACCTTTTCAACTTAGAGGGATGAGACTTAAAATGATGTATGGGGGAAATTTGGATTTTTGATTCTTTACAAAATTGAATGAAATCAAACTGTATTTTTTCCTTACCTATTTGAGATGCAGATACTCCTTGATCAACATGAACATTACTCATTGAAGGACTAGGATCATTCTTGTGAGAATGATTGGAGAATTGATTCTTTTGCCTTTGACCTTGAGTCAATACTATGTATGAAGTTCCATCAATAGTTGCATAGCATTTGCCCTTTGTTTTAGAATCTGAGTCATATTCCAAAAATAAATTTCCAAAGTCACCATTTGAGTATGAATCTAACTCTAAACAAGGAGTTGTAGTGTTTGGCTCATTGGTGGATAATAACTGCATCATACAAGTAGTTTTTGAATAGCTTTTACTATCATGATCCATTGTCAAATGAAAGACACACATATTTCCTTTTCTTGTTGTTGCTTTAATTGGTAACCTAGGTTGTGAGCCTGTGAGTTGTAAATTTTTTCCATCATTATTCCTTCCTAGAAAATTTTGATAATTCTACTAGTAGGAATTATTGAATTTAGGTAATTCCATTTTTATTGCTACCAACTCATTTGACAGTTTCTGAATCATTTCATCAAATGATGTGGTGTTATTGGAACTTCCTTTAGTTTTAAGTTCTCACTTCCATTGTACTATAAAAATCAAGTCATCTTCAAATTCAATTGCCTTCTTTTGTGTGTTTACTATATCCATGGGATGTGCCCTTCTCAAGTCATAATTGATATCTGGGGGCATTGCACTTATGAAGAAGGTTTGTAGATTACCAGTTGTGGGCTTGTCAGTAGTTGGAATTCTACTAGTAATCTTAATTAAAATAAGTGACAAAATCCCTCATACTCATGGTAGGTTTCTTTTTAATAGATGTCAACTATGTTAAAAAGGCATGTTCATCTTTCATAGTCTTAAATCTTGCCTCAAAGGCCATTCTCATTGTATCCTAATTTGTGATCAAGCCATTATCTAGATGATAGAACCAGTTTGTTGCACTTTCTATCAAGGTTTCCACAAATAATCTTATGGAAATATCCTCATGTGCAACTCCTAAGATGTGAGTAGCTACAAAGAAGGCCTTAATGTGTTCATCCGTGGTAACCTTCTCATCACCTAAAAATTTAGGGAAATTCTTCCTTGAACCAGTTGGGAGTGGATGATAAGCTATTAGTGCTAATGGTCCTATTGTTGCAGCCCATGGAGCAGCCATAATTGTTCTAGCAAGGTATTGGTAGGAAATTGACAACTGGGAGAGTAGTGGTTCTGTGTAGGGCCAATACCTGGCATGTAGTATCTGGAACACTTTGATTCCTAATAAAGAAAGGTGGTCTACTTCAGCTTTTCTTTCCACATTTCCATTTTGGAATGTCTAGGATGGAAAAACCAAGCTCTATAAGTTTATCAAAAATAGGGTCTTGCTTGTTAGATTATGGTGACTGATCAGGAAAGTACTGTACATACTTCATAATTAGTGGGGTTTTTGGATCGTGGCCAACATTGTAGCTGACATATGGCCAACATGTTATAACCCTAAAATGACATAAAATACTTGTATAAAAGGGTTTAGGGTTAGATATTTTAATTATGTTGTGATGTGAAATTGCTTCTTGTGACGGTATTGAGCTCTAAGGGATTACAGATTGTAATCAGGTTGTAATCACTGGATTGTAATAATATTGGACTTGTAATTTGGTGGATGTAGCCCAAGGATTGGGTGAACCACATTAAATCTTGGTGCCTTGTGTTCATTTCTATGTGGTCTATTATTTTCTATTATTGGTTATATTTGCATGTAGTTTTTATTTTTGTCTATGGCTTATCCTAACAAGTGGTATCATAGCCTAGTTGTTTTTTTAGTTATCCTCTACAGGAAAGTTTCACAGTTGAGTGGGAGTCTCACAGTTGAGTGGGAGCAATGATAGATGAGGGTAAACTGAGGGTTGATAGGTTTAATGGGCAAAACTTCCAATTATGGAAGATGCAAATGGAAGAATATATGTATTAGAAGGATTTATGGAAACTGTTGGAAGGCAAAGCCAAGAATCAGGGATCTATGTCAGATGTTGAATGGGATCTTTTGGACAAAAAGGCACTCGAAAGCATTCAATTATGCTTGGCACCATCGGTGTCATTTAATATTGCAAAAGCAAAGATGACAAAAGAGTTGATGAAAACCCTAGCGACACTATATGACAAGCCCTCCACTTCAAACAAGGTATTTCTCGTGAAGCATTTATTTAATATGAAAATGGCAGAAGGTGGATCTGTTGCAGATCATTTAAATGAGTTTAATACTATTACTAGTCAGTTATCTTCTATGGGTATAAATTTTGATGAAGAAATTAGGGCTCTCTTGATTTTGTGTTCTTTGCCTGAAAGTTGGAATGGCTCGGTAATGGTAGTGAGTAATTCTATTCCTAGATCTAGTACCCTAAAATATGATGATGTGATCAGAGTTGTTTTGAGTGAAAAAACTCATAGGAAATCCTTAGGTGGATCTACATCAAGAAGTGCTTTGAATGCACAAAGCAGGGGCAGAATGACTGAGAGAGGAAGTAACTCTAGAAATCTTGGGAAATGAAGAGGAAATTCAAAGGGGAAGAGGTCTCAATTGAGAGGACAGAATGACTATTGGTACTGTGGGAAACCAAGTCATAAAAAGAAAGATTGCTAGAATCGCAAGAAAAATGAAGGAGATAAATTAGATGGAGACAAGGAGGCAAATGTGGTAAGTAACAAATCCAAAGAGGATGCTTTTCTTCTATCTTTAGAAAGTGTTGATGATTCATTGGTTTTAGATTTTGGTGCTTCATTTCATGCTACACCTCATAGAGATTATTTCATTAATTATGTCCAAGGGGATTTTGGGATTGTTTATTTGGGGGATAATGAACCCTATCAAATTATTAGAAAGGGAAAAATTAAGATTAAGTTGCAGAATGGGAATCATTGGCTACTACATGAGGTAAGACATGTTCTAAGGCTGAGTAGGAAGTTAATTTCAGCAGGGCAACTCGGTGATGAGGGTTGTGTAGTTACTTTTAATGATAAAAATTGGAAGGTTTCAAAAGGTTCCCTTGTAGTAGAAAAAGGTGTGAAGGTAGGCACCTTATATCTTTGTATAGGTCATATTGTTCCTTCTACTTTGATTGTTTCAGAGAAAAATGAATGTTCAGGAACAATTGCTGCAGTTGAGCAGGGAGAATAAATAGCTGCTATAGATTCTGATATAGTGCTGAGGCACAATAGACGTGGGCACATGAGTGAGAAAGGTATGAAAGTACTTCATTCAAAGAAAGTTTTACCAAGTCTAAAATGTGTTAATATGGATTTATGTGAAAGTTGTGTGTATGGAAAGCAAAAGAGAGTGATTTTTGTAAAGACTGGGAAGAAAAATAAAAAGGAGAAATTAGAGCTTGTGCATACAGATGTATGGGGACCAGCTCAGGTATCTTCCCTTGGTGGCTCTTATTATTATGTTACATTTATTAATGATGCAACTAGAAAAGTATGAGTTTATTTCCTTAGATAGAAATCTGATGTAATTCAAACTTTTAAGAAATGGAAATGCTTGGTTGAAAATGAGACTGGTAAGAAATTAAAATGTCTCAGATCTGATAATGGTGGTGAGTATTGCAGTCATGAATTTGAAGATTATTTCTCCATTAATGGTATTCATAGACAGAAAATTATTCCAAGGACTCCGTAGGAAAATGGAGTGGTTGAATGCATGAACAGGACTATAATGGAGCACGTAAGGAGCATGAGGTTGCATGCTGGGTTGCCCTTACACATGTGGGTGGAGGCTGTCAATACTATAGTATATTTGATTAATAGAGGTCCCTCTACTCCTTTGGGTTGTGGTATTCCAAAGGAAGCATGGACTGGTAAGAAGGTGAGTTATTCTTTTCTTAAGACCTTTGATTGTGAAGCTTTTGCTCATATAGACTCTGAAAATAGAACCAAGCTAGAAGCTAAATCAAAGAAATGTATCTTTGTTGGATATGACATTAATGAATTTGGTTATAGGCTTTGGGGTTTTGAAAATCATAAAATTGTTAGAAGCCAAGATGTCATATTCAATGAGAAAGTGTTGTACAAAGATCTATTGCAGCAACATGAGAAGAAAGAAGATGATTATGTAGTGCTGGATGATATTCCAAAAGCTTATGTTCCAGCCATTCCTCATGATGTGCAACAATTGCAACAACAAATACCACACACACTGGTGAATGTTAGATGGTCAATGAGGCAAATTAGACCTCCACAAAGATTTTCTCCCTCTTTGTATTCTATTTTACTTACTGATGCTAGTGAACCAGAAAGTTACGATGAAGCTATGCAGGTGAATACTAAGATTCAGTGGGAGTTTGCAATGAAAGATGAAATGGACTCTTTGCTGAAGAATAAGACATGGGATCTATGTAAGTTGCCTACAGGTAAAAAGGGTTTACAAAATAAGTGGGTTTACAGGTTGAAAGAAGAGGAAGGAGGTTAGAAAATATTTAAGGCCAAGTTAGTTGTAAAAGGATTTGCACAAAAAAAGGGAATTAATTTTGATGAAATATTTTCTCCTGTTGTTAAAATGACTTCTATTCGTACTATTTTAAGTCTTGTGGCTACTGAAGATTTGCATTTAGAGCAGTTGGATGTTAAAATAGCCTTTCTTCATGGTGATTTGGATGAAGAAATATATATGGCTCAGCCACAGGGTTTTAAGGTCAAAGGTAAGGAAGACTTAGTGTGCAAATTGAAGAAAAGTGTATGCCTTGAAGCAAGCATCTCAACAATGGTATCTGAAATTTGACAGTTTTATGCATGAGCATGGATATAATAAGTGTCATTCAGATTAATGTGTTTATTTTAAGAGGTTGGATGATGATAGCTACATTATTTTATGTTTATATGTTGATGATATGCTTGTAGTTGGGTCTAACATGGATCATATTAAGGGGCTAAAATGCCAGTTAACACATGCATTTTCTATGAAGGATTTGGGAGCATGAAAGAAAATCCTTGGTATGAAGATTTGTAGAGATAGGAGGAATAGAACATTAACACTATCTTAGGCTGATTATGTTGAGAAGGTGTTGCAATGTTTCTCTATGGAGAATGCTAAAGCTGTCAGCACACCTTTACCTGGTCATTTGAAATTGACTAAGGAGATGTGTCCTAAGACATAAGAAGAGGAGGATAAGATGTCTAAGGTACCCTATGCTTCAGCTGTAGGAAGCTTGATGTATGCTATGGTATGTACTAGGCCATATATTGCACATGCAGTGGGAGTCATTAGTAGGTATATGAGTCATCCAGGATTTGAGCATTGGAATGTTGTCAAGTGGATTCTTAGATATTTGAGAGGAACATCCCATAAGTGTTTACACTTTGGGGGCTCTACTACTAATTTATAGGGCTATGTTGACTCAGATTTGGCAGGGGATATTGATACCAGGTGGAGTACTATAGGTTATGTCTTTACTATTGGTGGGGTAGCTATGAGCTAGGTTTCTAGGTTACAGAAGATTAATGCTCTATCCACTACAAAGGCAGAGTATGTTGCTACTATAGAGGTAGCCAAGGAGATGATATGGCTTCATTTCTTCTTGGAAGAATTGGGACATCCTCAAAAGGATAATTATTTGTTCACAGATAGTCAAAGTGCCATTCATCTTGCAAAGAATTCATCTTTGCATTCTAAGACCAAACACATACAGTTGCGGAACCATTTCATTCGATCAGTTTTGGAGGATGGATAGCTAAAGCTAGAGAAGATCTGTACAAATGAAAATCTAGCAGATATGTTGACAAAGGTTGTAACAAGGGAGAAGATCAACTCTTCTTTAGCTTCGATTGGTCTTTTAGACTAAACATGAATCAAAGAACAACAGACTCTAGGGTGGTTTGATCCAGTGGGAGCCCCATGTGGTAGTGCTATTGCTACAGGATCAATCTCCAAGTGGGAGATTGTTGTTTAGTGTGGAGCCTAATCAATCCTCAAGTGGGAGATTGTTAGATTATGGTGACTGATTAGGAAAGTACTGTCCATACTTCATAATTAGATGGGTTTTTGGGTCATGGCTGACGTTGTAGCCAACGTATGGCCGACATGTTGTAACCCTAAAATGGCACAAAATACTTGTATAAAAGGGTTTAGGGTTAGGTATTTTCATTATGTTGTGATGTGAAATTGGTTCTTGCGGCAGTATTGATTTGTAAGGGATTACAAATTGTAATCAGGTTGTAATCACTGGATTGTAATAATATTGGACTTGCAGTTTGGTGGACGTAACCCATGGATTGGGTGAACCATGTTAAATCTTGGTGCCTTGTGTTCATTTCTGTGTGATCTATTATTTTTTATTATTGGTTATATTTGCATGTAATTTTTATTTTTGTCCGTGGTTTATCCTAACATTGTCAACCCTGTTCCTTAGTACTTCTGAGGAACCTTGTTTGTTCCAGGGTGCTAGGTTAGTTTTGTCTTTGAGCTTCACATCTCATTTTTCTTTCTACTTTTCAGATGTCCCTCCTTTAAACAACTATTTCTAAAGCTTCAATTCTTGATTATTCCTCTTCCAATACTTGGCTAGCATTCCTATAATGTTCAATTTTCCTCCTATTTCTCTAAAAAAATGTATTAAGGGATGTATTTATGTCTTCTTGGTCATCTTGAAAACCAAGGTTAGGTCGGAGCACTAGAAAAATGTTCTCATGAGGTAGAACCATTTTTCCTCATGATATAGGCTTATTAGTCAAGAAACTATTCATATCCCCAGTAGAGTTTCCAAAAATCTATTCGTAAACATATTTGTTCTTTTTTTATTATGACTCTTGAATGCCCAAATTATGAACAATATTTGATTACAAGTAGTTGAAAAGCCACTTTCAGATTGATTGGCCTTTCTCTAAACTAATAGGTACAAGTCCCTATGGTGGATTTCCAATGAATTATGTTTTATTCCTAAAACTAATATGGGGGTGTGTTCTTGACCCGAGAACAGAAGAGGTAAAACCGAGCTAGACCTAAACAAGATCTAACTCAGGTAGAAAAATATTTGTGAAGAATTGATTAAGTTCATGAACCCACACATCTTATGAACTCACAAAGCTTAATTACTTAAAATAGCATAACAACTAATACTAAACTGAAATAACTAGGATCTAAACTACAAAGAAGAAGAAGTTAACAAAAAGGGAAAAATGTTTAAGAGATTCCTCTTTGAACATGTAATGACACTACTTATCACATCTATTCGTTGTCTGAAAATAGGGAAATGAAACTCTGTTCTTTCCTTTCTTTAATCCAAATAAAAGAGAAAGCATATAACTACCAACTAACATAAATGGAATATAAAATAGTTGATAGAAAATACCATTCAATTGACTCTGCAACATCAAGTACTTCACACCAAATTTCTTTTGACCTTTTATTAATCTTTCAATTTCATACATATAGGATTCTGAGATGACTATTACAATAGAAGTTCAATCGATTCATCTCCTCAAAGAATGACAAATGACAAGAAACTAGTTTTTCATATTGCAACAATTACATAAGAAAGTGAAAAGGGGTTAGAATGTGAATCACTTTGTCTTCTTTGCCTTTTCTACTTTTGTATTATAGGCCTTAGTAGCAACTATGACTAGGATTATCTCTCCATGCCTAGGCACATGTATGTTCAAGAGCCACTTAGAATGCTCCTTGGTCAACTCCTTCAAAATATTCAATTGATTTGGAAACTCCTCCATGACCACAAGTATGCATCCACTGACTTTCTAGAGTTTTGCAACTTTGTTTTGATTATTGGAAGATACATCAATCAGACTATCTAAGAATTTGGAGAAATTCTCCTTCATGATGTTTATCCCAATGAGTTCTTTCCTTTGGCCACTAGTCTATGAGTCTATATGTAGTCCCCTCATGAGTTCAAATCCTCTATCTTGGGTCTTCTTCACTTTATCCTCCTTTTTCTTAAGTCCTTTTTTTGCTAATAAGATCATTTCTGACTTGAACTGCATGCTCTGAAACCATTTGAATAGAGGTTCATCTTCCTTTGGCAAGATTTTTGCTTCAACGGCTTCCTTTGCCTTCATTTGAATGATCATATTTAGAAGAGAGATACAATCATCACTCTTCACTCTTTCTCTAGCCAAAGTACTACTATTTGCTAAGATATTATCCTTCTCTATTTCTAATCTTAAGATAACATTGCCCATTTGTTCTATAATAGAGACTCCCTCTAATTTAAGCTTCCCAATCTAGTCTTTACCAATTTGGCCAAAGTGCCTATCTTCTTGAAGTTGAGAGATAAGTGCTTGAACTTTGGCAATAATAGGATTTCTTATCACTTATACTTCTAAGATAGTTGCCAATGGACTGACCAATTTTTTGATGAATCTGTTCAACTCTTCTATGTCAGCCTTCATCCTAACTTTTGACAACTTCAAGTTTTCCAGTTATCCCTCAATTACTTCATTGGTTGACTTCCACAATCCAACCTTGGTGTCATGTCTAGCCTCTCCAAGGTCCATCAAGTTTAGATTAAAATCATCAGTAGTCATATCTTCAATGCTTCCTTATTTTTTGGGCTTAGCTATCTCTATTGTTAGGTGCCCTATTTTTGGATCTTGCCCAAGTATAGACAAGGTTTTTTGCTTCTTCACCATGGTTAATGCAGATCTTGAATGAACTATAAGGGATATGGTATCCTTGGCAGGGGCACTTTCATCTTTCCTTTTTCTATTTCTCTCCAGAGTATCCTCTAACTAGAAATTAGTGCTTATCACCTTGGAGGCCATCCCAGGTGACTCTATGATAAAAATCTTCTTCTTAACTGAAGTGATTATCATTGTAGTTGAAGAGAAGGGATTCTTTGGGCCTATGAAATGAGCTTGGAAGAGCTTTGGCATTTCTCCACCTCTGAGGTTCTCTTCATTGCCTCATTAGATTCATTGCTACTACTATTTCCATCTCCCAAATCTACTATCTACATTGGGAATCCACTTGGTTGTAAAAGTGTAGCACTTAATGCCAAAACTAGGCTATGATGAGGTGAGGGAACTAGGGTGACATGAGGAGAGGGGACTGGTGTAACATGAGGAGAGGAAACTGAGGTAACAACACTATCCTTTGGGTCCTCTATCTTCTTCTCCTCAGCATCAGTTTGGGTTCCAATAACTGGGAGGGGGCCATCATGACAAGTCTTAGCTATGGGGATGCTCTTGTTTGGAGGTTGGTCACCTCCTCCCAAAGGTTTAGCTAGTTCTTAACTAATAGCAAATGTTATGATTGGTGTAGTGCTCTAGGAGGAAGAGGGAGTTGTAGTTGTTGGAGAAGCTTGAGTGGCTGTGCCTTTACTTCAACTTCTTTTGGCTATCCATTTGACTAATTTACCAGTTCTTTTGATGATTCAAGCCATCATAGTGTCTAAATCTTCCTCAGCATCCTCATAAGGCTCTAAATTGATAGGAGTGTTTCTTAACTTATTCAGATATGTATTACTATACATATATTGTTCGTCATCCTTCAATCCTTCAAAATTAAGATTGATATTATATGTTTTTATTTGCTATACTATGACCCTAGTGAAAGCACGATCTTGACTTTTAAATTCATCTTTACAATCTGCCTAATAATCTTCAACCATGGTAATGTGTTTGATCACACTCCCAATTCCTCAGAGCTCCTTAGTTATGGGATGAATTGGCTCCGACTTCAACCTTATTTGGAAATCTTGCATATCATTAAAACATAGTGAAGTATCCATGAAATTTTGCAATGTGGACTTTATTCCATTTAGCCCATCAAAACCTGCAAACCTAGTTGCCATTGTATCTAAGAATGAAGTAAATTGAAAATTTGAATCTAGATGAAGTACAAGATATTGAATTCACAAATACAAACTATTTGAAATCATTGTGAAATTTAATAGAATAACAGTTCAAGAAAAAGTGGTAGTTTGAATAATTGTTATGTTTCCATCTATATAGGAGTCTCAATTCATCCTTTGATCTTTAGGATTTGTGCCACACAATGAATCAAAGGATAAATCTATTGAAATAGTAAATGTGGGAGCTCTAATGGATATTTTAGTGTCTTTTCACTCTTGTTTTTGGCCCAATGGTAACTTTCTTTTCTTTCATACTTACTTTTCTATTTCCCATTAAGTTTCAAAGAATTATGAATAGAGTACCTTATAAGGAAATATCTGCCTAATTGAATTTTTCTCAGTATACCTTTCCCATAATGATTAGATTTTTTCCATTATTATCTTAAGATGTTTTATGTGTAATTTGTGGGCCCAGTCCTCTTACAAAGCTAATTTTCTCTTGAATGCAAAAAATCATCCTCATGGGTTAAAATCCCACTGAGGAGAAGACGATTCTCATTTTTTTGCCCAGGCTTTCCTTTAAACTTTATCCTTTGAGTTAATATTTCCTTTGGGTTTGCAAAAGCTTAAAAGGACTATGAAAGTCCAAAAGGGGCCCACTTTCTTGTTTCTTTCCATTATAATTGCCTTTAGTGGAAAATAGACTTCATGGGTCAAAAGCCCATCGAGGAGAAGTTAGTTTTGAGTTTTCTACTAAAGATGATTCTGAGTGCTATGATGAATCTTGAATGTTTTTCAAGGTAGAATATTGTAGTGAAAATAGGGATTTTCCATAAGATAGCTCATTATCTTCTTACATCAATTTGTGAGCCTCATTTGTTGCTCTTTGCGATAAATCACCTTCATGGGTAGAAAAGCTACCAAGGAGAAGGTGATGCTCAAATTTTTGCAAGCTTCCTTCTTTCGTTGAAAATATGATAAGCCACAAGAAAGCCTAGCTTTGTGAATAACTTTTGCATGTTGTAAGAATCCCCATCAAATTGGGTACTAAGCTACTCGTAAACTCACAACATCAAGGAAAACCATCCGACCATGAAATGTGGGAGAAGGGAAAGATGAAAAATTTGATGGAGACTCTTTTCACCTAGAAGGAATTAGAACTAGACTAGACATACTTAGGCTAAATTGAGACACAAAATTTTCCACTTTTGCAAAATGGTTATAGGGTGAAAAGTGGGGCAACATAACATAAAAAGAAAAGCATATATTTCATTAACTAAGGCACTTGTGTTTAACAATGCTCATTGGGTTGAAGGACTAAAGCATAATCTACTAAGTGTGGCATAGTTGAACGACGTTGGATTCAAGGTAGAATTCATGAATGGATAGGCCAAACCACTAGATGGAAAAGGAAATCTGGTTGGATTTGGCATGTAAACAAAAGGTAATCTATTATATCTTGATCTCAATGAATGTTCATATTTTATTGCTCAAGTAGAAGAAAGCTAGTTATGGCACAAAATAATATGTCATGTAAAATTTGATAATCTAACTAAGATAAGAAAACATAGAAGAGTAAGAGGCATTCCTATTTTGAAGAAGCCTAATATGGATTTAAGCAAGAACTGCCAAATTGGTAAAATAGAAAAGACTAATTTCAAAAGAAAAAACTATCAGTCAGAAGAAGTCTTAGAAATTGTTCATAAAAACTTATGTGGACCTACTGGAATAGAAAATTATAGTGGAGAAAAGCTTTTCATTCTTTTTGTTGATGACTACTCTAGAATGATGATTGCAATGTTTCTAAAACAAAAATTAGAAGCCTTTCAAAAGTTCAAGTGGTATTTGGCAAGAGTACAAAAAGACCATCTCCAATGAATTCAATAATTTCTACATTGAAAGAGGAATTAAAAGACAAGTATCATCTCCTAGTACACCACAACAGAATGGTATAGCTCAAAGAAGAAACAAATCCATCATGGATTGTGCAGGAACCTTGATGATTGAAAAGAATGTTGCAATCAAGTACTAGAAGGAAGCTATTAGCACTGTAGTTCATACCTTGAATAGAGTATATTTGAAGAAAGATTCAAAAAAAACTCCTTATCAACTATGGTGTGGCTACAAACCTAATGTAAGTTACTTGAAAGTATTTGGCAGCAAATGTTATATTTTGAAAGAGTCTAGAAAAGGAAAATTTGATGTAAAAAGTGATGAAGGCATATTTCTAGGATACTCATGCAAAAGTAAACCATAAAATTGTTTCAATTTTTCTACTCATAAAATAATAGAAAGTGAACATGTTAGAATTGATGAGTTTGTAGAGAAGAGTGAAGAAAAAAGAAACAAAGAGCTAGAGGCTTACAGAAGATTTTTTTATTATGAACCTGATACCCTACAAAACCTATCTGAAAGAAAGGAGGATTCATCTTCTAAGTCCCCAAAATCTCCAACAGTTATCAAGTTGTAGACATTGCAACCTGAGTCACAATCTAAAGGACCTCAGTCATAGTCAGAGGCTACCAAGCTAGTTCAAACTGAATCTGATGGACCTAAGTCATAGACAGTGGAACTCGAGCTTGATATTAAAGTTCATGATGAAAATTGGAACTCATTCAAAACCTAAAGAACCTATGTTAGCAAGATATGTCAGAAGGCATCATGCACCTGATCAAATCATTAGAAACAAATCTGATGGAACAATGACAAGAAGCAAATTAAAAGGTACATGTTTACTTGTTGAATTTGAACATAGAAATGTTAAAGATGCTCTAGAAAATGAAAGTTGGATTGAAGAAATTAATGAAGAGATGGAAAAAATAGAAAAGAACAAAACTTGGATTCTTGTTCCTAGACCCAAGGATAAAAATATAATTGGCACAAAGTGGGTGTTCAGAAATCAACTGAATAAAGATGGAAAAGTTTCTAGAAACAAGGCAAGACTAGTATGTAAAGGTTATTGTCACGAAGAAGGTATTGATTATGGTGAGACTTTTGCTCCTATCACAAGTGTAGAAGGTGTTAGAACTTTACTAGCATATGCAACACACAAAGAATTTAAAGTGTATCAAATGGATGTTAAATCTGCATTCTTGAATGGAATTCTTGATGAGGAAGTCTACATTGAACAACCAAAAGGTTTTTCAGATCCTATAAAAATAGACATGGTTTAAAAGCTACACAAAGCATTATATGGTCTCAAGTAAGCTCCTAGAGCTTGGTATGAAAGACTTCATAATTACTTGGTACAAATTGGCTTTCAAAGAACAAATGATAAAAGTAGGTTCTATATCAAAGATGGACTAGACAAGAAGATTGTATTGGGAGAAATATTTGTTGATGATACCTTATTCATAGTAAATAATGACTTATGCAAAGCATTTTTAGAAGAAATGAGTAAATAATTTGAGATGTTCATGTTTGGTGAGATAAAATTATGTGTTGGGTTGTAGATATAGTAGAACAAAAATGGTATCTACGTCACTCAATCTAAGTATATCAAGGAGAGACTAAAAAAGTTTGGAGTGGAATATTTTAGACTAGTTGGAGCCCCTATGTCTACTAGGCATAAACTTTCCAAGAATGATGATGCCAAAGATGTAGATGAAACCACATATAGATCAATGCTTAGAAAATTGCAGGATGTAGTACATACAAGGCTTGATATTGCACTAGTAATTGGAATGGTGGCAAGATTCTCAACAAATCCTAGAGAAAATCACATGATGGCAATCAAGTGAAGCATGAGATATCTAAAAGGTACTGAAGACTGTGGTTTCTTGTACAAACTTGGAGACAATTTGGACTTGAAGGTATTTGCAAATGTTGATTGGGTATGAAGCCTTGATGACATAAAAAGTACTAGTGGTGGAGCATTCTTTCTTGGTAAGAGACTAGTGTCTTGAACAAGAAAGAAATAAAGTTGCATCTCTCAATCCATAGCAAAGGTAGAATATGTGGCAGCAATAGTTAATTGTTCTAACATTGTTTGGTTCAAACAATTGTTGGAAGGAATGAAGATAGAAATCAAGGATCCAATAGTCATATACTATGATAATGCTAGTGCAATCAATATGTCAAAGAATCTAGTAATGCATACCAAAATAAAGCACACTGCTATAAAATATCACTTCTCAAGAGAATTGTTGCAGAATAAAGAAATCGGATTGGAATATGTGAATACAAAAGAATAGATTGTAGATATATTCACCAAGCAATTACCTAAGGATGCATTTCTATATCTAAGAGGTAAGCTAGGGGTCATTCCCCTATCTAAAGTTCACTAAATAAAGCTTAGTGATGCATCAACCAAGAGCAAGTTGAAGATCAATTAGTTAGTGCAAATTGACAAGGGCATATTACAAATGAATCAATACTTAAGGTACATTAATATTAATAGAGTTATTGTCTTTGGCATGTGTTGTCAAAGAGGGAGAAGTTTATTCTCATATCTCATAGAAATTTTTTTCATTCCAAAGAAGGATAAGTTTGTTGTAAGAGGGAGAAAGTTTTATGAATGAACTTGGTAGAAGTTGTTGCAGACAGATGGAGAATCTAGTGAAAGGAAGAGCTCATACTAACAAATAGAGTTCTCAAGAATAAATCCAAATTTTTATTATGTTATGACATGTTGTGTTGCCATCACAATCAAAGGGGGAGATTATTGGATACAATTAATTAATTGTGTATTGTCTTTGATGTTACACAAATGTCATATCATTATCAATCAGTGTATGTCAAGCTCACTCAGGTAGTGAAAACAATTTTTTGTGTCTACTAAGCATTCTTGTGGTTGCCTAATTTAGAAGGTAGTGTCTACCGAGCTCACTTTGGTGTTGAAGGAAAATTTGTAGAAGATGAGTGTGAACCAAGCTCACTCAGTTAATGAATAAGAGTCAGATAGAACTAGTATTAACCAAGCTCACTCGATTGCCAAAGGATCTTTACAAGTTTGAAGTGTTAACCGAGCTTTTGTTGGTTAACACAAGAAATTATTTCTGAGTTAGTGTCTACCAAGATGTGTTGGCTAATGAAGGATTTTTTTTTTTTGGAATATTAAGCTTAATCAATTTATCTATTGGTTCTAGCTAACTGAGGTGATGAATATTAGTTATTCTAAGTTGCATATGAGCCAACTTAACAATATGAAAGATATAAGTATAAGGTCAAGTTATGGATTCAAGGAGTGTGTGTGAAAGTGCAAGATGTGAGGAATGTATTGAATATTTAATGATGAAGAGAGGAAGAAAATTTAAAGGATAAGCACAATATCCGTGTGGAGTAGAAAAGCTATATTCGATCAGGAAGGATCAAGTACAAGCCAAAATAGAGATCTATAATCAGCAATTCAATTGTATTCAAATCGATTCATTTCATTGTTACGCTCTAACCATTGTAGTAGTGATCTAAATCTCTTAATAGAGTTGGCTTAATAGCTATTTGTAAATCCTCTAACAAGGTGCTAGTTCTATTGAATTGTCTTAAGACCTCTAGCAAGGCCACTCCTAACAGGGTGATTAAATCCTTCAATAGGGTCACACCTAATAGTGTATTTTGTAACCATTAATAAGGTTGGATCCTAACAAGGCACACTTTAGAAGAGTAAAAATAGCAACTAGTTGCAATTGATGGTTTTTCCCAAATTGGGTTTCCATGTTGAATCCTGGTGTCAAATGTGTTCATGCTATTTTCTTTTATGTGTTTGCAACTAATTTAAAGGGTGACCATAGATAACATATAAAGATTTGTATAATTAGTACTTACCAAGTTACAATATTTTATGTGTGTTTACCAATCATCAACAATATTCAATTTTGAGAGTTTATCTTGTACTAACATGTAAGGAATCTGGGATTTATTTTAGTAGTAACTAATTCACCCCTCCCCTCTTAGTTACTCTTCTCATATTTCCAACACCACTATGATGGGCTCAGAATTAACTTTCTAGTAATATCTTGTTGGTGGAAAATTAAGTCCATATGCCCGAGATATGAACAAACACACAAAGGTAGGTCCAAATAGAGCCTGAGTAGGTGGTAGAAGTGTTGATGTAATGTTGACATGGTAATGATGTCAGCAAGTGACGAGCCAAAATTTGCTAGGAAAATTGTTGTCGAGCCAAAAAATGTCATAAAATGAACCCTATCAGAAAAAATATTCAATTGTCGAAAACAAGATAGGATGACAAAAGAGTCACTACCATTAGTAAAAGAGTCGATGTTGAAAAAAAATTCTAATGGCCAAAAAATGGCATCATGTGACAAAAAAAGATACATGGGCAATAAAATACCATATCTCATGCCAACCATCATGAACAACCCCTCCCCCCCAAAATAAATAAATAAATACTTAATCAATTAAAAATTAAAAAATTTAAAAAAATTTAAAAATGGGAATCACTTTTAATTTTTTTTTTGTAAAAATCATAAAATGCCATGGAAAATGTGAAAACAGGGGTGAGTCATGAAATATGATCTGGCAAGTCAAGTGGGAATTGAAACGGAGTCCAAGTACAAAGTTCAAAAATCAATGGAGCACCATTCAAAAAATGAAACCATAAAGTTCACTTAAATCTACATGCACTCAAGAATGCCACCAATTCTTTTGTATAACATGTGAGAACCATTTAAAGGAAAGAAAGATGCCTAAAAAATTGCCAACTTCATGTGTAAGAAATGATCTGCACTTTGTGTTGGAGACCTCAATGCCATCATAGAGATTTGCAATAACAATGACATCCAGTTCATAGATGGCATCATGTGGGTGTCCTCCTCATCTGCCAATAACCATGTCAAAGAATGTAAATCAGCCATGGTTGTTAAGTTGTCTTGTTTCTCTTGACAAACTAGCTGTATTTATTATTTATTTAATTAATGGATAATAGATGAGTTCATGACTTTTCAAATCTAGATGTGATTGATTTCATTTCCACATTTTTTTCATTCATTTCTGATGTAGCTTTTTTTATTAAAACATGGTTCTTACATATGGTATTAGAGCTTTGTTTAAACACTAGGCCCTTGGGCTACTATGCTAACTTGTGCCAATGTGTGTCAAGTGTTTGAGTTATCACCATGGCCACAAGATCTAACTATAGAGGTGGGTCTAATAGTGGTGCACAGGCTAAGGAAACTAATGAGAGGTTAGATCATGCAATAATTTTTCCTTAGGGAAAAATAACACCGAGATCAAGAAGCTCAAGCACTAGCACAATATGGACTGATAATGAATTATCATAATAACAATAATGAGAATGAATGTCATATGAATACACACTATAAGTTCCTATATATAAAGGCATCTAGAATGACTAGGAGTCAACAAAGTGATAAGCCTCACAACTAAGCACATGTCCACCAAGAGTGGATTATCCTCCATTGAGCACATGGGTTTGAGCGATGATGAGAGGATAAGCTTACATAGGTGTATCTCATAAAGAGATGTTGTTTACACCATGTGCTCAATGAGAGTACAAACAACTATGTTGTCTACATGACAACTCAAATGAATATGCAAACTCTTGTGTTGTCAACAAGAGTACTCATATGACTATGCATACTCCTAAGTGTCTATATGATAATGCATTTAACCTAAGTAAACTTAAGTAAAGTGAAATAATAATTAATTATTTACACTAAAACCCCCCCTTAAGTGCAACTTAGGGGAATGCACTTAAGCTCACAAAAGCTATAATGAAAAATGCATGATGGGTCCCGGCTACTAGGCCATGTTAGGTACCCATGTATAAATGCAATGCTTGACATATAATGTGATGCAATGCAATGCAATCTCTCTAAAAAAGGAGAAAGAGGGAAAACCTCATAGGAAAAACCCTCCTCCAAAAAGAGAGATAATTACAATAAAGAAGAGAAGAGTAATGTGGCCTCCCCTAGTGAAATATCCTACACCCCCAAGGGATCTTGCAAATGAAGATACTTAACCTCAGTGAAGGGCTTGGTGAAGATATTTGCAATCTACTTTTTTGTAGGACAATACTACAATGCAATGACCTAATCATGTATCAACTCTTTGATGTAGTGCATATGAACCTCAATATGTTTGGTCCACCAATGTTGAACTAGATGTTTTGAGATCTCAACAAAACTCTAATAATCACAATGAATGAATGTAGACTATGGAAAGTTGAACCAAAACTCCTTCAGGATATGGCATAGCCATATAGCCTCTGTAGTTGCAGTAACAATCCCTCAATACTCAACCTTAGTTGAAGAAAGAGAAATACTATTTTTCTTCTTACTCTGCCAACAAATGGGGCTAGAAACAAGATGAAACATGTAACCTAAAGTAGACTTGTGAGAATCAAGATCCCCTACATAGCCTGAGTTTATATATCCAACCAACTAAAGTCTAGTACCTAGTACATAGTGTATCCCATGTGTATGTGTATCCTATATGTAGTGCAAGATGCATTTGGTAGCCTTCCAATGAAGCTCATGGGGCTCTTGCATGAAGCAAAAAACCATACCAACTACAAAAGATATGTTAGGGTGTGTATGTGTCAAGTAGATGAGACTCCTAACCAAATGTATATACAATGTAGCATCAACAAGTGGAGTGGAACACTTTGCTTCTAACTTAACACCTAAAAGAAAGGGAGTAGGAGTAGGATTACAATCACTGATGTGAAATCAAGAAAGTAAATCAAGAGCATACTTGGTTTGTGAAAGTGTGATCCTAGTTGAAGACTATGTCATCTCAATACCAAGGAAATAATGAACCACACCCAAATCTATCATAGCAAATCTATCCTACAAAGAAGTCTTGACTCTAGCAATGATGGATGAAGTACATTCTACAATGATCATGATGCAAGAGCATCTTGGGTTTTCTTGGTGACTACTTTGGAGTTCATGGGAGGAAACTTGATAGTTTCTTTGGAGGGTGTGTGGACAAGTACTTGGTCAAAGAAGGATTGGTGCTTAACATGCTCTACGAGCCCAACATGGTATGGGAGCTTAGCATGGTCTATGGGACTCAACATGGTCTTTGGAGCTCAGCATGGTCTAGGAGCTCGGCATGGTCTATGGAGCTTAGCATGGTCTTGGAGCTTGACATGGTCTTTGGAGGTTAGCATGGTCTTGGGACACAGAATGGTCTTTGGTTACTCAACATGGTCTTTGATTGCTCGGCATGGTCTGGGAGGAGCTCGACCTTTCTTAAGAATTTGGTGCCTATTGTAGGCCATATAAGTAATTTTCCACAATGAGTTAGAAGATGAAAATTTTGGCAATTGAAGAGGGCCTAGATTACTAACTATGGTTCAAAGCACATTTTCTAATTCAATTGGAGCTAGGAGATATTGTAATTTTACTTAGACATCAATTTTGGGCATTTAATTATTGTTGTTGGCCAACTTGTGGCATTTAATATATCTATTTGTATTTAATTTGTGTTATGGGCTAACTTGTGGCTTAGATTGGTATAAGTAGGGGTTGTAGAAAAGTCTTTAGGATTATTCATCCATTGTGAAAAGGAGGAGGATCTTGAAGAGAAAATTTGGAGAAGAGCTAGTAGTTGCAGCTTGGAAAATAGGGAGATTGCTTGGTGGGCTTGTGAGCACAAGTTGAGATCTTCCTTGAGGGTTTATAATAGAGGGTGGATCTAGACTAGCTAGGTTTTGATTTGGATCTTGAGGGATCTTGTAGAACTATTACTTGCTTTGTATTTGGCTATAACTGGGAAGGCCTTACAACCCAACACATTGCATGTAATCAATTATATTTTATGAATATATTATTCTGATTTGGTATCAGATCTTGCATTATTGCTTCTTGCTATTGTGTTTTAGCTATGTGGTTGTATTACTAGGGGCTAGGACATCTGCCTTGGGGATTCTCCTACCTTGCACTATGTTAGGTGGTATCAAAGTGAAGGTTGTTCCTGAGTGTGTAGATAGATCACCAAAGCTAAGGTAGTTTGCACCAGGACTTGGGTTGGAGAAGTAGATCTGATTTGATCTTGATTTGGTGGTGAATTTTCTTTCTAGAGTCCTAGATCTTTTGGCTGTGAGGTGGTAGATCATGGTTCTAACTTGCAATTGTAGAGGGCTTATAGATGGATTGATGGATGCAAAGATGAAAGACTACTCTTGTTGAGGCATGATCATATAAAGTTTGTGGATTGTAGATTTGTGGTCCTGGACTTGTGATTTGGCTCTTGATTGTTCATGAAAAGTGGTTGGTTGTGATCTAACTTGCAAACAATTCAAGGTCATCACAAGGAGCATGGGAAGGATTTTTTATAGAGGGTTTATGAAGATCTTAGGAGATGGCTTCGAGAGGATTAGACCTTGAGATGATTGTGAATCTCTGTGATGTGGTGCAAAGGAGATTTTCTGAGATGTCTGCTTGATTTGAAGCTAGTTTGGCTGATTGAACTAAGAAAGTGGTTGCTCAATTTGAAGCTAGCTTTTCTGGTTGAGATAAGGATGAGGTGAGGAAGGAATTCCATAGCTATTTGTGGAGTTGGAGTCTACCTATTTGTGGAGTTGGAGTCTACCAATCCAGAAGAGAGTTGTTTGGCTAGTTAAGAGACTTGTTCGTGAAAGAAGATGGCATAGCAAGGTTGAGGTGGAAAAAGGTTGGTTTTGTTGATCAGATTGTGGAGTCTGATACAGAACTTGCAGAGCATCTAGAGGTTGTTGCTAAAGATATTCCTAACCTTGTTGATGCTAGGATAGATGTTGGCTTTCATGATAAATTGGTTGAATCTGACATGGAAATTGCAGAGCACTTGGTTGTGGATGATCCAATTACTATTGGTGGTGAGTTGTATATTGTAGAGCATCTTGTTATGAGCAATGAAATTGCTAGGGTTGTGAGTTTAGCATGTATTGATGGAGATCTTCATATGACTGCTAATGTAGAGTTGGTTACTACTGGTGTGGATTCACTAGTTGTTGATGTAGATGAGTATTTACTAATGAAGCATTATGTTTAGTTTGTTCTTGGGAGTGAGCATGTTGATTGGGTGGTTGGGATTCTGGTATTTGACATAATGATGCAAATGTGGATGATGTGTAGATTGGTTTTCTTGTGCCTAGTGGAGTGGAAGCCTTTGGTGAAGATGAAGGTGGTTGTTACTCTTTCTTTGGGCAACAAAGTGTGGGACACACTTTTTAATTTACCTGGGGAGTCTGATGTAAGAACATCTTGGGTTTTCTTGGTGACTACTTTGGAGAGTGAATGGACTAGTACTCATTCGAAGAAGGGTTTGTGTTTTGCATGCTCTTGGAGCTCGGCTTGGTCTAGGAGCTCAACATGGTCTATGGAACTCAACATAGTCTATGGAGCTCTGCATGGTCTTAGAGCTCGGCATGGTCTATGGAGCTCGGCATGGTCTATGGAGCTCGGCATGGTCTATGGGACTCAGCTTGGTCTTTGGAGCTTAGCATGGTTTGGGAGATTAGCATGTTCTATGGAGCTCAACATGGTCTTGGATCTTGGCATGGTCTTTAGAGGTTGGTATGGTCTTGGGACTCAGCATGGTCTTTGGTTACTCGGCATGGGGTAAGTGCACCAAGTTGTGATGCCAAAAGGGGGGTATAAGTGGACACCTTTTTCCTAAAATCAGCAATTTTTGAACTTCAACAAGAATTTGAAGATAGTTACGCTCAAAATTTTAAGATATGACAAAAAAAAGTCGTAGTCCTTTAAATCTAGTTTCTAAACTACTAATTTTTTTTTTAAATGGTTTAGTTTTAGGTCCTCAAAAAAGGAGGCCACAAAAAGTGGTATTGTTTATTCCAAAAAAACATAACATAGTACAAAGTGTGGCCCCCCTAAAATTTTAACTTTTTTTTGAAATTCTTCAATCACTCTAGTCAAAAGTTACTTAACACTATGTAGTTTATCCTAAAAAATTTGAGTAATTTTATAATGTGTATTTTTTTTTTTAAATAATTTTTTTAACTAGACACATCCCAAAAATGTGAAATATTTGTGTGCTCCCCCTAGAAATAATTGAAAACTAATCTAAAATCAAAACTTTTTTTTGAAAAGTGTGTAGAATGGAGTCTAGTTTCTAAAAAACTAAGTTGTTGCAAAATTTGATGAATAAGGTAAAATCTATAGCCCAATTAGTACATGGTGGTTTTGAAAAAAAAAGACCATACATTTAAAATAAATTATAGATGAAAGGCTTGAAATAGTTCAAATTAAAAATAAATTATATGGTTATATAGCTAACATAGAGACCTACATTGTCATGTAACCTGATATTATCAATGTCCAACCACGAGGAATCTTGAAGGAGAGCACACAAGAAAAATCAATCATTTTTTGTATGTTTGTTGGAAAACACATTTCAAACCTATTTATAAACTCCAAACCTTTGGGTTGGATCTCCAAGGCAAAACCAAGCCTTAGGCTTGGTTTTAATATAAAGCTTTCAATAGCGCATATGCCCTATAGCGTGTACACACTATTTAAAGCATCTAAATTTTGGTCTCAATAGCGTGTGCGTGCTATATTGTGCACACACTATTGATACCTAAATAATGCATAGAAGAGATGAAAAGCAAGAGCAAGAGAGAATGGGGGGAAATGGCTATGTGTGTGTGTGAGAGAGAGAGAGAGAAAGAGAGAGTAGGGGATGGGAGAGAGAGGAAGTGAGAAAGGGTAGGGGTGGCAGAGAGAGTACAAGACAGGAGAGAGGAAGTGAGAAAGAGTAGGGGTGGCAAAGAGAGTACGAGATGGGAGAGAGAGGAAGTGTGAGAGAGAGTAGGGGTGGCAGAGAGAGTATGGATGGGAGAGAGAGGAAGTGTGAGAGAGAGTAGGGGTGGAAAATAGAAAGTACGGGATGGGGGAGAGAGATTGAAAATAGGGAATGGGAGAGAGAGGAAGTGTGAGAGAGAGTAGGGGTGGTAGAGAGAGATTGAGAGTAGGGGATGGGGAGAGAGAGATTGAGAGTAAAGGATGGGGAGGAGAGAGAGTAGGTGGTGGGAGATAGAGTGGGAGAGGGAGAGCAAGAGAGGAGGATGGGAGTGCATGTGTGTGAAAGAGAGAGAGTAGCGAATGGGAGAGGGGGGAGACAGAGTAGCTCGAGAGAGAGTAGGGGATGGGAGAGGGAGTGGGAGAGGGAGAGATGGGGGATGGAAATGTGTGTGTGTGTGTGTGTGTGTGTGTGTGTGTGTGTGAAAATGTGTGAGAGAGTACGAGGTAGCAGAGAGAGTAGAGAGGGAGAGTGAGAGCGAGAGAGAGAGAGTGAGAGTGAGAGTGAGAGTGAGAGAGAGAGAGAGAGAGAGTAGGCAATGGGAGAGGGAGAGCAAATAAGAGGCAAAGTAGGGGATGGGAGAGGAGAGAGGGTGGATGGGTGTGTGTGTAAAAGAGAGAGAGTATGGAATGGGAGAGGGGAGAGAGAGATAAAGAGAGAGTAGGGGATGGGAGAGAAAGAGAGTAGGAAATGGGAGAGGGAGTGGGAGAGGGAGAGAGAGGGGGGATGGGGGTGTGTGTAAAAGAGAAAGTAGGGGATGGGAGAGAGTGTGAGAGTGTGAGAGAGAGTAGGGGTGGCAGAGAGAGAGTGAGAGTAGGGAATGGGAAGAAGAGCATAGAGAGAGAGAGAGAGAGAGAGAGAGAGAGAGAGAGAGAGAGAGAGAGAGAGAGAGTAGGTTGTGGGAGAGGGAGTGGGAGGGAGAAAAAGAGGAAGAATGTGAGCGTGTAAGAGAGACAGAGTAGGGGATGGGAGAGAGTAGGCAGTGGGAGAGGGAGTGCAAAAAAGAGAGAGGGGCGGGAATGGGAATGTGTGTAAGAGAGATAGAGTAGGAGATGGGAGAGAGTGTAAGAGTTTGAGAGAGAGGAGGGGGTGGAAGAGAGAGCTCATATGCGATGGGAAAGTGAGAGAGAGAGAGTAGGGGATGGGAGAGAGAAAGTAGAGAGGGAGAGAGAGTACTTGAGAGAGAGATAGTAGGTGGTGCAAGAGGGAGTGGGAGAAAGAGAGAGAGAGGGGGGATGGGAGTGTGTGTTTCTATGAAAGAGAGAGAGTAGGGGATGGGGGAGGGAGAGTAGGTGGTGGGAGATGGAGTGGGAGAGGGAGAGAGAGGGGGGAATGGGAATGTGTATAAGAGAGATAGAGTAGGGGATGGGAGAGAGTGTGAGAGTGTGAGAGAGAGTAGGTGGTGGAAAAGAGAGCTCGTATGGGATGGGGGAGAGAGAATGAGAGTAAGAGATGGGAGAGTGTGAGAGAGAGTAGGGGATGGGAGGGAGAGAGTGAGAGTAAGGGATGGGAGAGAGAGATTAGAGAGGGGGAGAGAGAACTTGAGAGAGAGAGAGAGATAGTAGGCGGTAGGAGAGGTAGTGGGAGAGGGAGAGGGAGAGAGATAGGAGGGATGGGAGTGTGTGTGATAGATCTAGAGAGTAGGGGATGAGAGAGAAGAGAGTGAGGGGATAAGAGTGTGTGTGTGTCTATGAAAGAGAGAGAGTAGGAGATGAAGGATAGAGAGTAAGCAGTGGGAGAGGGAGAGAGTGAGAATAAAGGATGGGAGAAAGTGTGAGAGAGTGTAGGGGATGGGAGAGAGTGTGAGAGAGAATAGGGAGAGGGAGATAGATAGGTGGATGGAAGTGTGTGTGAAAAATCTAGAGAGTAGGGGATGGGAGAGAAGATGGAGGGGGAGATGGGAGTGTGTGTGTGTGTGTGTGTGTGTGAAAGAGAGAGAGTAGGAGATGGGAGAGAGTGTGAGAGTGTGAGAGAGAGTAGGGGGACAAAGAGAGAGTATGATATGGGAGAGATAGATTGAAAGGATGGGAGAGAGTGGTAGAGAGAGAGTAGGGGGTGGTAGAGAGAGAGTATAGGATGGGAGAGACATAGTGAAAGGATGGGAGAGAGTGTGAGAGAGTAGGGGATGGGAGAGAGTTGGGGATAGGAGCGAGAGAGTAAGAGTAGGGGATGGGAGAGAGAGAGAGAGAGAGTAGAGAGGGGGAGAGAGAGAAATAGTAGGTAGTGGGAGAGGGAGTGGGAGAGGAGGAGAGAGAGGAGGGATGGGAGTGTGTGTGTGAGATCTAGAGAGTAACGGATGGGAGAGGAGAGAGAGAGAGAAGGGGATGGGAGTGTGTATCTATAAAAGAGAGAGTTTAGAGGATGGGAGAGGGAGGAGAGAGAGAGAGAGAGAGAGAGGGAGTAGTGGATGGGAGAGAGACACTAGGTGGTGGGAGAGGGAGTGGGAGAGGGAGAGAGAGGGGGATGGGAGTGTGTGTAAGAGAGAGTAGAGGATGGGAGAGAGTGAGAGAGAGAGAGTAGGAGGTGGAAGAGAGAGAGAGAACGATATGGGAGAGAGAGAGTGAGAGTAGGGGATGGGAGAGTGTGTGAGAGAGAGTAGGGAGAGGGAGATAGAGAGGGGGGGATGGGAGTGTGTGTGACAAATCTAGAGAGTAGGGGATGGGAGAGAAGAGAGAGGGGGGATGGGTGTGTGTGTCTATGAAAGAGAGAGATTAAGGGATGGGAGAGAGTGTGAGAGTGTGAGAGAGAGTAGGGGGCAGCAAAGAGAGAGTACAAGATGGGAGAGATAGAGTGAAAGGATGGGAGAGAGTAGGGGATGGGAGAGAGTGTGAGAGAGATTTGGGGATGGGAGAAAGAGAGTAAAAGTAGGTGATGGGAGAGAGAGAGAGTAGAGAGGGAGAGAGAGAGAAAGAGAGAGAGAGAGAGTAGTGGGAGATGGAGTGGGAGACAGGGGGGAGAGAGGGGGGATGGGAGTGTGTGTGAGAGATCTAGAGAGTAGGGGATGGGAGAGGAGAGAGGGGGGGGATGGGAGTGTGTTTCTGTAAAAGAGATAGTTTAGGGGATGGGAGAGGGGAGAGAGAGAGTAGCCAAAGAGAGAGAGAGAGTAGTAGATGGGAGAGAGAGACTAGGTGGTGGGAGAGGGAGGGAGAGAGGGGGGATGGGAGTGTGTGTAAGAGAGAGTAGGGGATGGGAGAGAGTGTGTGTGTGTGTGTGTGTGTGTGTGTGTGAGAGAGAGAGAGAGAGAGATTGTAGGCAGTGGGAGAAGGAGGGAGTGTGTGTGAGAGATCTAAAGAGTAGGCGATGGGAGAGGAGAGAGGGAGAGAGAGGGAGAGAGAGAGGGTAGGTGTGAGGCCTCGCCCCGACCCATCCTAGCATTGATGATACATTATTATTTTGATACTCATGACTTGATATGTCAGAACATTATTTGATGCACTGAACATTATTATGCTATTTTATGTTGTGTGATTCTTTACTTCAGTTATTTGATTTCGTCATTTAATGCCTTATGAACATGTGTAATGATGAAGTAAATGAATGCAAAACTAACACTTTGATTATGCAAGTTTAATGGTTGGAAATATGAGTAGAATTAGATAAACAATTGATTATTAGAAAATGGATGCTTTAATTTATATGATTTTTTTGATACATAATTTACATAATGCATGTGATTTCTTGATCTACTGATGTGTGCAATGAGTGTGCAAGAAATTTAGCCAGGAAAACTCAATGGAAAGACGGAACTAAACCACTTGTTAATTTTGTGCTATCTTTGTATTGTAATTCTTTAAAGGTTGTTATTGGTTTTACTATTCTCCTAGCTTTTACTTGTTCCTATTAAGTCTTTAAGTCCTAAAAACATTAACTTTAAGTACCCTAGGGGTAAGGGTATGGGTGGGGAGTACTTTCCACCCCTTTAGCCTCCTTGGTTGAATTTTAGGGTCACTCAAAAACCCTACTTTTGGTTGATCAAGAAAATTGATTTGTCTCCTCCATGAGTTGGTGACTCAAACTCCATCTTGAGGTTACTTAAAGTCTAGTTGAGTTAAGGATCATACTTAAAGGCATTTTGGAGTAGTTTTGGGGTTGTTACCCAATCTCTAGTTTTAGAGAAAGTTTGAAGATTGAAGGAAGAAAAAGGAAAAGTTCTTCTCAACTTACCATTTTACCATAACTCTTTGTGAAGGTAGGAGTTCTTCACTCTTTTGAATTTGTTCTTCATGTTGTTCATGCTTGAATCTTGCATAAGGCATTGTGTTGTTCTTTATATTGCTTGCTTGTGTGTTGGGTTGATTTGGATGGATCTTAACTTGTTTTCTTTTGATGTTATTCTTATGCTTGCCTTGATGTTTTATTTTTGAGGGTATTTAATGGAGATTGTTTTGGCATCACTCACCCTTGGATAGGGAAGAAGTGGCCATGTTTGGGGGAAGGGCCTTAGTTGGACCTCAATAGTGTAGAGTCTCCTCTCATGGTGAGAGCAGGGAAAGAGGGTAGGGTGTATGGGTCCCTACTTGTCATCCCATACCTTGTATGAAAATTTGAATTCTTGAATAAGGGAAGGAATGAATACCCTTGTTATATTGGCCCCGAAAGGGAATTTGTAGAAGGCTGGAAGTTCTTAAGATGTTATGGTATGGTGATTGACATCTCTTATTGAGAAAATCCACCTCCCCCCTATTTTGGTTCAATGTTGAACCTATTGTGCAAAACCAAGTTGAGAATGCATACTTGAATGGTTCATCTTATTATGTTGTTTTGCCTCCATGTTGGTTCTTTTCTTTCCCATGGTTCCCTTGATGCATTGAAGACCTTGGAAAAGATCTCTTGTGAAAGCCCTAGAAGAGATTTCAATTGAATTGTACCATTATGTAACAAAAAAAAATGTATTTAAACTTTGATGTATTTGGAAAGGAGATCGAGTTTTCTTACTGGTTCTTTCTTGATGGAGCCTTGAACTAGGATGAATAATAGGGAAAAAAAATTTTATGAAAACCTCCTTGTATTGCCCTCATGTGATTTCAAATTTTGCATATGTATGTGAGAAAATAGATTGATAGATAATGTCTTTGAATTATGAATTTTCAAGTTTTCAATTATGTTAATGAAAAGTAATTCGATACGATGAAGTTCCCAATTTGATGTTTTAAGTATGAAGAGGAAATGAAAATTTTACATTGTGGACAATGAAGTTAACTCTGTCCTTGTTAAATTTTATAATTGACAAAATCAAATTTGAATAAGAATTATGCATCACCTTGAATTCTGAATAAAAGGAACATACACCTTGGTATATGATGATTGATAAAACATAAATTATAGGAGAAAAGAAAATAATAACCCTATTCACATCCTTGTATTAGTATACTTGTTCAAAGGAAATCTATGTTGTCCTTAGGTTAGCATTCACTCTCAATTTTTAAAAAAAAAAGTATCATCACTTAGAAATTGGCTTCAAAAAATGCATCTCTAGGAGTAAAAAAACACTCTCTGGAAATTACATGGAGAAATTTTAATCTCCTTTTTGGAATATAGAGAATCTTGAAAGGATTCTCTCAACATCCTCTTAACTTATTAAATGTTCTAATTTTATATATATAAACAAAAGAATATAAAAAGAAAGGGGCATACATGTTGAAAATTTTATATATATTTAACTAAGTTCCTATCTACCTAATAAACTTTTTAAATTAAATGCACTCTCTTTTTCCCTTTTACCCTTGCTTATTTTTTTCTATTGAAAGGCCAGGCGAGGGCCCCACCCAACCACCTACCTCATCTGTATGTATGCCATACGATGGCCTTGTCATATCCAAGTGGGGGTATGAAGGAAATTTTAATTTTTACATATCTCCTGACAAAGTTAATACCCATATCTTCCCCCATGTGCTGGTTTTTCTTGCATCTCCCATCATACAAGCAAGGATAGAGAGAGGGGGGGGCCTGCGCTGATAGACCTGGGTCAGTGCAGAGTACCCTTGGGCAGCACACTGTCCTTGGGGATAGGCCACATGACATAGGATATAGGGAGGATCTTAGGTTAGTAGGTAATATTAAATCTATTTTGTGTAATTTAGGGTAGTGTTAGTTGGAATGTAGCCTAGGTTAGTATATGACTAATTGGTTAGTGTTAGGTTTATTAATATTTTAAATTAAGTTTAGCATTATATTAATTGTTAGATCTGTAGTTAGTTTCTTTGTTCTTAGAAAGTAGTTTTATATGCTTAGTTTGTTTAGTTAACTTTAAATCTAAGGTTGGAAAGGATGTTAGTATTAAATAGTGTTTTAGATGTTAGAATATTAAATTGGTTCTAATTTAAAAGTTTTAACTTGAGATTAGAATATTTTAATTAAAATAATTTTAATGTCTTATTAACTAGCATTATACTATTGTGAGCTTTGTTAGATTGATTTTAATATGGACTTTATTAATGTTGAACTTAAATTTTGTAATAGTTTTAAATAAGGTTTAGATTTAACTTATAGATTATTGAATTGATTCTAGTCTTCAATTTTAAATTGTAAAGGATAAATTAATAAATAAGATTGTTATAGGTATGTTGGAGGAAATTATAAATTGAAATATAGACAGTATAACCGATAACAAGTTTACCTCTATTGTATGCGTACACCTAAAGTTGGATTAGATTTTGGATTAAGTTTTAAACATAGTTAGCATGCGTTAAATAGTTAAATTTAATTGATCTTCTAGAGTTTCAAATCTCATTAAATGTTAAATGAATTACTTCATAATATCAATCAAGTTATTAAGTTAATGAAAGGGCCTAGTTAATTAGATTTATTTTTAGGGTTAGTGGTATATTTCTCGCAATCAAATTGTGTCTAAAAAAAGATTATGTAATTAAGAGATAGATGTCATTCAGTTAGCATGTTAGTTTAAATGTATCAAATAAATGTTGTGGTAATCTAGTGTCTTCCTTAGGAGGCAATATTTTTAAGTTATTATTAAAACAAATTGATGGATTAGGTCTTTAGTTAAGTGGATTAGTCATTTAATTTAATTAATTGAATTACTAAGAACTTATCAGTTCACCCAAATAATCCCCTTTATGAAATGTTCCAAACTATGTTGTAACCTTGTATATATATGGTGAACTTGCATCTAGTTTCAAAGTACCTATGGGTATCTGAATTTAAAACTATTCGAACAATTAGTTCCATTATAGTTAAACATTTAAAATCCTTTACAACCATGTTACCTTATTTAATCATTGTTCTTAATTTAAAAAAAAAATATTGTGTGTGTGTTTTGTCCTAGATTTTGGGCATGACAGTAGGGGATGGGAGAGAGTAGGCAATGGGAGAGCAAGTATGAGAGGGAGAGTTAGAGAGAGTAGGAAATGGGAGAGGGAAGTGAGAGAGAGATTAGGGGATGGGAGAAAGTAGGCAATGGGAGAGGGAGTAGGAGAGGGAGAGTGAGAGAGAGTAGGTTATGGCAGAGGGAGAGTGAGAGAGAGAGAGACTAGGGGATCGGAGAGGAGAGAGAGACTAAGAAAGAGTAGAGGATTGGAGAGGAGAGAGAGAGTAGGGAGGATAGAGATTGATGTGTTTGACATAGTGTGTATGCACTATAGTGCGTACATACTTTATAGTGTGTACCTACTATAGTATATACACACTATGTGAAATAGCCTAAGAACGGTCAAAAAGCAACTTTGGGGCCCATTTCATCCATTCTCTACTTTTGGTCTATTATGCTTTCTATTATTCCAATAGAAATCATGGGTTTCAACATAGAAAACACTATTTCAAGACTTTTTGAAGCTAGCAAACACCAAATTCAATCATTGGATAGGCGATTTGAAGATTTTTTGAATATTCTTTGTATAGAAAAGGTTAGTGCAATCCATTTAAAAAAAAATTTGTTGATATATAGATACAAATTTGACTATAATTTTACATGTTGTTTAATATATAGTGAATTCATTGAAATTTGTATGTTTGAATGAAATTTTATTTTGAAATGAGTAGAAATTTGACAAGTTGTTTGATATATATTGTGTATTCATTCAAATAATTATAATTTTTATATGTATTTGAATAATTTGTAATTTACACAATGTAAGTAATTCAGATGTTTGAATAATTTGACATGTAGAAATCATCATCATGCCAAGGAAGAAACCAAAAACTCAAAAAAATGAAGATAGGGAGAGATTTGGCAATAAAAGAGATAAAATGAAACTACTACATGAACAAAGAAAATTGCAAAGCAATAATGAAGAATTGACTTTTGAAGAGGATCAAGAACCACTAGTACAAAGAAACAAAAAGGAAGAATTGGAAAGACGAAGAGAATGAATGAGACTATTACGCTCAAGAAGACAATTGAATTTTGAAGCTACACTATCTTCCAATGTTGGAGTCATATCATCATCTCATGTTGAAGAGACACTAATTTGTAGATCTAACGATGTACACACTCCATCATGTCATATTGAAGGCACAACACCAACACATCAAGTAGGTGATATTCCATCTTTTGCATCGTATTGCCAAGGCACATCATCTTTGGTTCAAGGTACACAATATATTCAACCTTATGCTAATGTTCAAAATGTTGAAAGAATTGAAGAGATTATAACACTTTCTAGAATTCATTTTAGAAGACCAAAATATTTGATTGATATTGATACTAACATTTTGAAATCAATGCCTAACAAGATTAGCAAGTGTACTTGTTAAAGAAAAGTTAATCATATGTGGAGATTATTTTTTGAAGAATTAAATATTATAGGTCAATGCCAATTATTTGTTGAAATCATGAGGAATTTTAAATTTATGCCTATCATGAAGATTTTTGAGCTAAGAATGATGGACAATTCAAATGAAAAAAATATTGTAAAGAATCTAATGAGTGCTTATGAAAAGTGAGTTCTAAATCATGCACCAAAGATAGTAATATCACAAGACGAGTACTTACATCAACAATAGTAAGTAGCCAAATGAAGAAAGCTCGACTCATGAGAAAGACAAGCAAAACATTAAAAATTGGTAGAGGTTCTCTAAGGAGAGCCATGCTAAGGTGTGAGAGATTGGAAGATCCAACAAAAAATGACTTATGGACATTTAGCAGTAGACTACTGCAAAAGGATTAAAAAATTAGTGAAGCTTTGAAATCATTGATCAAAGATTTTTAGAAAAATAACACACGTGTTTCCCCTGTGACACCAAAATCATCTATGAAATAGTATTATCAATTCAGATCCTCAATGTTTATTAGTGCTTTTTGTTCAAGTACCATTGTGTGTTAATCATCTTATGCTTGGGATTGCAAAGGATCACAATCATCAAAAAGTAAGAAGGAAAATATGTCTCAATCTGATGATAATGGGGCAGTTACAGATATAGTTCTCTCTAAGGATAATGTTGATCAACCGATATATAAGCTGAGAGAACCAAAAGACTTTTGATATTTTGATATTTTTGGGATGTTGTTTGCAATAATTTCAACACTTGATGAAACCAAATATTATGAGTGGAACTTAGTAGTTTTGTTTAAGCATGTCTAGATCCCTAAAAATAGTCAATGAAAAATACATTTAAAGAGGTTTCTTAGATTGTGCACATTAAATATGCCCATGTCAGATTTTTTGAAATTATTCCATACTATGATTTTGAGGTGACCATTCAGTTAAGCAATAAAATGACATTAAAAAAGAGGTGCAAGATAGAGATTTCTCATGTTTTTCTTCTCTTGTGTGCATGTGGGATAGTTTTACTTTTGTTTCTTGTGTGCTAGACTGGTTCTTTCTTATTGATGACACAACCACTTAAAATAATGATGCATATAAAATATTGTAGTCATTGGTACCCTTTCACTTAACAATCATGCCACCTTAATGAGGTCGGCCAAGTGCATTTTTATTCACTTTTTACATTTTCCAAATAAGGCACTCAAATAGAGGTTTCTTCATTTTCTTTTTTGGGGAGTTGGGTGGGGTACATTAAGAGGGGTTGCCAAAAGCCGATGGGCAGCCAACATGCTTTTATTATAATTCCTTCCATGCATGGTTTGGCCCATGCAAATATAATTATGCAAATTACAATATTTAACTTGTCTCATAACTCTGCCCTTCAATATCAATGACAATATTTTCCAACATGTTTGTTGTACTCTTCATGTTGCAAACACTAAATAAATTGAAATGGCTTAAGTGACGTTATATGCATTTGAAGAAAGGGACTCATTTAACCCCAAGTTGTGCATAGAAGGGTTGTTAGGGAATTTATATAAGCACAAACTAAGGATGGAAGATATATGAGCTAATTGTACAAATGAATATGAAGTCTAATGAAGTTATTCACACCTCAATGCTTATCAAATAAAGATCGAATGGATTGCAAAAATGTCATATGAAGTGAGATGATGGCAAAGTTCTTGAGCTTTCCTATGGTCAAAACAAAATTTTAAAAAACCAATCCCCAAAATGGATTGGAACACTGAAACACACAAGACTACAAAGGATAAAATGAACAAATTAGTTGAGAGAAGTGAAACATATTTGAAGGAAAAGAAGAAGCAACTTAATCTAGAGATGGGAGAATCTTTAGAGGGTAAGGTGAAGGAAGAAGAGTAGCAGCAAGAATAATAACAAGAAGCACCTCAAAAAGCAATAAACACAATGGAATACAAAAAACTTTAAACAACTATTAAAGGAAGGAAGAAGAAGAAGCCAAAAATTGACTTTTTGTATCGAAGGTTGACTCAAAAAGGATGTCCCTCACAAGTTCCAATAGTCTCTCTCATCCCAAGGCCCCTTCATGCCATACAAACTAAAGTAGGAATGCCCTCTTCCTCCTTTTTCAAGGAAGTTCTTCTATCACCTTAGGACTATCTTGCCCCTTTCTTTATCACCACCACATTCTCTTCTTTTAATCCCTTATACTGCACATTCATTGCCTAAGTCCCCACCACCCCCTCTGATGCAGAGGGTAATGGTTGGATAAGGCCCAAACGGCAAGAACTTAAGGAATACACAAGTTTTCACAATATTCCAATGCAAGGAAATGACCTACAAAACCTTCAACACCTAAGATGGCTAACCAAGACCTATGCGTTGTTCTAAGGTGATTGAATGGTCTTAAAAAATCATATATAAGTTTAACCAATAGGTTTTAGGGCCCTCAACAAAACCCAATACTTCAAACCCAAAACTAGCCTTTCTAGGCCTTAACCTCAAATCATAACAGCAGAAACGGTTTTTAGCCCTTAACTCCAACACTTTCCAAACGACTTGGAAAATAAAAACCAGATTTGGATACCCTTTTCAAAGATACATAATTTATATAAAACTTAAGGGTGCTTGTTTTGGACTAATATGGTTGTTCGACACAATAGCCCTGTCTTTAAACACACAAAGATGTCACTTTACAAAGGAACTACCATTTATTTTTACTCCCTAATCTTAAGACTCTATAAAGTCTCCAAATATGATGAAAAACCTCCAAATATGTGACCAATTTGGGCCTTGGATGCTTCCAAATACAAAAGCCCCAAATTGCTCATAAACAAGCCTCAAAACTAGGGCCTCTCAATAAACTACCTTCCACACCTTTCTAGGATAAATTGAGGGTGGATACACCATTCATTTTATGTTACTAGACTCCTCAAACCATAAAAAGCATGCCATCTTCAAGAAGATCTCTCGCTGCTACTCCCAACCATCCACTTCCATTAACCCTTCCACTACTCTTTTTGGTGATCACCAACCAAATACCTTTCATATGCACATTAAAAGTTACAAATTATATTGTACATATAAAGGATCAATCACTCCATGAGAATCAGATTTTTATCATTCATGGAGTGATGATCTTTCCATTAAATTAGATCAAAATTGTGAAGAAATCATTGTGTTACTCAGGACAGGCAACCTTGTTCTTGTAATCAGCCTATTAAACCAACTTCAAAACATGAAAAATAGAGATAAAATGATATTAAAAAAGAGGTTACCATTTAGTTAAGCATTCAAAAAGATATTAAAACCAACTTCTTGAGGTGACCATTTAGTTAAGCAATAAAATGATATTAAAAAAGAGGTGCAAAATAGAGATTCAAATACCAAATCTTCTCATAGAAAAAAAAGGAACTATGAAGTGTAGATATATTGACCATAGTAGACATATATTTCTTCTCTTGTGTGCATGTGGGATAGTTTTACGTTTGTTTCTTGTGTGCTAGATCGGTTCTGATGCAGAGTAAGCACAAAGAAGCAAAAATCAAACAACCTTCCACCACCCAAACCTCCAAACTCCACAAAGGGTTAAGCAAGGGTTATGATTCACTTCCAAAAGGATACTACTTTGATATTACAACTCTTTAATAGGTTTACAAACCCAACTCTCCAAAAAGAAAAAAAGAATCCAACTTCTTCCTACTTGGTTCAACAATGGCCTACTACCCCCCAACCTGGCAAAAGTGGGTTTATGGTGTTCCTAACCTTTCTAACACCAATGATAGCTTGAGGAAATCTTAAAATGACCAAAACAAGGCAAATCTTTGATTTAACCTACTACTAACAACCCAAAAAATAGAATGCAACATTTGACCTACTAGGCAATTAGGCCTCTTAGTTTAGTTTTTTAGCAATAACTCAAAACTCTTCCAAAGGACTAGGCAAACAAAGTATAGTTTTAGACACCCTATTTCAAGTATTAAGAGACTCCAAAGTC
Source organism: Cupressus sempervirens (assembly GCA_028749045.1). NCBI lineage: Eukaryota > Viridiplantae > Streptophyta > Pinopsida > Cupressales > Cupressaceae > Cupressus > Cupressus sempervirens. Next base: position 409,923,918 of record CM053785.1, read on the forward strand.
TTAAGGCTCCACTCCACTCTAGCATACCTTAACCCAAACCATGCACTCAGGCCTAATTAGCAACTTTAGGGATGGTCTACAAGGAAATGGCCAAGAGATGGGTTCATGGAATCAAACCACCAACTTCATGGAATCAGTAAAACTCATCTTGAAACAACAGATTTTATTGATTCCAAAGAGCAAGTACATATGTTTCTTCATGTTGTCTCTCCCCTTGGGTGTCTAGAGCCTTTATAGGCCATTACAAATGGGTAGAACCACCCCATGGCTGATTTAGCTGTTAGGAGTGGTTTTTTTGAAAAAGTTGTCAACTTTTCCAAATTTTTGCAATTTTTGCCATTTTCACAAACCTTCTTCCTAATTCAATTCTAACCATTCCCAAATGTTTTTCTAAGAATCAAAACACCTAAACTACCCTAACAAACATAAAATAAACCAAAATTCCACCTTTTGGACCAAATGATGCCTAGGTTTATATTGACACCTTGGGGTCTTGAATCCATTACATGGGTGGATGGCCTTAAGGAAATTTCTTAATCAATCCAAAGACCTTACTACATTGAACAAATAAAACACATTAATTAGGTGCTCTGCACCAAGTTCTTTCTTATCGATGACAAAAAACCACTTATAATAATGATGCATATAAAATATTGTAGTCATTGGTACTTGTATAAATAGGAAACTCAACCTTCACAATGATTGGTTATTAAAATTTACACCATTTGTAAAAACTATATATGACCTCTCCTTATTGTGATTAAGTTGTTAAATAGTTAAAGTATCCTTTGATTATGCCTAACATATTGATGTAGGATGACTCATTTATTATTATATAACCCTAGATCTTCCTCCCAACATCATAAACTACCATCTAATAAAGAGGTATTGTTTTTTAAAAAGATAAACAAGAGGATAAATGGGCTAGATCAACCCATTTGATATGCAATTCTAGTTGACCAAACTATAAATTCTAAAGATTCAAACACAGTAGTATGTCCATCCATATACTTAATACAATGGAGAACTATCCTTTTTCTTCATTTCCAAAGATGATTATGGGTTCATCTAGAGCATTTTGATAGCATTTGAAAGATCATACATATCCACTTTAATATTTTCCATCTAGTAATCTATACTCATCTATCCTAGTCAAACAATTTTGAGGACAAAAAGTCAATATTGTAGTAAAAGAAAGGACAAATAACATTTATGTTCTTTCTTAAAACCTTAGTCCTCACTTTCTACAACACATAATATATTCCATTGGAAAAACCATTGTGAATATGTATTTATAAGCCCATACATTTGAAGTTAATCTATTTTTCAAACCTACATAAATCTTAATTTTAACATCGCCAAATGAAAATGGTGGCCCTAAAGCTTAATAATATATTGTAATAGTTGAGAAACACAATAAGTTTCATTTAAAAGAACATTATGAATGCATATTCTTGAACCATATTAAAAGAAGTTTAATTTTGGGATCAAGAAATTTATAGACCCAAAGTAATCTCAATTTTAATAAAACCAAACAAAAATGGAGGCCTTGTAGCTTTGGCCAGTACAAAGTTGCCAATTGCCAAATCTCTTTCACCTTTCCTCTTGGGATCGAACTGTCTATTCCATTAGCTCTAGGTGGCTAAGTAAACACTAGCCCTAACCTCTTCCCATCCCGTTGAGCACTTGAACATTATGAAGTACTAAGGATCCCAAGTATCTACTGTTGTTATTAATTTGAGTGTCACTATATGATCTAGAATGTTATGAAGTACTGAAGCATATAGTAACTTCTCCTATGTCTCTAGAAAATGTAGCATAGGTTTAGGGTCCCTTGGCTCCTAGAAATTTGTAGTATCTATTCTCAATACTATAAGATTAACTTCAATGAAGAGTTCAATGTAAGGAGGCGAAGAAGCAAGTTTTTTTTTTGTGTAAATATCAAAATCATGAGGCTCGTTCCCTTGCATAATCCTTTGCCACAATGACATTACCTCTAAACCATGCAAAGGATGTTGAAGTGGTTCCCAACCTTGAAACACTATTATAAACAATGCCAAATCTAAAAATTATGAGTAATAGAGAACATCTTATCTAGTGTACTACAAGATTGAGTAATTCTACCTATAAAATTCTATCTTCTATGAGGTACAACATTGACCAATTGTGCATATAAGGAAATATATTCAGTGGAATACATGTAAGTTCTCATTACAATTGGCATTCTATGATGGCAAATCTAACGTATGGAATTAATGAAACCTTGAGAATCCTATTAGGCTCTACATCATAACTAAACCTTGAGAATCCTATTCTAGCTCTACATCATAACTAAACCTTGGAATTAATGTAATGTATTGTTTGCAGTTTTAGATTTTTTATATGTGTGTAGTAATAATTTATGATAAATGTTTAGATTCATAACATAGAAGGCAGGCTTTAAACATGAACAATAAGATCATAAATCAATATGACAATGACATAAATTGCAAATGATAAATTTTTGGCTATATGTAATAATTTATGTTTTGAATTGAAATTTTGTTTTGAGTCTTGAAGCATGATTATTTCTAATATATATATATATATATTGATGCAAAGTGGCACAGTGGAAGGATAGAATTCCTTTACCCTTTAGGCAACTAGGTTTAAATCACCAACAATCTCCTTAAAGACTTATCAAGAGTTCTAACAATTAGAGGTGTTTTCTAGGGCTTCTCCCAACCTCTAGGACCTCAAATCAATCCTTTCAACACAGCCCACAATTTAGAATGGTGACCAAACAACAACTTTGCAAAAATAGAAATACTAGGCAAAACATGAAATTTTAAGGTTTTCACTTGAATAGTCTATGAAATCACTAAATATATAGTGGATTTTGTTAAGGTTTAATACCCCTAACAACATATCCAAAGACAAAAACTTGATCCACTCCAGCACTCCAAGGATCCACCAAAGTACATAGACCTAATAGGGCCCTAAAAGGCTTGGTTTTCAAAGGAGGACCAAAAGAATGGGTTCATGAATTAGATGCTAGGCTTAGGATATCTTTTAGAGACTGTTCAAACACCAAATCCACCTTTACTTAGTTGATTTCCTTCACCTACAACTCTAACAACTTAAATTCCTACAATTTAGGACCAAATGAATGCAAATATTTGGCCTAGGGCTTGCAAGTAAAATTACCTTCCCTCAGTTTTTCAACTCCAACTTTTTGAATCTATAATAACACTCATAGAGCTTTCATCTCCATTGGTTTTTGTGCCATTTGAACCTTACAGTTTAAAGCTATAGGTCCATTTGCACAAAAACCTCCTAAACCTAGGGTTTCTAGACCGATTTTAGAAAAAATGCTCTAACTTTGCTTAGAAATCACCAATAAACCTCAAATCAATTGTATAGGATAGAGGACTCAATAAATTTTCTCCTTTGACCATTCAACCTCCTATCCCATTTCGTACAACATGTGTGGAAGTGAGAATGTAGCAATTTTGAACCAACAAACTAGTGAATTTTATTAAAACTTGCAAAAATCTGTACATCAGACCAACCTGTTCTTTGGGAAGGTTGGGTGTTACATTTATATTCTTGCTTGATTGATTAACTACCATAGAAATAGTTGGAATTGGTTCAAACTTCTTCCTCCCTAATTAGCAAATTTTGACAAAAAATTGCTTAGCAACTTTTGTTGCATTTTTGCAATTTTCAAACCAAGAAATCTTAAGACTTTCAAACCTACCTAAGACTTACCTAAACCTATTCTAAGGCCTTTTCAACCTTCTTTGAAGTATTTTCCTTATTCTAAACGTATTTTTTCCCTTATAGGTCTCTAATGATTCATGGTTTATATGATCACCAAATGAACCTTGAGCCTTTACAAATGGGCTTGTTATGACATGATCTTATTCCTAATACCTAAAAACCTTATCAACTTGTTGAAGAGACACCTAGAAAGGTGGTATGATGCAGAGTCCTTGAAAATTCTTCATGAAGACCTTGAGTGCCTTCAGTACCCTGCACCATATATATATATATATATATATATATATATATATATATATATATATATATATATATATATAAGTTATTTAAAAATTAAAATAGACTAGTACTAAATTTAACTTGCTTGTAAGTTTTGTGGCCTATCTACACCTAAAGAATCAAAGGCATCACAAGTCTCAATTTTAATAACCACAATATTACAAGAAATCCATCCAATAATCTAATAAATCTAGAGATTAATTCTTCCTTGTATCCTCCTAACAGGGAACCTAAGAGATCACATAACTAATAAGGGTAAAAGTGGAATAAATTTTATTCTATTTTTAAAACAAAATTGAAGCACATACATTTCATTTTCAATTCTTCTAACATTAAATATTTTGATATATCTCATTGATTAAATATATGAATATTCTATATTAACTCAACAACCAAGTTCTTATAGGTTCCCAAACATCACTACTAGAAATGCATACATAACTTCCCATAAGTAAAAATCATCATAAATATATGAACAAGATTTCATTATAAATAATTAAATCCATTATTACAATTAGATAGTGTAAAAATCACAAAAGCATACCAAGGACAATCACCTTGATATACCCATTCTTCTTTATTACAATTAAGCATGTGTACATATACATATTACAAGGAGCAAGTAATCATTATATATCATGTTTTTATATACTTCTAAAAAATTTCTCCTCCAACATGATCTCTATACAAAATGGATACATAAGTATTATATCATAGTCATGATACAAAAATATAATGTTGCAACATCTAGCCACACACAAAAAAAGATGCAAAATTGGAATGTGTGAAGAAAGATCATCCAAGGCTCTTGAAAAACTCTAGAAAAATACTCAATGGATAAAAGACTTAGCACCCTGTTAGACTGTGGTGACTGATTAGGAAAGTACTATAGATACTTCATAATTAGTGGGGAAATTTTTTTTTTGGTACTATTTGTAGATTCTCCATTCGTAGATTCACCACTAAAGTTATGGCTAATTTATGGCCGACATGTTATAACCCTAAAGTGGTTTAATACTTGTATAAAAGGGTTTAGGGTTGGGTATTTTCATTATGTTTTGATGCAAAATTGCTTCTTGCGGCAGTATTGAGCTGTAAGGGATTACAGATTGTAATCAGGTTGTAATCATTGGATTGTAGTAATATTGGACTTGTTGTTTGGTGGATGTAGCCCAGGGATTGGGTGAACCACGTTAAATCTTGATGCCTTGTGTTCATTTCTATGTGATCTATTATTTTCTATAATCGGTTATATTTGCACGTTAAAATTTTTTTTTTAAATTTCTGTCAATGGTTTATCCTAACACACCCAACCATGAAACCTTACTGCCCCACTCCCCTAAGCTAGGAGATAACACAAGGCCCCACACCAAGTTCAAACATAAGAAAGGGGATAAAATAGCTATTTTAACACTGATAAAGTTTATTACTGATCAGTATTGTATCAAAAATTCAAACTGATTAGGTATTGAATTCAATGTCATACATGAACATATCTAATTTAATGTCATACATGAATAGACATATAATATAAAATGATAACCACTAATGTCATGTACATTAACAAACACATAATATATTATGATAACCAATAATGTCATACATGAACAAACATATCATATATTAACTAATAATGTCAGAAGTCTAATAATGTCATGCATCAAATAAATGTCATACATCAACTATATAATGTCATATATACATCAAATGTATATCAAATATGTCCACTGACATAAAATCCAACATATATGTCTGCTAATGCCTATACATGTACATGTCTATTAACTATATCTTCTCCTTCCCACGAGGGGAAGGAAACAGATCTTTAGAGGCCTTCGGTCGTCGTGTGGAGGGAGATAATGGTGATGATGGGGTCCTCCTCACACACTTGTTTGTCCTCTTGTTGAGGCTCTTCTCTAACTCAAGATGATACAAAAAAAGTAGAAATGAATGAATAATTATTATACATTGAAATCAAATATATACATACACACAAAATTAATTATTTTCTTACCACCATCATATAGTCACTCTACAAGTCCATCTTGAATGCTCGTGGATGATCAGGTGTGACAAGACCCTACAACAATTGAATCAATATAATCAATTATAAATAACATTATAAATTTTGATACTAACTATTATAAACAACAACTAAAACCAAAAAAATTCTTTCATACCTTAGTTAATGGCTGTGAACTAGCCATAGCTGCAACCACTCCATGATCAATGGACTGTCGGAGATGAGGAGGATTGTCTGATACACGTTACATCTAACATGAAACATGAAACAAATATAATCAAATAAATTAAATTAACATGAAACAAATGTACCTCTATGAAGCTCCTATGATGTCTATGCTCCAAGTCCATAGTAAATGTCAACAGTCATGTAGAGAACTAATGTACATGCATAATTTTTTTTTTTGATCCTTAATATAATTACTTAATAAATATATGTATTAATTTAAATGATTAAATTGATACATACCTTTGGACTCATGGACGGGGCAAAAAATGGGGCTGGGGGATCGCTACTAGGCCTGCCAACACTCTAACCCTGAATTTTGAACAATGTCAATAGATGCTAATTAATTAATCATTCACCATACATATGAAATGTGATCAAATTAGTAAATTATAAGTGCAATTAACCTATGTGTCAATGCCAAATGTTTCATTCAAGAACTGATCAATGACGAGCCCATCATTCGCACCATCTCCAGCATGAGTTCCAAATGTGCATAAGGATCCACATGATGTTCACATGTGACCATGATGCACTAAAGGCTCTCGCTCAACTAATGGACTCATGCAATGGATGAGGGTCTGTGTCAAAGCATTAATGGTCCCTAGAGTGCTGGCCTCTACATGTTCCTTCACAACTAAAGGAATAGTGACATGCTCACCCTGTGGCTTGACCACAGGTGCCCTAACTATATTAGGGTCATGACGTGCCCCCGACCTCTCAAATGATGACCCCCCACCTCTACCCTAGGAGTCTAATATATCAAAATAATTGGGGATCTCCCCAAGGAAAAACTCACAATAAAATTTCTTTAAAAAGTACATGGGGACCTCGTGATTGTTGCAAGGAGGGGCATCAAAAACCATCCACCATCTATCCCAAAAATTATTTCTAATAGCATCATGTATGCACCAATGGATAGGGAACTGTTTAGTACCCTCTCTAATAGTATTTTTTTCATTGGGTTTTCTAAATAATGCACATATTCTATCTTTTGGTATTTCTTTTTTGTTAACATCTTGATATGACAATTTATTTGCATAAAATCTTTTTTGTTCATACCTCTTAACCCGCCAAACATCTAACTGACCACTAACAGAAGCTATCTGAGTCTTAATGGATTCGAGGGACGATGCAAATTGAGCTCTCATTGGATTGGTTTGTCCATATTGTCTCAATCGACTAGTGAGTACTTCTAATTCAGTTTTGCCTCTTTCTATTTCATTTATTATATTTTCTTGTGTGCTAGGTGGAGGTCTTGCAATTGGTTCAAGCTGCAGAATTTGTTCTTTTTGTGGAGGGTTTTGGTTTTGATCTTCTTGTGGATTTTCTAGTTCATCATTGATATTTCCTAAAAAGAACTCAATTGGAATCTAAATAAATAAAGAAAAATTATCAAAACCTTACAAAATAATATAAAAACTACAAAATAGTATAAAAAATGTATCAAACAATGCAAAAAGGAATTTATATGACATATGGCATGCTAGTGATCTTGAACTTCAATGGAAATGAGGCATATTTTTAATGCAAGTGGTGAAAATCTTGGTTTGATGCAATCCACGTACACACTACTGCGAGGAGTAGGAAAAAAAAGTGAAAATGAATGGGTTGTGGGTATGTAGCCCATTTATAATATTTTTGCTTTCTTAAAAGTGCGTACACACTATGGCTTGGGTTATCCAAGCCATAGCATGTACGCACTATTGAAAATTGAAAAAAAAAATGGTGTTACCTTTTTGGTACCAGAACTTGGTGCACATACCCCATGGTCTTTGGTTTCTTGGCATGGTCTGAGAGGAGCTTAGCCTTGCTTACAAATTTGGTGCCTATTGAAAGCCATATAAGTAATTTTTCACAATGAGTTAGAGGATGAAAATTTCTAGGATTGAAGAGGGACTAGATTAATAACTATAGTTCAAAGCATAAGTTCTAATTAATTTAGAGCTAGGAGATATTGTGATTTTACTCAGACATCAATTTTGGGCATTTAATTATTGTTGTTGGCCAACTTGTGGCATTTAATATATGTATTTGTGTTTAATTTGTGTTTTGGGATGACTTGTGGCTTAGATTGGTATAAGTAGGGGTTGTAGGGAAGTCTTTAGGATTATTCATCCATTTTGGAAAGGAGGAGGATCTTGAAGAGCGAATTTGGAGAAGAGCTAGTAGCTACGGCTTGGAAAATAAGGAGATTGCTTGGTGGGCTTGCGAGCACAAGTTGAGATCTTCCTTGGGGGTTTCTACCAAAGGGTGAATATGGAATAGCTAGGGTTTGATTTGGATCTTGAGGGATCTTGCTGAGCTATTACTTACTTTGTATTTGGCCGTAACTAGGAAGGCCTTACAACCCAACACATTGCATGTAATCAGTTATATTTTATGAATATATTATTGTAATTTGGTATTAAATCTTGTATTATTGCTTCTTGCTATTGTGTTTTCACTATGTGGTTGTATTGCTAGGGGCTAGGACATCTTCTTTAGGGATTCTCCTACCTTGCATTATGTCAAATCAAATCATCTACATAAAGCACGAGTATCAAGTGTGAGTCATCCCTCTAAGGAATGTAAACATTTAAATCTAAATGACACCTAGTGAATCCTGCTAAGAGTAGGAAGCAATCCACCTTGGCATACCAAGCCCTAGGAGTCTACTTAAAGCTATAAATAGACTTTTTCAATATACAAACCATAGTAGAATCTTGTATGAATCCTTGAGGCTGATCCATATAAATCTCTTCAAGAAGATCCCCATTAAGGAAAGCACTCTTCACACCCATATAATGTACAACGCATCCATGAGCTGCAACAATAGCTAGTGTCAAACAAATGGAGTTCATCTTATCTATTAGTGCAAAGGTCTCAGTATAGTCAATACCAAGAACCTAGGAGAAACCTTTGGCAACAAATCTAGCCTTATCCACACTTCCATCCACTATAGACTTGGTCTAATAGATCCACTTACACTAAACCAAATTTCTTCCATTAGAAAGCAGAACTAATTCACAAGTGTTGTTTTTCATTAAAGAGTTGTATTCTATCTCCATGGCCTTGTCCCATTTAGGAACCCCTAATGCTTTCATAAATGACCATGGATCAAAAGCAATGGCAATATATGCATGTGGAAATGATTTGTGTTTTAACCTTGTCCTCCTAGTATCTAAAGGATTCCCCACCAATGAACCTATTGAATCAAGTGTTGGTTGTGTCCAATGAGGTCTAGTGGAAGAAGAAGGAATATCCTCAACTATTTGTGGACACTATGAAGGTGGTGTCCTGGGAGTCAAAGTTGAAGGAACATCATCTTCCAAGTCACTATCATCACTTGGACAAGTCTATTTAAAGTGAACACTCCTCTCAAAGAAAATTTCATGTATCTCTGGATCTATGAGTTTGTATGCCTTAATGTGGTCAGGATATCCAACAAATATACAAGGTTTACTTTGAGGTTCCAATGCCTTTCATTTTTGTGGAGTTATCCTTGCCCATGCTGGACAACCAAAAACTTTAAAGTGTTTTACACGTAATTTTCTTCCACACCAAGCCTCAAAAGGTGTAATTCCATCCAAGGCCTTATGGGGATTTCTATTTTGGATGTAATTGGCACAACACATGGCTTCTACCCAAAAAAACTTGACCTAGACACTTATGTTGTAGCATACAAGTGGTCATCTCCTTAAAGGTTATATTCTTCCTTTCAACAACACCATTTTTTTGTGGAGTGTATGCAATTGAATGTTGAAGATCAATACCCTCATGAGTACAAAAGTCTATAAGCCTTGAGTTCACATATTCCCTTCCATTATTTGTTTGAAGAAACTTGATGGCTTTCCTTGGTTGCTTCTTAACTTGAGCTTTGAAGGTGATAACTTATCAAACACTTCACTCTTATGAGCAAGAAAGAAGACCCTAGTGTAGCATGAAAAGTCATCAATGAAGGTGAGAACATAGAGAGCCTTTCCAATTGATGGTACTAGAAATTGGCCAGCTACATCACTATGAGCCAATTCAAGAACAATATTAGCTCTCTAAGACTTCCCCTTGTCAAAATTCTCTTTAGAATGCTTGCCTGCTTCACAACCTATACATACACTCTCTGAATACTTGACTTGAGGTAGACCTATGACCATAACCTTATTGATAAGTTGTTGAAGGTAGTAGTAATTGAGATGTCCAAACTTCTCATGCCATAGTTTACTTTGTGAATTTGAGTGGGTCAACAAGGCAAAGGAAATGGACTTAGGCACAAAATGAGAAAATGAATAGAGTCTTGTATCATGATTAGCCTTTCCAATTGCCACCATAGAATCATCCTTTAGATTTTCAGCAAAAATAAATTAGGAAGGAACTCCAATTTTTTGCCACATCCATAGTGAGTTATTTTTTTAGATTGAAATAAGTTGGTGCTAAGGTTGGGAATGTGAAGAACATCCTTGAAAACTCCATTATCCAACTCAACATTCCCTTTTCCTTCAACTTCCAATTGTGTTTCATTTCCCACACAGATGTAAGGTACATGTGATGGTTTCAAAGAGGAAAAATGCTCCCTTGAAGCACCCATATGATGTGTATCTCCTGAATCAAGAACCCATTCCTTAGAATTGTTTGTACTTGCTACCAAAGCTTGTCCCTTACCTTTTGAAGTGGATGAAGATACCTTATCCTTATAGGCATTTGGTACATCAATTTTATGTTTCCTCATTACATTTAGAAACTCATCAATTTGCTTTTCCTTACACTCATGTTCATCATGACCATTCTTCTTACAATAGGCACAAGTTTTCTTCTCCCTTTTGTTGAAGTTGTTCCCATTATTATTATTTTTGGAAAAAGACTTGTGTTTTTGTGAGGAAGATTGTTGTGTGGAGGAAGATTGATGTGTAGAGGAAGATTTGTGTGTGTCATCTTGTGGCTTAGCTTCCACTGCTTTTGCTTCTCAATGGTGTCAAAATTCCTAGGGTCCAGTTTGAGAAGATTGTTCTCAATGGTGTAGGCCATATCTTCATCTACTATCCCATACAATGCTTCAAGCTTATCCCAAACTTCTATTGGATTGTCAATGTTCCTAATGTGATATTTGATAGGATTTGAGCTATTCTTTAATAAGGTTCATAGGGTCATTTCTTATTTTCATACTCAGTCTTCTTTACGAGACTCGTCATCATCATCATCAGGTTTCCTTGCTGCACCAGTTACATAACACAGTAAACCTTTTTCAACTAATGGTTCCTTTATCTTTACTTTCCAAGTAGCATAATTATGTGGTGTTAACATAGAAAAGGAACCCATAATGCAAAATAAAGAGCACAATATCAAGGAGACATAAGAAAACAAGACACAACTCCTCTTTTCACTAAATCAAAGAACCCCCCCCAAATGAATGCTTTAGGAACTTTATACTTACTATGATTACAATTTTTTCTGTTTACAACCTCCTCTTGGAATTCAAATCTGCTAGTTAGCAATGTTTCTCAAATATACAACAATTTTGAAGTTTGATCAAAGCAATCCAATGCCAAAAAGAACCTATTTTTGAAATTGGTATTTCTATCCACACAAGCCTATAATCTAATTATAGATCTAGAAAGTAGACAAAAATTATGCACTTCCAAAAAAATGGAACTTGATTATGTGTCTAGATGAGCTTGTATGGAGCATTTGAAGTTGTAAAATGTAGGATTGGACATGTACAATCACCAAAAACTAATTTTTCTAATAAATTTGTGTACCAAAAATAGAAAGTAATAGCACGACTAAAAAGTTCAAGAAATTATAGCCCAAATCAAAAAAAAATTGCACTTGATTTGGAGTCTAGATGATTGAGATATAGCCTCCCAAAGTTAGACTGTCAAATCAAAACTGCATATGTTGAGGGGTCTATCTGATAATTAGGAAAATAATAAGCCAAATTTGACATCCAAATGATCATTGTGACAATGCAATATGCCCTGTTTGAGATGGTCAATCAACCATCAATTTTAAGCATGTAAAATAATGACATTAGCAAAAAAAGCCCTGCTTTCTTACATGGTAGTCTATACTGTTGATGTGGCAGGGGCTCTGATGAGGCAACTAATGTATTGAATGCTGATGTTTCCTATTGCTTTGGTGGCTGATGTACAAAGGACATGTCAGATGCTATTGTGTCCTACTGCATTGATAGACAATGTGAAGGGGCCTTTGTGGTAGCTAACAATTTGATGTGGTAGAGTGGCTACTGAGTTGTCACTGGGGAGTGGACTGACATTGATAAGCCAACAAGAGTAGAAAAGTCACTGACATGGCAATTGGTGAAGGTGAATAATGTGGCACCTGATAGAGTAGTAATGACAACACTAGGAAGTGGTTTTCTAATGCCAGAAAGTGTTTGGCTGACAAAAGTGGAGCAAGGTCGATATTGGTCGTCGAAATTTTTTTCTATTGGTGATTGGTGAAGCTAGCAGGTGGTGGGAGATTATTCCCAAATGCATGGTGTTTGTAAAAAAAAAATTGTTTAAAACTACGAGGCCATGGTGAATGAAATAACTTGTAAGCTGTTGATTATAATGTGAAGTCTATTAGTATGTTGTTGGAACATTGGTTTGTGTCAAATATTTTGTGGAATATACCGGCCATGGCTACCAGGGCTTGATCACCTGGTTTGCCTGCAAAAAATGTTATCCTAAAGGCCTAATGGCCAAAAAAAATTGCAAAATATTCAGGGAAAAAAAGTTTTAGAGATGCAAATAAAAAATGTAGATTTGAAAATTAATTGCACAGATCTAAAGAGATCATACCAATTTTGCAAATCAAGCCTTTGGATTATAGTTTGCAAAAAAAAATTGCCTCAATTTGACTATGGCTTCAATAGGCAAATTTATAGTCAAAATTCACCGAATCAATGCTCTAGATGCAATAGTGAGGTCTACTTTGGCTATAGACACTCCTAATAATTGTTGATACTCTGGATTTGAATCATGGCCCTCTGAGAGGTGAAGCAAAAATGCTCTCCAATGGCTATGTGAAGAGATCTCCTATCACTCTGATACCATGTAAAAATTTGCCTTAGGGAAAAATAACACCAAGATTAAGAGGCTCAAGCACTAGCACAATATGGACCAATAATGGATGATCATAATAACAATAATGAGAATGAATGTCATATGAATACACACTAGAAGTGCATGTATATAAAGGCATCTAGAATGACTAGGAGTCAACAAAATGATAAGCCTCACAACTAAGTACATGTCTACCAAGAGTGGATTATCCTCCATTGAGCATAGGAGTTTGTCTGATGATGAGAGGATAAGCTTACATAGGTGTATCTCATAAAGAGATGTTTTAGACACCATCTGCTCAATTGGAGTACAAACAACTATGTTGTTTACATGACAACTTAGATGAATATGCAAACTCTTGTGTTGTCAACAAGACAACTCATATAACTATGCATACTCCTAGGTTTCTATATGATAATACATTTAACCTAAGTAAACTTAAGTAAAGTGTAATAATAATTAATTATTTACACTAATAGATTAGATAGTGGCACTATTGACCTAATAGGGGGCTTTGTTACAACAATAAGGATAAAGAATGGATAACCTAGAGTATGAGGCTCGAGGTAGATAAACTGATGAAGAGGCAAGAAAGTGTGATGAAGATCAATGCTTCAATGCAAGGGGAGGAACTAAGGAAGAAACTTAAGGATGATCAGTTGTTTAAGGCTCTTAGGAGATCAGAGGTAGAGTAGAAGGTGGAAGCTAACCATCGAATTTCTCTCATTAATACTGATAGGGTATGGACATTTGTTGACTTAAGAAAAGATCTCAAGAAAGTGACTCCAACCACATTTCATGGAAAAGCTTCTAGGGAAGATGCTGAGGCATGGATTACTAGTGGGGAGAAGTATTTCTTAGTTCAAAACTATACAAGGAAATCTAGAGTAGTTTGGACCACATTTCAGCTAATGGGTGAGGCAACTATATGCTGGTAAAATGTAATGACTGAAAAGAAATTTCAAGATGAGGAGGTAACATGGGAAGAATTCTTGCAGCTTTTTTTTTCAAACGATGGTTACCTCAGCTATTTTGCAACAAGAAATCATCATATTTCTACAAGCTAGTTTAGGGGAACATGAACATTAAACAACATTATGACTATTTTTGTAATTTGGTGAAGTATGGTCCTCAATATCAGCATGATGAGCTATTTAGAACCTAAAAATTTGTGAACCAGGTGCTCAAAGATTTGTTGCACATGTACTAGATGGATCAATAGTACAAATGGCAAGAGTATCTTCCATTGGTGGAGTTTACCTATAACAACTCCTATCATTCTTCCTTGGGTATGGCTCCATTTGAGGCCCTTTATAGAAGCAAGTGTCAAACTCCTATTGAAGTTGGGATAGAGTGGAGGCCAGGATCATTGTGGGTCCTAAGATGTTGAAAGAGATGGAAGAGTAGATTCTCTTAATCTATAGTCAGCTAAAAGAGGTTGCAGATTGTTAGAAGAGCTATGCTGACAAGAAACACACTTTTTGATAGTACTAGACTTGGGGTAAGCTATTTCTGAGGGTTAGACTACATAGGAGTTTAATCTCATTTGGCAAGAGCTTAAAGCTTGCACCGAGATTTGTTGGCCCTTTCAAGGTTTTAGAAGTTATCAACCCAGTTTCTTATTAATTTTCTCTGCCACCTACATTAGCCCGCATTCATAATGTTTTCCATATTTCTTTTCTCAAGCCATATCATCCTAAGATATCTCATGTGCTTGACTGGCATGTGTTGTAGGTATAGGATCCAGGGGTGATGGCAATTCAACCTACCCGACTCATTGAGCAACATACCATCAAGGTACGTGACAAGGACATCCTCTAATATAAGGTCCAATGGGACCAATTTGGTGTGGATAGTGCCACTTGGGAGGATGTGGAGGATTTACATAAATCCTTTCCTCATCTTTTTGTATAGTTTGTTTTATTTTGGTTAGATAGCAGTTTTGGATGTGTGTGTGTGTGTGTGTGTGTGTTTGTTTTGTTGTGATTTGACATCAGGACAATGCCTCCTCCTAGGGGGGGGGTGGGGGGGGGGGGGGATGTCACGTCTTATTTTTTGACATGCTTATTTGGATGCTTATGTGGCAATCGAGTCAAAGTAAGACTAGTCAACCCTTTTGTTTGATGATAATTAAGAGATATTAAGCTAATTTCCTAAGTTATGATTAATGATTAGTGATTAATTTCCTAATTTCATTTCTAAGGATGGACTAATGGATAGTTAATACATTAAAAAGTCTTGGTTAAATAATTTTAATGTTAAACATGATTATGTTATAAAGTTATTTTATGATGATATTACATATTTCATTTAAGACACTGATGCAATGAATTATGTTACATGATGGTTATGTATTTGTGGATGTTGATGCATGAGTTATTACATTGCTGTTAGGATGTTCGTGATGTTGATTTAGTTATTAATTGGTGTATATTGACTTCCATTTGGTTGCAAGTGTTTGAGTGATTGCAGGTTTTTGAAGACGAGGGTGTGGTTGAGGTAGAGAGGGTTAGGCTTTCGGAAGGGAACAGATGGATATGGAGCAACCCACACACCACGTAGATATTTAAATGAGTAATTTGGGTAGATGTTTAAAATGAGTAACTAGGAATATCAATGTGGTTGAATTCCAAATTTACATGATGTTTTCTCAAAATAAACTAAGATTTTAATCTAAATTAGTTACCTTTTAGTTCTATTACATTTTATTTTTACTTTATCACTCTTGATGAAAAAATTACATAAAAATAAGAAATTTAAATAGGATTTGAATTAGAAAACACTAAGAAGTTATATATCTATTGATGCTATAACCTTAGGAAATAAAACATGTTTTATACATAGTGTCCTTATAGATTACAATGGGATGTTCATGTATTTCGAAAAAACACCAAGAACCACAACAATTTTAGTTATACAGAAATTGGGGCGGTTATGCAAAAATTAGGGCTTTTACCTCTTTTTTAAATAGGGAAAGAATGGAAAAAGAAGAGGTGGGGGGAAGAGGGGGGTAACAATAGAAAAAGGAAGACCAACACAAGTGTGTGGAAGAGGGAATTGAACCAACAAATTGGCCAGATGTAGGCAAACAAAGAAAGAAATTGTGCGAGTGACCACAACCTTCCAAGTTCTTTTCTTTTGAAGGGATATTAATAAATTATTACTAGCTTAGTCTTGAGTTCAACTGCTCCTTCCAAAATATTAAATGTTGTATGTTACTTATGCATTGCTTTAAGAATCATGTGTCTTTTATGTGGGAAAATAGATGTAAGTCTATAGTTGTTTATAAAAGTCTTGCAACTGTGTATTCAAGCCTTTGGAAAATAATAATGTAGTGTTAACATTTCCTTAATATACATGCATGCTATAGACATTTTGTATAAGGTTAACCTCAACTAGAGTCAGAGTTAGGTTGAGAAACATCGACGTCAGTTATTAAGTCATTCCTTACTAGACCGAGTTTAGTTGGAACTCAAACTAATGTAATAATAGGGTCTTAAGAGATAGCGATTTAACGTTTTTAACTCTCGAACATTGGAAAATTCCTTCTGTCAATTTCATGTGAATGTTGCATTTTGTGATGTGGAGCCTAATCAAACTTAGAGGTTTATTCGGTGGAGTTTCCTTCCAGATTATTTCTACGAGGGTTTGGGGGTAGTGTCCCAAGACAAGGTAAAGAGGCAACATCCCTGCGGGGTCCTGAGGTAGCACCCCAGGTGCACTCCCTATTGCAGTATAGGGTTGGTCAAGGGGTAATGCCCCCATAGGAATTTTCAGGGGCAGCACCCCCAAAGCCAAAAATGCCCTTATATTGTAAAAGGCATTGACTACTATTTTTTCTATAAATCTAGCCCTAATTTTGTAAGCGGTAAAAGCTTGTATAAAAAGGCTTAGGGCTAGTAAGGGATATTAAAAGCTTGTATAAATTGGTTCTTGCAATGATATTGAGCTATAAGGGATTACAGATTGTAATTAGGTTGTAATCATTGGATCATAATAATATTGGACTTGTTGTTGATGGACGTAGCCCAAGGATTGGGTGAACCATGTTAAATCTTGGTGTCTTGTGTTCTTTTTTATGTAATTTTTTGGTATTAGTTATATTTGCATGTAATTGTTATTTAAATTTGAGGTTAATCCTAACATATCATTTCTATGTTGTTGTTACTACACCGCTAGGGTAAATGGTGGATGACTCTTTGAGTGACAAGATTCAAGTTTTCTTACTTCCCCATGCTCTATTTTTGTGTTCAATCAAAGGTAGTAAATGTAAACAAATGTAGTTTTTAAGAAGCAACCCAAAACATAAGTGCATCTTCTCCATTTTTGAATTGCTTAGATAAGATTTCTCAAGCCTTCTTAACCTATTCAAATATCACTCTAAGGAAAATAGAGTTTTTGGAATAGATATAAGAGGCCTATGTTAAGCACCTATTCAATCAATTAAACCCTTGTGTTGTCAAAAAATTATTACACATTTCAAACAACATGTTTTAACTAGAGACATCAAGCATTGATTTTTAAATCACATTGAACTATAGGGTGATCCCACAATAATGGGTTCCACTTTTTGACCAATTTTGACACTGAATCAATATTTTTGCAACAAACGTCATGTTCAAGTGACTATATCTCCAAAATTATAAATAATTTCAAAATGACATAAACTAGTGATTTTGAGTACTTTGTTCCTACTTTGTAACCATATTTTTTAATCTAAAAAAAAAAATTATTTATGTCAATTTTCTTTATCTCCTCCGAAAAGTGGTACATAATAAAATTCAATATTTTAAAAAGTGACAATCTGTTTGACACACAACTTTTTTTTTAGAAATGATAATGAAGTAATTCTTTCGATGTTAGATTTGTAACATCAATATCCAAAGGATGCATTTGGTTTAATTTATTTTGGTTGAATATTATATAGTTTATGAAGTTTTGAAGTGACATGAACCGTAATTCAAACATACATTTCATTTGACACAGATAATTTGAAGTCAATTTATCATAAACTATTTTTTTTTTTTTTGAATAGAAAGGTATCTCAATAAGCTAGTGCCTCCGTATTTTTCAAAAAAAATTTGACCTAATTTACTAATTTTCCCGAGGTGTCAAAGTCGGTTGATGTTCAATCAGTAATGAACCTATAATGAGTTAAACTCATATTTGAAAGTCTTAATGATAAAATTATGTAATAAAATTATAGTCGTTGGAAAGCTTGCTCCGAGCAGCAAATTTTGACATTTTTAATTTTATAGTAGGAGATCATTCTCTTGCAATTATGGCAGTCGAAAGAGCGAAAAAAAAAAAAATGAAAAAAAGGTTGAAATTTTTGTGATTTTGCATGTTCGTGCGAACACGGCGTTCACGTGAACACGTTTACCATGTTTGCGGGAATGTATGTTCATGCGAACATGCAAATCATTTTTGTGCGAACTCAATTTCTCATTTTGAAATTTTTTTCATTTTTGTTCGTCCCACTAAAGTGGAACCCATTATTGTGGGTTCACCCTATAAGAAATCAGGAATATTCCATTGGGTACTATAAATGTAAATATTGTAATTATTTTAGATGTACATGCAACCTCTGTATTAAATATTATTAAAGATGTAATCTTTGACTTTTCATATTGCTAGATTAGTGATGTTGTTGGTACAAACTTGGTATTCAATGAATTAATAGTTGAATAACAACTACCACTAAATTCATACATAGATGATCATAGAATGAGATTTCATGCTTAGTATTCTTCTGCATTGATGAAACTATTGAATCAAAAATCCTTGTTCATGAATAATCTTCCACTAATCCAGAGGATATAATGAAACATCCTGCTCTGAGTTTATTGATGTGGCATAAACATTGAATCTTAACATATGTTGAAACTACGTGGATGTTGACAACTGAACTAGTGCATCACCATTATATGATTGTTTTAGAACCCTATGAATTTTATTCTATAAGTGTTTTTACATGTAGTCATTATGAAGTTTTCAAGCAAGATGGCTTAAGGATGTTGTAAGAATAAAAAAATTGTGTACTACCTAACTGAATACCTAGAGACTTGAGATAGAATTGAAACCAGATTTGTATAGAGGTTAATCTAGGATTTTTAATGAACAATTTGATTGTATGTTCCTTATGAGTGCGTGTGTTATTTTTTTCTCCTATGGAAGGGTGTAATGTAGCACAAGGGAGGGCAGGGATAGATGCAGTATGATTTTGCTTCTCTCAGCTTGTCAAAATTCTAAGAGTATGATCCATTACTTTTTGTCTCTATCTCTGTATTGTTGACGAATTTAGTGCTTGGCCAAGCCATTTTTATATTGCATTTAAGTATGTTATTTTTTGACATGTAGCATATGTGTATGACTATGCTTACTTTCATTTTTGCATATGTGTAGATAAGCATTAGTTAAAAGAAATGTACATGTGGGTATATATGATACAATTTTTGTTTCATTGCATATGGGTAGATGTCTAGTGTTATTTTCTTTTTCCTGTCACATTCTGTGATTAGGCTACTAGGCACATGGTTGCATATAGTATGTTTCAGGGTTGCATTGGATCTATATGATCCATCTTGTTCGGGGAAGCCAGGCTTCTTGTGCCAAGGTCGAGGCATTCTTCATGTCAGGAAGAATCTCGAGGGAGTAAACATTTTGTAGTTGGCGAGGTAAAAGTGCTTGTGCCACATTCTTGTCTTAGATAGCAGATGGATGACGTTTGATGGCTTTGGAGATCGGATACACTGAAGGACATCTGTCAAGATTCTAGTAACCTTTTCTTTTGATCTTGTACCTTCATCTCAGCGATGATGTACGATAACATTCAATTGATGCAATCTTTGATAATCGGATAAGTAATCATTGAAATGGGATGTACTATTGTTCATGTTTTTTATAGGCATGCGATGTTTAAGCAAATGTAAATCAGCTATGGTTATTAAGCTATTTTGCTTCACTTGACAAACTAATTGTATTTATTATTTATGTAATTAATGGATAACGGATGAGTTCTTGACTTTTCAGATATAAATGTGATTGGTTTCGTTTCTGCATTTTTCAGTTCATATGTAATGTGGTATTTTTTATTAGAACATGGTTCTTACACTATAGCTTGCTTGTCTTCAAAACTGTTACCTTTTTAGGTCGAAGATGTAAGTGGCAAACAATGTGAGGTTGTCATTCAATGATTTTGCGAGAAGTTATGAGACTTTTGTTTTTTCATAAGCACCGACTTGACACTCATAGTGTAGCTCCAAGGAAAAGCACAAGCACGCTGATTAGACAGCATGGATCGCGTACCCATTCCTGTTCAACCGTCACTCCTGTCCACCCAGAATTACGAGCGTACATAGCAGATCTCTTTGATTGTAAGAATTGTAATGATAATACTACGAGAAGGAACAACCCTCGATGAGAGCCATTAGAATCCAATGGAGTTGCAGCTCATAATGTTGGAAAGGATTTTACTTGACGACTTGCAGCTCCAACTTTCTTTCTTTTTTAATATAACATAGATTGCATTGCCCCCTTCATGAGACCCTTTCTTACATTGGTTGTGACTAAGCATGAATCCTCCTAGATTGTAACCATGAAACCTTTCAAAAGTAAAAAGAATTTATAATAATTTGGAAGTACCGTGGGAATCAATATGCCGCCAAAAGGTCAAAACAAAGGGCCAATGGTTACGTCAATTGTTGGTGGCATCCTTCTTGTGCTATTATTCATTGATATTGATACTTCTCTACCGTAGAAGATAATCTGCAAGGCTAGATGAGATGATTGATTTCACCTTTATCCTATATAAATCCGAATGTTCAATTGACAATAAATAGTTGCTCAAGATGCCTCTAGTTTTGTTTTTTTGCTCTATTTTTAATTGGAATTCAGAAGCCAAATGCAAATGCAGATATTTAGATCAATATACTAAACCTTATAAGATCTTGTTCATTTAGCATGGAAGAGCCAAGGATGATAATTTGGGAGTTTGGTCAAGAGATTGGACAAGACAAGGCACTAGCTAATCTCTAGATAAAATGTACCAAAGACAAAAAAAAAAGTCAAACATGATTCTTTTTCAAATTCACATAAACACATTAAATTTTCTCAAACTTTTGTTGTTTTGGATCACATAATATACAAATCATGAAGATCAAATGCTGATAATTTCAAAAAATTTCATTGTGTTTTCATTTTTTTGAAATTTAGTCAATGGTGCAATTTGTAGGGAGGATAGCTGCGTCCATTGAACAATGGTTTAAAACTATTTTTTTGAAAAGCTAGCAGATGACAATGAAATTGTCGTAGAAGTACTATCCTCTTCATCCAAGCAAGGAGTGGATGAGCTCCAAAATAAGGTACTAGTGCTACATATATCTGTCTCTATTTTGGCTTCTAATTAAAATCAAAAGTGTATTTGTGAATTGATTTACTATTATGTTACTTTTTCACCTAGCATATTGCTCTTCTATTCAAAGTGAATCACAAGAACTTGGTATGTTGGCTTGGCTAGTGAGACTCTTCCAAATAACTTATGCTTGTTTATGGTACTTGGGCGGAAGATCACTCAGGGTTCACTTCTATGGTGTGTCAACAACTTTCAGTATAAAGCATTTAATATTCACTTGGATCTCAAATAATTTTTTTGGTAGGTTCTTTGTCAAGTTAAGATTCACAAAGATGTGACGAGTTCAAACATCCTACTGGACTTGAATATGAGACCAAAAATTATAGATGTTGGGCTTTCAAGAATTCTTCGAGATGATGCAATCTCTCATGTGACTACTGCAATTAAAGAAACAATGAGATACATAGATCTAGAGTAGAGATTTTTACACCCTATAAATATTTCTTTTCTTTTTGGGTTGCAATGCAAACTAACCTAATAGATTGAACCTTAAATTGATAAAAGGGCATCTTTCTTAGAGATTATTGTAATATTTTGGATTGATTGAAGATATTTTAGTACCAACATGTTGACAGAGAGAAGCGATGTTTATAGATTTGGAGTGGTCTTGTTAGAGATAATATGCAAGGGTCCATTTGGTTGTTGGAATAGGACTGGAATAGGAAAAGAAAATTAGAATAGGTTTTATATTTGTTGTTTGGTACACTCAATCAAAATAAGGAATAGGAAGACATAATCCAATTTTGCCCCTAAAATGAGCATATGTCTATGCCAAAAAATAGTTGGAACTGGAATAGCCATTCCTATTCCCAATCTATTTTTTGATTTAAAAAAATGAAAGTTAATTCCATTCTCATTCTATTTTTCTATTCTAATTTTCAATTCCTATGCCAGCAACCAAACGGGCCCCAAAAGAAGACCAACCGAAGATGCAAATTGTGAAGAAGAAATCAAACCTTAAAAGATGGATAAGACTTAATTTTGACACCCATCTTGAACAATTTAGCATTTTATACTTAGGAAGACTGAAAAACAATATGTCCATGATAGGTAATGCTCCATATAGATGTTGGTTTTGGGTAAAACTGAGTGTGATTATAGTAGGATGTCACTATTAGGCTCTATGGTAATCTGATAGAAATTGACAATTGTGCAATAGAGAAGAACTAATATGAATTTTTAAAATAATTTATGCACAATAGTTTCTTATCAATGAATCTGTTTTGCATCTCTCTAATTAAAATAAGATTTTCTACAAACTCTCCTAAATAATCAAATGTTTTCCTATTGGATAGTGAATAAGTTCTTCTAACTTGATATTATACCTTGATGATGATTTTAATTGCACTCTTAATATTTTATTCAAATTGTAATATACTATATAAATTAAAAGATTATATATTATATTAAATTAATTAAATATTTGAAAAATAAAATTAAGTCCATGTTTAATAATCTATTTAATACAATTCAACTCTAGATAAAAGGAATTATGTATTTTAAAGCATAAAAATGGTCATACCCAAGTTAGGGGAAGGAGAATTAAAAAACTTAAAGGAAAGAAATTACTTTCGAGAATTTAACCCACCAATCATATAAGCCTTCTAAATGGTAAGAACTCAGCAAGCAAACAATGAAAGCTAACAACCATCTCAGTATAATATATTTTTGTGTAGTAGGAAAGCTCATCAAATTAGAAAATATTTAATATTACACCTGTGGCCAAGAAAATGCAATTTAAGAAATTCAAGTTGTAAAATCATCTGTAATGATCAAAGTTGTTTAATTTTACCAAGATAATACTGAGTTGTCAAATACATGAGAAGTTCACAAATTTATATAAATCAAATTAAAAGCATTTTAAAACGATAATAGATGAATTTATATTTTTTAAACACATTGAAGCATCTTGTACAATACTTGTCATACATATTTAAAAGTGGCATGTGTCTTTTATAACTTGTCTCTAATTTTTTGCAAATCTCGACACATTAGCAATCTATGTCATCATAAAAGCTAGTGTATTGTCCTATAAATATATGTGATTGCGTAGAATTTTAATGGAGATGGGCACTAAGGGTCCATTTGGTTCCTGGAAGTTATAAAACCTGGATTTCTACAAACCTTAGTTTAGCCAAATCAAGGTTTTGTAAATCTTCATTTTGATTTTTGAAATTTTACATAAACCATTTTTTTCACTCGGAAGATGCATATGAAGACACATTTTTATGCGTAAGCTTGGAGTTGAGGAAAAATTTCAAAAAGTAGTCCAATCTATTGGTTTTACACTCCTTAGAAAACATAACCAAGTTTTGATTTTCAATTCCTACTTTTAGTAGGAAGTTGAAAAACCTAGTTTTGAGGCAAAATTGGAAGTCCTGTATGCTAATTCCATTTTGCTGATTTTGCAACAAACGCAAAAATTTTCAAATCTAGATTTTGAAAATGCCTCTTCCTGTCATCTTCTAAGAACCAAATAGACCCTAATAGAATTCTTTCTCCTCATCTCTTTTTGATGATCTAATAAAAAACATAAGGTGAGTTTTTCTTATAGGCTTTCTTTTCTATTCTATATAATTATTTATTAATAAGAAAGTTTTTAAGTATGGTTGTGTTTGTACTTTTTAAAGTTTAATTGATTTTTTAAAAGTTATAATTTTAAAAAATGACATATCTTTGTCTTAATAATAACATCAAAATTCAATTCCAAGAAACCTCATAAAAAGTTCCCATAACTAAATATGTGAGAATTTTTTTGCAACTTTACAGAATTTATCAAAAGTCAACGTTATGCAATTGCTCTGCAACTTTTCACTCATTTCTTGCTCCTTATGCAATTTGAATTTGGATGAGTGGGGATGGCCCCCAGGGGCCAGGCTTGGTTCTTGATCCTTGCCTAGACCTGCAACTCATATTGGCCTCATCTGGGGTAACCTAGGGAAGTGTAGATGCAGATCGCTTAGATGGTGGAGTGTCGATGGAATCAACGATGGCACTAATAGTGAGCCAAGTGGATGATATGAGTATTATTATGGCTCTTGACTAGAAGGATGTGGTCATTGGAGAAGATGACTCATGCCCCAATGGAAGCCCCCAGGGTGATTAGTGGTGATGAGGGAGTGGAAATTGTTGTCCTGAACTGTCTAGTTAACAATGTCTCTGCCAACCTGAAACTCTGCCTAATTGGTAGGTTTGTTGTCTTTCACCCATCGATTGAGATGGTTAGGAAGTGGGTTGGATAGAGATGAAAATTAAAGGGCAGTGTGATGGTTTTAGCCATGTTAAGAGCATTATTTTGTTTTAGATTCATGGTTGATGAAAACATGACAATGGTTATGGTTGGGTCTTGGTCATATGGAAAACAAAGTCTGGTGGTGGCTAAGTGGCACGTGGTGTTGGATCCAGTGAAAGAATTGAATAGGATAGCACCAATCTAGGTAAGGCTCCCAGGACTCCCACTTGAATTTTTTGATGAGAGGATCTTGAAATCTATCAGAAACTCTTTTGGTCATTTTGTAGTTGTAGATATGGTAACCATATAGAGGTTCAAGTTGGTGTTTGCAAGATTCAATGTGAATGTGGCAGTTGGTACTTCCCTACCTGAGTCGATTACTCTGAGCTCGAAGTGGGGTAAGAAAGTGCAACCCATTATTTATGAAAATGTGGGGCTATTTTGCCAGAAGTGCTTGTCATTTGGGCAGTGATAGTTGATTGTAAAAAGATAAATAAGTTGGTTGAGGAAGAGGTAGTAGAGAAGAAGGATGGGGTATCTATTCCTTTAGACATGGGGGAAGAGGGAGTTGTGGCTCTAGTGAATGGAATAAGAGAGCTGGAAAGGAAGGAGAGCACCAAGGAAGGAGCTAGAAGATAAGAAAGTTACCCATCAAGGAGAGATGGAGAGTGTTAGGGTGGAAGAGAAGGAGCCCCCCAAAGGTTTGGGGGAGTCTAGTAGGGAAATGGTTTATGTAAAGACCCCTGAATTGGAAAGGCAGCAAGGAGAGTTTGAGGAAGGGGAAATCATCTATGAGGATGAGACTCTTCCCTTTCTTCAAGGTATTGAAGAACTTCTCAGTACTCTAAGAAACTTGGTGATGGAGGAGGTACTTGGGAATTACATGAATAAAGGATTGGAGAGAGGAAAATAAAAAGAATCAGAGGGGGAGATAATGAGAGTACTTTGCAATCAAATGTCAGAAACAAACTAGACAAAAAATTGGAAACTTGTTTGAGGTTGTTTGTAACTCAATACAATGTTAGAGATTTTCCTTATGATAGGTCATTGGCCATTTGGAATTCCACATGTTAAACACAAGGCCTTTGCAACACTTTAAAAGATGGTGGTTCTACTTCTACTACTGACTCCAACATAAATGATGAATTTAGGTCTCAAAGTCAAAATGAAGATGAAGATTTTACGAATTTTGAATACTCAATTCAGAATGAAGAGGAACCTATTAGTACTAGTCAATTTAAGGATCTGGAGTCAAAATGGGATATAGAAGCATCACATTTGAGACTGAGTCAATGAAGTGAATCGTGATTTAGCAATGTAGCATTCAATTCTAAGGAATTTATAGGTATACTCTACTTCAGTTCTTCCATATTCAGTCATATTGCAATTACAATTTACAAAAATTGAGACTCAATTATTGAGTTCAAGATTTTTATTACTCTATTGTTGACATAATGTAATTTTTGTACCTTTCTCTTGATTTGAGTTCAAGATTTTTATTAGTTGTTACTCTATTCAAATTGTTGACACAATGTTATTTTTGTATCTTTCTCTTGATTTAGTTTTTTTATAATAAAAAAAGAGATAATAGAGACATGTGCAAAGGCCATAATATCAACACAAAATATGACACTTTTCATTAACATTAACATCATAGAGAACTACTAACTACAAAACATAATGGAAAATTGAAATACACAGAGTTGGAACAATATCTGTACTCTTAAAGAAAATTATACTTAATCTGAAAAATAACAACAAATCAGACCATTTCTAAGCCTTGGGAACTCATATTTATATCACTTGAGTTGCAAAAAGTTTCAAGCTTAGAAAGGTTACATCATGATTCATTACAAAAGACAAAAGATAACAACAATTAAGATAATCATTACAATTTTTTGAAACCTTTTGTAACATCTTTTAACAAAAAAAGGGGAAACAATTACAAAATGTGACAAGTGGCAAGTGATAATTAAGCCTATCTTCCAGTTCTAACTGCAGCATTACCCATAGTGAATGTACTACAAAGGTAAGGTAATCTATTATGATGAACAACTTCTCTTTGATATTCTTCTGCAACACTTGTCCTCCAATTGATTCTCTGGGGCCACCATCTTTCTGCTAATCATCTTTTACTGAAGGGATTGCTTTGATATTTGCTATAACCTCCTAGATGGCAATATCTGTATCCACAACAGGCCATGCTGTATTTCTAACTCCCTCTAATTCACTGATTTTTTTAGTGCATTTTTCATCTGTGATGGCTTTACCCTATCCAGTAGTTTTGTTCATATCTGCTTCAATTTTGTATGTCATATCAATCATATCATATACAACTTGAGCACTTGATTCACCTCTTGAAAATGCTATAAATCTTGGATGGTCTAATATTAGATCAAAAGATTTAGACCACTCTTGCCAAGGTTTGACATACCCTTCATTATTCAAAATTGTTCGAATGAAATCTGGGGTACCCAATGCTATGCTTTTCAATTTTCCCCTTACTGCTTCGATCTTACCATTGAAGAATGAATTCAATTCTTTAACTTGATGTATCATTTTCCTTATAGGAACAATGATCTCCTTAGGTAGTTCCTTTTTCTATGTGAGTAAAGGAACTAACCTATCAAAGAATTGAATGTATGGCCCCCATTGAGCAAACAATGGAGATAATAGTGATAAAGTCTCAGAGCATTGGTATTCATTACACTACAAAGTATTGTACATACTATGTACATTTATAGATGCTCTCTTTAAAGAAGTGATTCTATGAATCAAAAACTATTTCATTGTCCTGATCTCTGCATCCTTGCTAATCTCAAACTCATCCATATCCATATGTGTTAGTGGATGTGGTTCTTCTACTATCTGGTCAGTTTGAATATTCTGGTCTTGTACCTCCCTTACTTTTAGTGACCTTTCTTCTCTTTTCAAATCTTCATTCTCTTTTTTTGATTCCTCCAAAGCATGCTACAAAACATATGTTCTTCTCATTTCCTCTTCATACTTCTTCCTAGCGTCAAGGTACTTTTCATATGTCTACACCAGTTGTTCTTGAAGAATATCAATCTTGTTCTTGCCTAGCATAACAACATTGTTTTGGAGGTTGTAAATTTGATTTGAAGAAGTTGAATGTGCATTCCAAAAAATTGCATTACCTGTCAGCGTCTCTTTAATTTCCATTAGGGTAGGCTTCTCTGATTCTGGAGCTATACTCCAAATAGCCATTGTCTTAGTATCTATATTAAATCCTGCCCCCCTGCAACTCACCAAATGGATTAATCTCCTCATAAGAGATAGATTTTTCTTATCTCCTCATTTGATCAAGTAGGAATGATGAACTAATATCCCATCGTGGGAAAACTGTCATACCACTCCTTTGTACCAATTCCCCAGCCTCCTCTACAATGAGGCTTTCACTATTAGGATCATAGGCTTGGAGCTTCTGCACCATTTCAGTCACTTTTTCATCTGTGTCTCCAAGTTTTACATGCAAAGAAAGTTCATTCTATTTGAGTTTATACAAAAAAAATTTGAATTCTTCACTCTTGATAAAATCATCATCCTTCATGAATTCCTAAGCCTGCATAATTTTTTCATCCAACATCATGAACTGTAGTTCTAAACTATTGGATCTCTTCTCCTCTTGAGTAGCTTGATCAATTAAGAACTTTTGTCTCGCATCATCAAAATACCCAGTTCCTTTTGGAAGCACTTGTAAAGCTTTTTCTCTAGCCTTTTCTAGAACCTCAATCAATTTTATTTTCTTCTTGCCCCTTTTATCCCAGTTTGAAGGGCCAAGCTGATCTTCTTCGTCACTGATTTCCAATACAACATCTGCCTCTGGAGAAGAAGGGTTTACCCTATCTCTAGCATTTTGAGGAACTTGAGCCATAATGTTATCAAACTCCTCAATACACTTATCAATTTGTTTAAAATAGGGTAAATTAGAATAGAAGCCCTAGAAATTAGGATCTACTTTCTTCATTTCTTCCTCTATTGAGAGGATTTGTCTCCACTTCTGCATCTTATCAACACAAACATCTTCATCCAATTGATCCCTAATGACATGCTCTTCCCAAATTTTCCTTCCAATGACGACATTATAACCCCTCATTTGTTTAAGAGCACTTCTAACAATGTTATATGGTTCATAAACCCTAGTGGGAGCAGTGGGGAAATTTAACTCTCTTAGGAAGGCATCAAATTCCTCAATGGCATCTTTACCAATTTCAAAATCCCCTACTTTGAAATTTCTACACAGAAAAGAGCCCTTTGTGATGGTTGGCCCTAGATATTCTCTATTCATGGATAACAACTGCCAAAAAATTTCCACTACACCTGCCCTCTCTGGTACATATCTTGGCAAGAAATGAAGGGGTTGGGAACAACCAAAAATTCTAATCACTATATAGTTTGCTAACAAAAAGGCACTACTCCAATCATGATCGATTGGTCCCTCATCATCAAAACACATAGTTGGTCTAACAATCTTCCTGATTAACCTAGGTAATCTTTCCAATTTTGAACCTAACATCCTATTAATAGTTGCAACAAAATCATTATAAAAAGAGAGGCAATTAGAAAAAGAGTAGATCCTCTTCCATAATCTTGTCCATCTTTGAACAAGCAATGCCTCTCCGAAATTGTCCAAAGCTTCAATGAAACTGGAATCCACATGGCCCACATTGTAGAAGAGGATGAGATGCATAAGTAATGAGTAATGTAGAAATTTGAAATTTCCAAGATCACCTTGCTAAGCTATCACCATTTGCTAATGAATACTATCAGCAATGAATGTTCCAAAATCATACCCCACATTAGTATGTGGGTCTTAAATGTCTAGAGCTATCACATACAATGATGGGGAGGCATCCATGGATCCATCTACTCCCAATAGTTTGTTCAATCTGAAAACTATTTTATAAAAGTATGCATAGAAATATGACAAGGGTATAAAATTAGTAACCTTTTTCAAGAATTCTCCTTTCATGTTTTTTTCCCTCGAGATATGTCACAACATTGCATGTTTTGTATAGAAACCTCTCTATTTCTGAAATTTTGCTTCCAATTTTTCCAGGTTAATAGGAACTGACATGGGACCCTACAAATCAAATGCTTCAGGAAAGGCATCCTTACTTAACGTACAGAGAATGCTCATATCCTTTCTATGAAAGGATCGAGTGGTTGGATTATATGCATTTACCAGTGCCTTGATAAGGTCAACATCTACGTATACCTCTGACATTATCAACTTCCCTAGGTTCTTCATCCATGGATTTGAGATGGGAACCTTCTGCACCCTATTCTTGTAAAAGTTCCAGAATAATTTAGTTCCATTGGTGTTTGGTACTTGACCATCTATACAGAAGATGTAAGCATCTTTAAACACATGGACATTAGCACTTTGAGCATTGGAAGATTTAGGGAGAACCTTCAACCATTCTTCTACAAATTTGGCAGACAATGAAACCTTGTTGCCCTCTCAAGTGCCCTTCTTTACTGATGATTCTTCTTTTGCCATTCTGATCTTACTGCAAATTCTTTTTTCTCTATTAGCTCTAAATATATGAGAATTCTAGTTTTCTGCAACTTTGTGATGGGCCACAATGTTAAATTGTTAAATTTTAATGGCTTTAAAAGTTTACATGTGCATGGATATCTATTATTGACAACTACCAATAGTAAGTATTACCTTTATTTCATTTGCCTTAGAATATCAACTCATCAATTGTCGAGAATCAGATAATAGATTTGAAAACTTGTTCTTTTGTACTTTCAAATTTTCAAGCTTTAAAAATACATTGTACAATCTTATGAGTTGTGAAACCCTTCTTTCTATGCTCTATTGTAATCGGTTTAACTTAACCTTGAAATCTTTTCGCGAAACTTTGAAACCCTTCTTTTTCTTTTCACTGGCTATCGTAACTATTAAATTAAATATTCGCTTTACCCTTGCAACCCTACGATAAGCCTTATATCCTCTTCTAATGAGATTTCCCATCTATTGTAGCTTCAAAACTTAAACGTTTCACATCGCATTTTCATAGTTGTCAAAACCCATTTCCTTCTAACCAGTGCGAAGTGGCGAAGATGGCTTCATCTTAACTTTTTGCGGCTTCGCAGGATGACATATCTTTTCCCTTTAACCACTACAAACATGTGAAAACCGCCTGACTTAACATTTCACGGTCTTGCAACCAATAGACTAATTGCCTGGAAAAATTCTCTAATGATGCGATCTCCCTTTTCACAATTGCCACAAGTCTTTTCCCTTTAACTATTGTGAACAGATGAAAATTGCTTGACTTAACATTTCGCGGTCTCGCAACCAACAGACTAACTACCTAGAAAAAATCTCTGATGATGCGATCTCCCTTTTTGTGATTGCCAGAAGTCTTTTCCTATTAATCGTTGCAAACATGCTAAAATCTCCTAACTTAACATTTCATGATCTCGCAACCAACAGAATAACTACCTACATAAAACCTCTGTTGATGGATCTCCCTTTTTGCAACTATTGGAAGTCTTTTCCCTTTAACCACTACAAACATGCAAAAACCACCTGAATTAACATTTCACAGTCTCACAACCAATGGACTAACTGCCTGGATAAAACCTCCGACGATGCGATCTCCATTTTTGCAACTTCATAACATAAAAGTTCACCAAATCACCATCATTTAACTACTACTGCCAATGCTGTGAAATCTCCTTTTTGCAAAGTCGCAAAGTTAACTCCTCATTTATCTTTCCAACTGACGATGATGTGATCTCTGCCCTCCTCGCGGTTTAGCAAAAGACAAACAATTAACTTTCACTTTGATAGCAACATTGCGATAGACTCGTTAAAGCCTTTCTCATGGTTTCGTAACCGCCAACTTCAAGCTAATGAAACCCTTTGCGAACCTCTGATGCCATCGACTCCACATATGTTTTTTTTAACCTTGAATACAATGAAATGATTTGCCCAAAAAATTAAAATTTTACTAATTATTATTTTTTGTTTGCCAATGTATAAAATTTTTGTAGTTCTAAAATAACACAATTCATCCAGATTTTACACATTGTTTGAGAGACTATGAATGTTTCGCCAATGGAGATTATTATTTTTTCTTTGTAAACTATTTTTTTCGCCCAAAAAAAAAAAAAAATTGCAGGTGTTTTACACCTTTCGCCAAGTTTTTACACCTTTTCTAAAGGAGGGGTTTCTTAAAGTATACCCCGGTTTGATGTCCCTACCCCCTCAATGTTTTTTCGATCCCCGAGTAAATATTAAAATTGACCATATTAATCACCATGTTGTTCATAGTCAACTATTTCTTCTTTAACATGACTACCATATATAACATATTGCTATTTAGATGAACAAATTAATCTTTCTTTTTGCATAGAACTAACTTTATAGTTAATGTTTTGAAATCATTGTCCACATTTACTTTTGTCTCCCTTTTATTCTTCTTGTACAAACAAAATGCCAATGTCTATTTATGATTGAAACCTCTTCTTGTGATTTACTAATTTGTTAAAGGTAGTGTTACAAACAAATTGCCAATGTCTATTTATGATTGAAACCTCTTCTTGTGATTTACTAATTTGTTAAAGGTAGTGTTACAAACAAATGACCACTTCTATTTATGATGGAAACCTCTTCTTCTACATATTGTATTTAGATTGTGTAAAGAGAGTAACTATTGAACTAGCCCTTGTTCCTCAATAATCATACATATCTACTTATAAACAACAATAATCATACATAAGTATATCTACTTATCCTTTACCCTCTTTGATATCTACTTATCCTTTACCCTCTTTTAGAGGGTTGATTTTGTGTTCCTCCTATAAAATAAAACGACTTTAAAGAAAACAACAATCATAACCACCTTTGCCCACTTATCACATGCCGTCAGCGCTAAATCACAAATTTGAAAGAAATGCTTATTAAGGTTATCTTGATTTTGGAGCTATGGGCCTCTTCTATAATATAGAGAAAGCCTCTAAAAATAGGCGTATGCCGCTTTATGTGGCCAACACACGGGATTCTTTAGTAAAAGGCAAAATAATAGTTCGCTTTCTGTTGTCCACACGGCTCCGTGAAAGCTACAGAAAACATGCTGGTGGAATATACGACCTCCATTCACCTTACTTTACTCAAAGAAACAATGTGGGACTAATATGAAAGAGACTTCAGATGACACTTTTGAAAGCTGCGAGATCCACATCACAATATTTGATTCAATTCTAAATCTATCCAATTTTGTGCATATTATGCGCTCCAAAAGTGCACGTCTATTATAGATGTTCTGAAAACGTTTCCAACAAGACCAAATATTCTGTGTACATTCTTTTATCCTTGGATACCTCTGCATACTCTGTTCAATAGCTACTATTTTGTCTCATGGGGGTATTCTGTCACAGGAAGATATATATTCTAATTAGGCTCTTTATCTCAGAATTGAAGTATTTATCCTAATCAGAGCTGCAAGATGAAAAGTATGTGGAATTAATGAAAGTAGACATGGGATTCTTTCAATCTTTCCTTTAGGAAAAACAAATACGTATCTATATAAGATTATATTTTGTGCCCTCGTATGAATCACTAAAGGTTTTCAAGTTGTGTTATAACCTAACACTCCAGCTAGATGTTTCAAATCATAAGATCAAACAATGAAGAAAATAAATTGATATGTATCTCAGTGATGACCCACTCTATAATTATATCATGTATCAAGTGATATATTCTGATGGAAATAAAGCCAAGTTACTTATCGTTAACATCTACAAATTGCACCAATTCATATGTTAGAAGATTTATAAGGAGATACATTACAATTTATATTGTGAACACAATTATAAGTATCTAGAAAAACACTCTAGATACATTCATATTAAAAACATTTGAAATATGTGGTCATCCTCGTGTAACACCATCTAGATAAGCCAATCCTGTTTAACTAATGATGATTTGCTAACTATCATATAATATATTTATAATTGATGTAACATAATATATGTTAGTCAGCAAAAGTGCACCTCCATCCAATCAATCTCATCCTCTAAGTCTTTTTACTCATTTGGTATTTACTCATTTTTATGACTTTATCATATGAAGCATCATATGTACATGCACACCTAACATATTATATCCTAATGTGGTCCTTGTTGCAACACTAAATGTGAGTCCTAGTCCTAAATGTGAGTCCTAGTCCAAATAGTCATTTTGTGTAGCCATATGCGTATGTAGATCATCAACATGAATCTACACCATTAGAAAACTATGTTTTATTGTTCGATTCCTTGACCTCCTAATGATTGACAAGTCAATTGTTGGTTGGTTATACTAATATCCAATCCAATCCAACATAGCATCGCAACTTCCTTCAATCTTACCATATAAAACAGATAAGATCTAGCATCCTTCTTACTGTATGACCAGACAATCCTATCAAAATTAACCCTTCAAAATCCAACAAGTTATCTTAAAATTGTTTTGTGGGCCTCCTCTTAAAGAGGAGAAGCCTCCAAAAATAGGCGTATGCCGCTTCATGTGGCCAACACACGGTATTCTTTAGTAAAAGGCGAAAGAATAGTTCGCTTTGTGTTGACCACGCGGCTCCGTAACAGCAAAGAGAAAATACTGGGTAAGATAATATGTTGTCAGCTCCTCTTGCTTTACTCAAGAAATCAATGTGGGACTAATACGTAACAAACTGCAAACGCAACTTCTGAAAGCTGCGAGTTTCACAACACATTTTTTCATTCAATTCTAAAATTGTTTATTTTGTTTGTCTATTGAAAACTTTTTCAATACTGATCCTATTACTAACAAGATTGCACTAATCATAAGAAAAAGACGTCGATAATGATCCAAGTTATCTTATCTTACCCAAAAAAAAATGGTTGAATATATTATTTTATTTATTATGAATCCCAAAACTGAGATAATACGGAGTTGTCAAATTTGGTGTATCTATGAAAGGTGTCATTCTCTTAACAGCGCTTGCATGACAAGTTTACAAATTTATATAAATAAAATTGAAAGCATTTAAAACAGTATTATAACTTAAAATGAATTTATATTTTTTCCAAGGCATAATGAATCGTCTTGTATGATACTTGTCTCACAAATTTATAAGTGGCATATGTCTTTTACAATCTGTCTTTAATTTTCTGCAAATCTCTACACGCTACCACTATGTGTGAATATAAAAGCTATGCAGATTCTGTAAGAAGTTCATAAGTAAGCTATGCAGATTTTTAATGGAGATGAACACTAGTAGAATGTTTTTCCATCATCTCTTTTTGATGATCTAATTAAAACCATAAGGTGAGTTTCTCTATAAGGTTTTTTTTCTATTTTATTATAATTGTTTATTTAGAAGAAGAGTTTTCAAGCATGGTTGTATTTTTATTTTTATTATAATTTATTTTTTAAGAACTATTATAAAAAAGAAAAATTATGATAGATTTTTGTTTAAATGAATCATATAGATGATTTGAAAAAAAAACTTGATATATAATATTTTTTAGAAAATTATGTTTGAAAACAAATTTTATATATTTTTAGTTAAATAGATTTTCAATCATTTTACTTATAAAAAAATCATTTTGTAAAAAAATTTAATAGCTTTATAATTGATTGCTTCAATTGTAATACATGCATATGAATTGTAATGTTAAAGCTAAAATATATACATGCTTTTACATGATAATAATTTAAAGCTTTATGAAACATAAGTTCACACAAGCCATATTAGTGGGAGAACACGAAGATGCCAACATACAACACCTAATAAACAAGATACTTTTGTGGACATCATGAAGGAAACATTCAGAATATTTGATCATTTTCTAATGATTACTAGGCCAAATAAATTACTTGATCTTCAATGGTCTTACAAGCCTACAACTACCAAAGTTTTAAGACTTCCATTTCAACCTTTTCTTGAAATATTCAATTCTACGTTAAAAATTTGACAAGCCACCCAAAAATTATGACTTGTACATACATGAAAGTTGGATTACCTCTATGAAATTTTGGCCTACTTGGAGAGCTAAAACTACAACAAAGATACAATATGTAGGTTTGAGAAATGAAGATGCATCCAAGAATGTCACTTTCCAACCATGGTTTGAGAAAATCCTTGAAACACTTGCACAAATTTCCCTTGGTCGTGGCTTCCACCTAGCTAGAAATCCTTACTAGACCTCGCATTTTTGAAATACCACTTTATCTCAATTATTTCCTATTTATGCATCCAAACAAACCATTTATATTGAGCATTGAATAAAGTAGACACAACAATATAGGGTATTTGAAGAGATCGGATTCAATAGGCCAACTAGGTAACTATTAAATAGATTCAACAATACTAACTATTAAATAAAAAAAATACTTCTAGATACAAACACACATCTTTTTCTCCTTGATTTATTACTACTTGCAATAGGTAGGATACTACAACAACCATTAGAAGCAATTTTTCATTTTGTTTGTTCAACCATAATAGTTTAGTTTTATTAAACTTTTAGATTAGCCAATAGGCCTTGTGTGGGAGCTTCTCTCATGAAAAATGTATTTTTGACAGAAAAGTTGTTAATCCTTCTCTATTTTTGATTTTTTGATAATGCACTTAAAACCTATTTTTACGGATTTCTAAAAATGAAACTTAATTCTTTTCCAATAATGAAACCTTCATTTTTTAATATAATTTACAATTCTCAGCTAGTGGCAAGTTTCTCTTTTTTTTGTACATATCTTTTCATGGGTTTCATCATATTTGTTTAAATTTTTAAGGAGGGTTTTGTGGTTGTCGGTATTTTGCAGAAGCTAATGGCATAATGTGGGCATGAAATTGCAAAATTGAATCAAAAGGAGATTCAATGGTTTGCTCTTCTATTCAGTTGGAAAGACTTTGTTAGGTTCTAGACTTTCGTAGATTTTCTTGGATTTGTTACATTGCTTTGATGAGCATTTTTTAAGGATATTTTCTTTGTGGATTATTATAGTTTTCTAAGGACATTGAATTCTTATACTCGTATGTGGATAGATTTGTTTATTTTCTTTTGCAAGATTTTGTATGTTTTATTGTACTAATATGAGTTCATTTTGTTAAGAATTGGACTAAAAACCTCCCAAAATCATTGTAAATACTCCCTTTTGTCTTCTCACACTCTAAAACTTTTGAAAAATACTCATTATGATAGAAGTGTGTGGAAGTATATAAAAACCAAAAAATGAAATATGTATATATCAGTGAAAATTTGAAAATTAATAGATGCCTTTTAGGGCCTTTGGTACATAAACACTAACTTGTTTTGCATGCTCTACTTTTTTTTCCCTCTCTTCACTTGTAGTTTAATATGGTTTATAATACATGTTGTCACACACATCCTCTATTGTTAGAGCATAACTTCTAACAACCTGGCGGTCTTGAAACTAGTAATGTGAACTAGCATAAGAGGATAAATTATCAATTACCCAAACACTTTGGCAAAGTATTTATATGTATGAAATAAATTAATAATATGATATATCACTCCCATTTCTAATGAGATTAATGAACATATTCATTACAGAGATAAATTCACTTGGAATCATTCAATTCCCATTAGTAGATGAGACGTTTCCTACTTTTAGGATTTCATGATTCCTTGTCTATTAAACAAATAGAGTTTTCAAAAAAGAAATTATTGGCACCTGCTCTTTCATCTTATATAGATTTATCAACTTATGCATCATGGGAGTATTAATATCCAACTGCAAGTTCGAGATTAGTGTAATGTTTTGAGAATCTTGAATTTGGTTGGTTTTTGTGGACAAATTTTCTTGTCATTTCAAAAGGAGTTTGGATTTTCATATTTTCTTTGATGGAAGTTTGTTTTGATAAGGATTTTTTTTCTTTGATTAAGTTTGATATATAGGACATTGAATTTATTTGATATTCGTAAGTGTATATGCTAATCTACTCATTTTCTTTGATGAGAGTTTTTATATTAAGGATTCAATTTCTTTGGATTGGTGTCCTTTTAAGAGAATGTTTAGTTAGCTCAATATTTGTGGGGTAGGCCTCAATTTTTTTGAGCACAATGTTCATTAAAGGGGTTTGCTAGATTCTCTATTTTTTAAGGTTTTGTTAAGCTTATTCTTTGTTGTTGAATTTAGGTTTCTTTGAAAGTTTTGAATTTAAACAAAATGAAATTATTTCATACCATTTTTATTTATTCTTTCTTAAATATACTTTTACAAGTCAAGATTGAGAGCAATTATGAAGTCCACTTATTGAAATATCATGTTTTTGATTAAGTAAAACAAGTTTTTTATAGGGGTTCCTGAAACCCACCAGTTAACTATAGAACACTACTAAAAGTTCAGGTCTAGCAACCAAACAACAAAAAAACAATAGGCCATACCCGACTATCAGATGCAAAAAAAAAAATATGGCCAAAAGCTAGGGTATAGACAAAAAGATAGGAGCAATAATCAAGGCACCAACTCTTTAGCGAGCTCCGCTTTCTTGATCTCCATCTCTTCCATGGCCTCAGCATCATCGGTCTTTGATTGGCTATCATCTGGAAAGATCTCCTCTTACCTCTTCCTCTTTTATGCTCTCTTTTTTGCTCAGGCTCTCACCTTGCAAAGAATCTTCCTTATCAACCACCCTGGTTTCCTCTTTGTCATTTTCCTCCTTCCCCTTTTTTCTTTCCTCCATCCCCTTTTTTCTTTCCTCCATCATCAAGTAAAATTGAATGATGTTATCATTAAGATCTTTTATTATGTTGAGGCTCTGGTTAGCTGAGCTATGGAGAGAGCTCTCTATCCTTTCCACTCTTTTTTCAATCTCAAAAACCCTTGCAGCTAGCTGTCTAATTTTGACATTCCCATCCCCCCCCCCTTCTAGACTTTCTTGGCTCTGCATCCTAAACTTAATCTCTTCAATTTCATGGAAGAACCATTTAATGGACTAGAAATTGTCCACCAAACTGTTGCAGATAGTATTTAGGAGGTTCATCCTTATTTCCCTCGTGTTGTCGCTAAGAATCACCAAAGCCAGGTCAATGGGCTCTTCCAACTAAATTTTTCTATCCCTACCCTCCAAAACCTTTAGGTGGATATGCTCTCTAACTAGACAGATCTATGTAGTGCTAGCTTGAAAGCTCTTTCATGTAGTTTTCCTTCCCTTTGCATCAAGAGTAATAGTGGTTTTAGCTTAGCCCTCTTCCTCTTTTCTCTCTTCTAGAGCTTCAATAGTGCTCTCCTTACCCTTACCAAGTGCCTTCTTAGCATCCTTCTCACCACCCCTTTTCTTTTTGACCAAGGTGTCATCCTTCTTGCTTACTTGAGCCTTACTGGTGCCCTCCTCTCTCACATTTCCCTCCTTATCTATGTCCATCCCCTCTTCCTCATCATTGTAATCCTCCTCTAAGTTTTCCTTTTGCTTTATCCTTCTCTCTATACCTTTCCCTAGCAAGTACAGACCAACATTATCCTTTGTATCCAAGAGGAGGTAAGAGCTCTCTGTCTCCTCAGAAGAATCTTCCTTCTAGGCAACAACCCTTTAGTGAGTTTGAGCTTTAAAATGCTCATAAATGAGCAATAAAAAACCCTCATGGAAAGAAGAATTAGCATACACTTTCTTCTTAAAATCCATAATACTCTTATTTATAGAGAAAAATAGGTAGAAGGGGATGGAAATTTCTATTCCATACCTGAAATGGTTTAGGATAACGAAATGGTGGTTTCGAATCCTATCAAACCTTGTTTCAAGTGTAATGTAGGATATAATCGCCCTTAAGACAAACCTCCACAATTTCTTAATAGATGTGGGCTAATAGTAGGCACCAGTCTTCACTAGTTATTTCATCTCCTTCGCATCCTTTGCAAAGTCTTTCACTATATTCAAGAATATTTTCTTATACCTATAGAATTTTATGCCCTGATTGGGAGAGTTAATGACCTCAATGATGACCCTTTCATTGACTTGGAAGTCAATCCCATCAATTTTCACCTTCCCATCTCTCCATGACTTAACCATAAGGTCAGTTATCTTCAAATCCCAGCCATGAAGATTTTCAATGAAGGATGAGATGCCACCTTCCCTCAACTTCTCCCACACTTTCAATTACCTCTTCCACTTCTCTACCTCTCCCTGGGCTCTCTAAAATGCCTCTCCCCAACCATTGTGTTGCAGAAAGAAGAACAAAAACTTTGTTTTCTCTAGGCACCAAGAACCGAACATTGGTTTTTATCACAAAAGTTGTACTTGCATCCAACCTCAGTAAAGAAATAGTAATAGTAATTACCAATTTCCTATAAAACATGCCACAAATCCCCCCATTATGATGCTTTTGAATTGGCTTTTGCCAAACTTTCATCACTTTACAAGTTTGATTGACAATATTAACTTTCATAATTACACTTTATATTTCCCATCCTCCCCTAGATTCTCTCTGTCTCAATTAAACTTTTAGCAGCTACCATAAATCCCTCTCCACTAGGCCATCTATGTGATGTGTCCCTCCTTACTATCTCATTAGCCATCTAGTCAATAGCCATGTTTCCCTCATAGTAAACATGTGACACAAAGACCCTTTCGAAGAAAAGTGATATATTTTTTGTTTCCTCCATCATATTCTTAATACTCCATGATGGAGGATGTTCTCCCCTTAGGCATTTAATAATATTATTTGAATCCCCCTCCAACCATAGACTTTTGACCCCTACCTCTTTAGCCAATTTAATTGTTTGAAGGGTTGCACAAGCCTCTGCATAATGACTTGTTTGATGTCTCAGGGGGAAATTAACCACTGCAATACCATACCCATGATTATTTTTTATCACCCCTCTTTATCCCACAGCTCTCAGGTTGCCTTTGGCCTCCATCAAAGTTGGCTTTGTACCAACCTTCCAGGGGTAAAGACTAGTGACACTCATTTCTTCTTGTATAAATATCATCACTACTTCAAGTTTCACCTGTGAAAGGGTTAGATCCTTTAATAAACATATAGTTTTCCATGAGGACATTTTGAATTTTACTAGACACAATTCTAGTAGGAAGGCTAGCATCCCTAAAGATATGGTTATTGCGTTCCTTCCAAATACCCCATCCAAAATGAGGTAAGGCCCATTTACTTATAGTTTGAAGCCCAGTTCTTTGCCAAGAGTTATCCCATTGCCTAAAGAATTTAATAGTCAAGTTAGGACCACACCAATTCAACCCAAAAGCTTGATTGAAAAAAAAAAGACCAAACCTCTCTAGTGAAGGAGCAATGTATAAATAGGTGATCCATAGCCTCAACCTGGGTTTTGCAAAGGACACATCTATTAGGAATATGAAGACCCCTTTTACTCAAGTTTTCTAATGTTAGAATCTATTTTGGAGTAAAATCTAAAAGAAAATATTGATTTTAGGGATAAGACTAGGGAACCAGGCCTTTGGCCAGTCCAATCTCGAATCCCACCTCATAATTTCTTGGTATCCCAAGGCCACTGAATAGGTACCATCTAAAGTATTCTCCTAAACAAGCTAGTCCTAATCCTCATTCAAAGCCACTAAGTGAAGAATTGTCATTAGAGGTTTTAGGTCCTTTGATATTGAAGCAAGATTCATCCAACCCTAGCCATGTCTATAATCACTAACAAATCTGCCAAACCTTTGAATGCAAAAGTAGGCCCATCTTTCAAAATTAACAAGTAAGATAAGAGGCCCTTGAATCAGCCAATTGTTCTACTAGAAAAGTGTTTCCTCTCCATTTCACCCTACTATTAGCCACCTCTCTAGCGCTAAGAATATTGTTCCATATATTAGATCCTTTGGGAATTGAATCACCAAAGAGAAAGTTTCTAATTGAAGGTCTTTGAAGGTATTTGTCTTCCAAGATGTACCTCTAGTCCCCCTTGCTGAAAAAGATTCTCCAAATTTGTTTAGCTTGGAGGGCTTTATTGAAAGGTCTCAATTTCTTTATCCCCAATCCTCCATTCTACTTTGGGTGGCACACATTATCCCATACCACTAAGGGAAAACTCTTGTTGTCTTTTGATCCTGACCAAAGAAAGTTTCACTGGATCTTCTCTAAGAGACTCGCATACTTTCTTGGAATCCCAAAGAGACTCGGCGCATAAGTTGGAAGATTTTGAAGGGAACAACTAAATCTTGTCAACTTGGCTAAGAGTGACTCCTTTCCAACTAGCCAATTTTTTATTAAACTTGTCTATTAGGTTAATCTAGAAAGAGTATGGGGGTCTCAGTCCCAAGGGGAGACCCAAATATATAGAAGGGAGGCTTCCCAATTCACAACCCAGAATAGTAGCAATCTTCCTCTGATGCTCAATTGGAGTATTCATGAAGAAAACATAGCTCTTGTTCCATTTGATAAGTTGCCCCAAACCCCTAGAGTAAGAGCTCAAGATCTTTTTCACCACCTTGCCCTCACCAAAGGTGGCTTTCCCTCCCATTATAGTATCATCAACAAATTTTTGGTGGAGAAAACTAGAGGACCAGAAGAGGGTTTGGTTCTAGACAGAACTCCCAAAATTCTATTAGTAGAAACCATCCTTCCAAGACATTCAACCAAAATAATGAAAATAATGGGTGAGATCGGATCTCCTTGGCTTAGACCTCTGGAAGGTTTGAAAAAAGCCAAGAGGGAGCCATTGACTAGCATAGCCAGGGAGGTAGTAGTCACCAACTAGCTAATAAGTTTGATGACCCTAGAATTAAACCCAAAGGACCTAAGAACTTTGAAAAGAAAGGCATAGTCCACAAAATCATAAGCCTTTGACATGTGAAGCTTGAGGAGGAAACCTTCTCTCTCTTCCAAAGAGTGGATAACTTTGTGGACCAGCAAAATAGAACCCAAGACTTGTCACCCCAAGATAAATCTAGATTGTTGAGGTGCTATAATGGAAGAGAGAACCTTGATGATCTTTAAAGCCAACACTTTAGAGATAATCTTATAAAAAGAGTTACAGAGGCTGATAGGTTTGAATCAGTCAATGGTGTCCACCCCAACCACTTTTGGGATAAGCACTAGGAAAGTGCATTAACCTACTTGAGCAAACTTCTAGCACCAAAGAACTCTTGCACCACTTTGGTGACATCCTAGTGAACCACATTCTAGAAAATTTGAAAGAAAAAAGATAGGAAACCATCTGGGCCTAGGGACTTGTCAGCTACAAGAGAAAAGACATCCTACTCAACTTCTTGAGGAGAAGGAATAGACCTAATCATTGCATTCTCCTTAGGTTGGATTAGAGCCAGAATATTCATTAAGATTTCTAACTAATCTTTCATACACTAGATTTGCATCTTTCAAAAGTAGGTCAATGAAGAAAGAAATAGCCTCAACAACTATTTCATTTTCTTCTTCCAAAACAACTTCCCCCTTCTTGATGTTGCTAATTCTATTATGGACACTATGTTTTGGAGTAGAGGTGTGCAATAACCTAGTATTCCAGTCCCCCTCTTTCAACCAGACAGCCCTCGATCTCTATTTCCAATAGGCCTCCTCTTGGCTAATAACATTGTGAAGCTTTGAAAGGATAGATTTTTCCACATTTAGCCTCTCTTCATCATACCCATCCTTCTAAGTAACATTGTAAATGATGCCAAGGTCCTCCAAGATCTGAGATTTTGAGTGAAAGATATTACTAGAATCAGACTTGTTCCACTTTCTAATATTCAACTTAACATTTCTCAATTTCTTAGCCACCTTGA
Source organism: Cupressus sempervirens (assembly GCA_028749045.1). Lineage (NCBI taxonomy): Eukaryota > Viridiplantae > Streptophyta > Pinopsida > Cupressales > Cupressaceae > Cupressus > Cupressus sempervirens. The sequence continues at coordinate 409,967,611 of CM053785.1, forward strand.
ACATAGCCAAACCCTCTATGTGGATATTCCACCAATCCAAGCTACAAAGAGAAATATCTAGGTGGGAGGTCCATATTTTCTCAAATCTGAAGGGGAATTTTCATTTGGTATCATTGGGGTCTAAAGTGAGAGAAATGGGTGAGTTATCCAATCTAGTCCTAGCCATTAAAGAAAAATTGCAATTTTTTGAAGTTATCCAATCTAAAGAGATGAAAGCCCTATCCAAATGAACCTGAATGCGGTCTCTACCCACTCTTCTATTAGATCAAGTGAAGAGACATCCCTGAAGGTCAAAATCCAAAAGAGCCAAATCATTGATAAACTTAGAAAGGTCCAACCTACTATCTAGATCATGAGGAAAACCTCCCTGTTTTTCATCATCCTTTAAAAGGGTTGTTGAAGTCCCCCATGATAATACACATTCCCACTTGGAGTCGAGATAAAACATTCTTAATTTTTACCCACTAGTTCCTCCTACCATTCTTAGTGTTGGGAGCATACACATTCAAAAGAAGTTGGGATTCTTTATTTTTTACATTATCAACTTGAATGAGGAGAATATTACCTTCACCGAATAAAACTTGAGACTTGAAAATATTTGAGCTACAGAGAGTAAGAAAACCTTTCGAAGCCCCATCTAAATTTATAGCAAAGCCCTCCAAACTTCTACTAAAAGAGATTCTTTCTACTACCTCCTTTCTCGTTTTGGTTTCTTGTATAAGGACAAAATCTGGCCTATGATCCCTAATCATATTTCTTATTACCTCTTGAAAGATCATGTTAAAACTAGGTCAAGCCTTCAATAATAGGGAATTTTGGTCTACAAATACAAACACACAAACTTCAACCTATCATTGGAGTTTTGGTTACTTTATCATTGGAATTAACTATCAACATTTTTTGGTGTTAGTATAGTTAATAGTTATATCCTTCATCCATTTTCTAATTAAAGTTTTTATCTATTTCAATTTTTGGGTATAGTTTTTTAGAGGGACATAATATTCAAAAAAGTATTTTTCCTTTTATGATATTCAACATTTCTATTTTAATACCAAGAAATCATCTTAATGATCCTTAAGAATATATGACTATAAATATGCAAGCATCCCAGTAAGTGGTGTTGATTAAAAGGGACCTCTTGAAATGGTAGGAATATATATAGAAATGATGACATGGCTAATGACCTATACCTTGTGGAATTATAGTTCCTAGATTTGGAACATTAATGATTACAGGTCTTCTATTATTTCCATGGAGTGGCTAAATCTAAACACATTGATTCCTTGGAACTATGTCTTTTAGCCACCATGGATAATGTATATGACACCTCTTTGATTTTGTCATAAACGATTTTTCATAAGGAATTAATTTGGGGAAATTGTGATCATTAGAGATTGAAAATAATATAGATTCTGAGTAAACTTATATCAGTTCATAAGACTTTGTTTATAATTTGTATGAATAAGAGTCCTTGCTAGGACTGTTAGGCTTGGGGGCTACTATGTAAAAGTGTTAGTAGTTAGTTTATTTATTTTACACACATAATAATATACCTTTACTTTTTGGTTATAATCACATTGATTTTTCATTCATTGTATATCTTATGTGAGTGAATTGTACTTCTAAAATTGAGAGACAGGTCAGAGTAATTTTCCCCATCTATCTATTATGGATCTTATGTTGCATATCCTTTCATTTTTTTAGAATCAAGTTTACATTTTAAGTCAAAGTGAAAAAGAATTCATCAATAAGGTGGTCTTGTATTGATCATAAAGGGGAATAAAATTATGGTTATATACTAAAAATCCATCCATGGAGGATAATAGGACTTGACCCATCATATAACCTATGATCATATAAACACCAAGGAGAGAGAAATCACACTTGAAGTAGGTTTTATTTAAATCTTGAAAGTTAGTGCACATCCTTATCTTATTTTCACCCTTTGAAATAACCACAATGTTAGAAATCTAAAGGAAATAATCTAAAGACATATGAAACTTGTTGGCATTAAGTTAGTATTTCCATTAGTGACAACACTTATCCATATCAATATAGCTACCGAGCTCAACACTTAATTCTCTACTCTCACCGAGCATTCTAGTATTAACCAAGCTTTGAAGAGTTCAACAATTTACACCAAGCAGAGAGTAGCTACCAAGTGAATATAGGCAATATGAAGATCAGCAGTGTCTACCGAGCTTCACAAAGTCTACCGATCAGTAAGCTTGTGTCATGCAAGTTCTGTGTAAACTGAGCATTGGGAAAATTAGTGTTTACTGAGTGAAGCAAGGTAAACTCAGTCTCTACCGAGTGACACTACATCTACCAAGTTACCAGTGGTCAACGAGTTTAGAACTACATTAAGTAATTAGTATGGACCAAGCCTTCACTTCTACCGAATGCATGACGATGCTGAGTAATGTAGTGAACGCCGTGTATCAAAAGGTCACCGAGTCAGTTCAGTGAACTCAAGTTATTTACTATTGGGACAGCTTTGTAATGTATTTGTTCACTTATTTTTTGGCCGGCCTTGTAGATTTGTAAATTTGAAAGGTATATATATATATATATATATATAAGATGTATTGTAAGATATTAGATATATGAAGAGATAGTGAAGTAATGAGAAATATATGCGAAAGATTATCGACAACAGTTCAAGGAATGTGCAACAAGGTCATTATAGAGGACAAAAAGTTATATCTATCACATGAGGTGATTAGTGCAAAAATGATCTTATTAGCAATAAGTTGTAAGCAGATCCACTGCTTCATCTTAACAGGTGAGTCAATTTTCTAAATCCTCTAACAAGGTAGACTTAACAGTCTTTGTACAAATCTCTTAACTGAGTGCATACTTCATTGTATGTTTGAAAATCCTTTAACAAGGTGGACCTAGCAGTCCTTTGTGCTCCTAACAAGGAAAATCACTAGAAGTAGTCAATGTAAGCCTTAACAGGCCAACTTTATGTTGCAGTATTGAATTTTTGTGGGTATCATGCCCACCCCAGTTTTATTTTCTATTTGGAAGGTTTCTAGGTCACCAAAATATTGTGTTCTTTTCTATGATGAATGTTTTAAATTTCAGTATTAGTGCATACAGTAGCATAGATTGGTTTGTGACTAATTTAAAAGAAGAATTTAAGGTTACTGATTCACCCCTCCCCTCTCAGTAACCTATCATATATTGAATATTTCCTACAAAACTAACATCCAATATTTTCTCTATGTTATCCTTAACAAGAAGAGGGATACTATGATCCATTTAATGAATCTATTTATCAACTATTTTAGCCTTAGGTGCAATAACTATGTAATGATTGATGATATTAGGATAAATGAGAGATAATCCCCAATATACCCAACTAAAAATATTTGAGATTTCAAGAAGAATATTGGTGAGTTTCTTACATTCATTTTCATCTAGGCATTTCCTAATCTTAATAATATTCTTAGTTTTATTAGGATCAACTTGCACACCCACAATATCAATGATTAAGATATTTCTTTTGTCTCTATCTTCTCAAGGTGAGAGAGAATCGAAGCATTGCTTAGAATCACTCTCTTCTCCAAAATATAAGCCAATGTTCAAAAAATATGGTTTTATCTTATAATTATGAAAAGGGGGAAAATAATCATATACCCCTAAGAATTATACTATAGCATCATTGGAGGAAAATACATCTAAAAAAAGTTTCTAGTCTAATGTGATAAGATGTGGGTTTACTAGTTATAGAGGACAACTAAAAATGTGATTGGCATTCATACATAATATAGGTTGCTTATAAGGATTGAATACCAAACCATAAGTGTGTTCACAACCATCACTTTTTGGGGGAACATGTATTCCTTATTAAAATTTGGCACAACCTCAACCCCTAAAACCATTTTAGCAAGATGGTGATAACTAGGGCCATAATGAGTAGCCATACAAGAAAGAGTTAAAGGATATTCATAGGTCATTGTAGTTTTAATAGTTTCATTACATGAAATAGAGACAAAGTTATTACTCAATTCTCCAGAAATAGGAGTATAAGAAATCATTTCAATTTTAGGTTCTAATTATAGTTTCATAAAAGAAAGATAAGAGAACTTGATATTCTATAATAAAAGTGGGGGTGAAATCTAATCTACCCCAATCATCCTTGAATAAAGTGGAAGTGGAGATTCTTTCATCCGAGTGAGGTTCATTTGCAAACATAGATTCTTATTTTTCTTTACTAGGTTTAGATGATTTAGTGGGATCGGTTTTTAAATAACTATTAGGACTGTCATTTGTGTGAATAATGTACATTACATTTGTGTAAATAAATTTGACTTTACAATGGATCATGGAGGGAATAACAAGCATTTTATGCAACCAAGTTCATCCCAAAAGGAGATTCTAATTGAGAGGTCTAGGCACCACATGAATTAGAGTATCTAAGATAACTTGACCCATTTTTATATAAAGAGTTATGATTCCTCAATTCTTCTTAACAATATTATCAAAGCTGTGAATATAAATGTTATTAGGTTTAATAGTGGACATATTGGCCTTGATAGCTTTTAACATATCTAAGCTACACAATTTGAAACTTGGTCCACTATCGATTAAAGTCCTACAAATGAGATTCCAATTAATGAGAACATCAACCATATGAGAATTATATTGGTTTTGCACCTCCTTATGAGGAAAATATTCTTGATTAACTATAATTTGAGGAGGAGTTGATATGGAATGCATACGCTCCAAAATGGAATTGATATTTTCTTGATTAGGTGGCAAAATAGGAAGGGTAGAAAAGACCTTTTGAAAAGCTTCATGATAAGTGGGGGAACTATGAATAAGTTCGGGCCATAAGGAGATCTTAATCGGAGAAGTGTGAAAGTACTCAACAAGATCATATTCATTTCCTAAGGAACTCAAAAAATAAGGCATTTGAGGAAGCATTGATTGAGAAGGGGACAAAGAAGCAAGAACCATCATAATATAGGGTTTCAAATAATTTAGTATTTGATAGGTATAAACTACCATAGGGTAATATAGCTTTACCCTAAGAACTATAAGAGACTTATTATTTTGAGTAAAACTATCAAGATGAATGAGTGATTGTTTTGATGGACATTCTTTGAGAGTTCTAAGAGGCTTAGAAAATTAGCCAAATTAATGTGCTCAACATTACAAATAGTTTTAGACAAAGGAATCTGTCATTATAAAATATCATTAAGGTTGGCTTGGGAAGATATAGAGGAAAATGACGGAGGAATGGATTCATTTAAGATATCATTTCTTACATTTACCACTTAACTACTAGACACTATTGAGAATAGATTAAAGGAGATTGTTGTAGAAGGAAATTGTATTCTTTAATCATTATTTTTTCACTGATGTCAAGCCTACTACTTTCTGGTAAGACAACTTCTTATATGATTTAAGTACTATCACTTATTTGATTGATGAAGAGGATTTGATCAAAAGATGTAACAATAGTAGCTAGAGGAAAGGTTGAGTTATGATTATGTAAAGGAGAATAAGAATCAGTTAAGCTAGTGATAGCATGATGTATTGATAATCTACTAAAGGTTACAAAGGTTGGTTACACTAAGAAAGTTTAGAAGAACAATTTACAGAAAGTTTGTTTGCAAAGCTTGATCGAATGGATAGTAGGTCTCGAGCAAAGTTAATATAAGAAAAGTTGAAAATTAGTTGGAACTGAATAAATGTTTATTATAGTGTATGCCAAGAAAAATAGTGGATGCCAAGTAAAGTTTAGTTAATGCCAAACACCAATAAACTTTAGTTCATGCCAAGTTATTTCACAAAGGATGTTGAGCAATGTAGTATGTGTTGAGCATCAAAAGCTAGATAATGTCGAGTGGCTACATTATTTGAAAGATCATGAAGTCGATGAATATGAGCTAACAAGTTTGTTCTCTTGGATTATGTGAACTAGGTGGAAGATAAGATTGATGAGTTGGTGGCACAGAATTCAAGGTAAACCATTTTAGGTAAATTCAAAGAGGATTGAAGGAGAATTTTCTAGAAGAGATATGGAAAGAGGGGTAGATTCATTATATCCTACCTAATCTGTTCTAACCCTAAATTGGACGATGGAGAATGAACTACAAAAGATCTTAATTTTCTATTTATAGGAATGGCTAGTCAGAAGAAAAAGGTTGTCATGTGTAAGAACCTAAGGAAGACAAGGATTAAAGGGTTTTTCTTCATCAAGTGACCTAAGAGAAATGTCTGCATTGGCATGTTAAGCAAGAAGGCTTAAGGGTATGAATTCTTGAAGGGTGAACAAGCTATCAGAGCTGAAAAGTATGAAGGCCAAGTGGAATGGAGGACTAGAACAGTGATCTATAATTTGCAAATATTGTTGTAAGTTGTTATCAGATCAAGCCTTACTATTACTCTCTAACAGTTGTATCAGTCTAGGGTAAATCCTTTAGATTAAGTTTGACCTAACAATCATTTGTAAATCCTTTAATCATGTGACATTTCAAGTGAATGGTCTAAAGTCCTCTAACAAGGCTCACTCCTAATAGGGTGATCAAAATTCTTTAATAGGGTCACATTTAACAATGTGTATTGTAACCTTTAACAGGGATGGCCTTTCACAGTGCATCACTTTAGAAGAGTGAAAAAGGGTAGCTTGTTACTGGTGGTTTTTCCCAAATTGGGTTTCCAAGTAAATCATTGTGTCAAATGTGTTGATGAATCTATTGTGTTTCATGTTTACATTTCTACAAGTTGATTTGATAGTAACCAAAAAGTTTTAAGTGAATGGATAATCTTATGGATGCATGTATGATGATAAATATTTTATGGGTTCACTAAGCTGTGAAAAGTTTTAGTTATACATTTGGACCTTGGATGACTGATTCACCCCCGCTCTCAATTATTCTAAAGTATTCCATCAGACACCTCATTGATTTTACTAATGAAATAATCATTAAAGTAGCCATGGAAGGAATCACACATCTTAAAATTAAAATAATCTACTAAAAATTCAAAATAAAGTGAAATTTTTTATTTATTTTCCTTTTAAGAAAAAATTAAATGAAAATGTAACAAAGAAAGTATATTTTTTGTATTTTTATGTTTATAAAATTTAACTACACAAAGATAAATATAATGCATGTAAAAGAAAGATCTAACTATTAGATCAAATAAAGGAGGCTTCACATCGAGCTCACAAAAATATATTGGGGGGAATATCACTAATGAGATTGACAATGCTAACTAGATAATACAAGTTAAACACTTCCCTACACCATTCAATACAAGATAAAGTGGGGCTTCCAAATATCACTCTCAATATGACCTTTGTTAGATTATAAAAACCTAAGATAGAGGGATATCAATACTAAACCTAAGTTACATCAAGAATTAACTATTTTAGCCTTAAGTGCAATAACTATGTTATGATTGATGATATTAGGATAAATGAGAGACAATCCTGAATATACGCAACTAAAAATATTTGAGATTTCAAGAAGAATATTGGTGAGTTTCTTACATTCATTTTCATCTAGGCATTTCCTAATCTCAATAATATTCTTAGTTTCATTAGGATCAACTTGCACACCCACAATATCAATGATTAAGATATTTCTTTTGTGTCTGTCTTCTATAGGTGAGAGAGAATCAAAGCATTGTTTAGAATCACTCTCTTCTCCAAAATATAAGCCAATGTTCAAAAAATATGGTTTTAGCTTATAATTATGAAAAGGAGGAAAATAATCATATACCCCTAAGAATTATACTATAGCATCATTGAAGGAAAATACATCTAAAAATAGTTTCTAGTCTAATGTGATAAGATGTGGGTTTACTAGTTATAGAGGACCACTACAAATGTGATTGGCATTCATATAGAATATAGGTTGCTTATAAGGATTGAATTATGTTCACAACCATCATTTTTTAGGGGAACATGTATTCCTTATTAAAATTTGGCACAACCTCAACCACAAAAACCATGTTTAGCAAGAAGATGATAACTTGGGCCATAATGAGTAGCCATTCAAGAAAGAGTTAAAGGATATTCATAGGTCATTGTAGTTTTAATAGTTTCATTAGATGAAATAGAGACAAAGTTATTACTCAATTCTCCTGAAAGAGTACATAAGAAATCATTTCAATTTTAGGTTCTCATTATAGTTTCAAAAAAGAAATGCAAGAGAACCTCATATTATCTAATAAAAGTGAGGGTGAAATCTAATCTACCCCAATCATCCTTGAATAAAGTGGAAGATGAAGGTTCTTTCATCTAATTGAGGTTCATTTGCAAACTTAGACTCTTATTTTTCTTTACTAGGTTTAGATGATTTAGTGGGATCAGTTGTTAAATAATTATTAGGACTATCATTTGTGTGAATAATTTACATTACATTTGTATAAATGAATTTGACTTTACAATGGAGCATGGAGGGAATAGCATGCATTTTATGCAACCAAGTTCATTCGAAAAGGAGATTCTAATTGAGAGGTCTAGGCACCACATGAATTAGAGTATCTAGGATAACTTGGCCCATTTTTATATGAAGAGTTATGATTCCCTAATTCTTCTGAACAATATTATCAAAACTATGAATATAAATGTCATTAGGTTTAATAGTGGACATATTGGCCTTGATAACTTTTAACATATCTAAGTTACACAATTTGAAACATGGCCCACTATCCATTAAAGTCCTACAAATGGGATTCCAATTAATGAGAACATCAACTATATGGGAATTATATTGGTTTTGCACCTCCTTATGAGGAAAATATTCTTGATTAACTATAATTTGAGGAGTAGTTGATATGAAATGCATACACTTCAAAATGGAATTGATATTTTCTTGATTAGGTGGCAAAATAGGAAGGGTAGAAAAGACCTTTTGAAAAGCTTCATGATAAGTGGGGGAATTATGAATAAGTTCCCATAAGGAGATGTTAACAGGAAAAGTGTGAAAGTACTCAACAAGATCGTATTCATTTCTTAAGGAACTCAAAAAATGAGGCATTTGAGGAAGCACCGATTGAGAAGAGGGTAAAGAAGCAAGAACCATCCTAATATTAGGTTTAGATAATTTAGTATTTTATAGGTATAAACTACCATAGGGTAATATAGCTTTACCCTAAAAACTATAAGAGACTCATTATTTTGAGTAAAACCATCAAGATTAATGAGTGGTTGTTTTGATGGACATTCTTTGAGAGTTTGAAGAGGCTTAGAAAATTAGCCAAATTAATGTGCTCAACATTACAAATAGTTTTAGACAAAGGAATCTGTCATTAAAAAATATCTTTAAAGTTGGCTTGGAAAGATATAGAGGAAAATAATGAAGTTATGGATTCATTTAAGATATCATTTGTTACATCTACCACTTAACTACTAGAAACTATTGAGAATAGATTAAATTAGATTGTTGTAGAAGGAAATTGTATTCTTCAATCATTATTTTGTCACTGATGTCAAGCCTACTACTTTCTGGTAAGACAACTTCTTATATGATTTAAGTACAATCACTTATTTGATTGATGAAGAGAATTTGATCAAAAGATGTAACCATAGTAGCTAGAGAAAAGGTTGAGTTATGATTATGTAAAGGAGTACAAGAATCAATTAAGCCAATGATAGCATGATGTATTGATAATCTACTTAAGGTTACAAAGGCTGGTTACACTAAGAAATTTTAGAATAACAAGTTACAAAAAGTTTTTTTGCAAAGCTTGATCAAATGGATAGTAGGTGTCGAGCAAAGTTAGTACAAGCCAAGTTGAAAATTAGTTGCAACCAAGTAAACGTTTATTATAGTGTATGCCGAGAAAAATAGTGGATGCCAAGTAAAGTATAGTTGATGCCAAACACCAGTAAACTTTAGTTCATGCCAAGTAATTTCACAAAGGATGTCGAGCAACGTAGTATGTGTCGAACATTAGAAGCTAGATAATGTCAAGTGGCTGCATTATTTGAAAGATCATGAAGTCAATGAATCTGAGCTGACAAGTTTGTTCTCTTGGATTATGTGAACTAGGTGGAAGATAAGATTGATGAGTTGGTGGCACAGAATTCAAGGTAAATCATTTTTAGGAAAATTCAAAGAGGATTCAAGGAGAAGTTTCTATAAGAGATATGGAATGAGGGGTAGATTCATTATATCCTACCTAATTTGTTCTAACCCTAAATTGGACGCTGGAGAATGAATGACAAAAGATCTTAATTTTGTATTTATAGGAATGTTTGGTCAGAAGAAAAAGGTTGTCATGTGTAAGAACCTAAGGAAGACAAAGAGTAAAAGATTTTGCTTCATCAAGTGACCTAAAAGAAGAGTCTGCATTGGCATGTTAAGCAAGAAGGCTTAAGTGTGAAGAGTGAACAAGCTATTAGAGCTAAAAAGTACAAAGGCCACGTAGAATGGAGGACTAAAACAATGGTCTATAATCTACAAATAATGTTGTAAGTTGTTATTAGATCAAGCCTCACTATTACTCTCTAACAGTTGTATCAGTCTAGGATAAATCCTTTGGATTAAGGTTGACCTAATAGTCATTTGTAAATCCTTTAATCGAGTGACATTCCAAGTGAATGGTCTAAAGTCCTCTAACAAGGCTCACTCCTAATAGGGTGATCAAAATTATTTAATAGGTTCACATTTAACACTGTGTATTGTAACCTTTAACAAGGTTGGCCTTTCATAGGGCATCACTTCAGAAGAGTGAAAAAGGGTAGCATGCTACTGGTGGCTTTTCCCAACTTGGGTTTCCATATAAATCATTATGTCAAATGTGTTGATGAATCTATTGTGTTTCATGTTTACATTTCTACAAGTTTTAAGTGAATGGATAATCTTATGGATGCATGCATAATGATAAATATTTTATGGGTTCACTAAGTTGTGAAAAGTTTTAGTTATACATCTAGACCTTGGATAACTGATTCACCCCCTTCTCAATTATTCTAAAGTATTCCAACAAACAACTCATTGAATTTACTAATGAAATAATCATTAAATTAGCCATGTAAGGAATCACACATCTTAAAAGTAAAATAATCTACTAAAAATTCAAAATAAAGTGAAATATTTTATTTATTTTCCTTTTAAGAAAAAATTAATTGAAACTCTAGCAAAGAAAGTTTATTTTTTGTATTTTTATGTTTATAAAATCTAACTACACAAAGATAAATACAATGCATGTAAAAGAAAGATCTAACTACCAAATCAAATAAAGGACGTTTCACATCAGGCTCACCAAAATATTTAGGGGGAAATATCACTAATGAGATTGACAATGCTAACTAGATAATACAAGTTAAACACTTCCCTACACCATTCAATACAAGATAAAGTGGGGCTTCCAAATATCACTCTCAATATGACCTATGTTAGATTAGAAAAACCTAAGTAAGATAGAGGGATGTCAATACTAAACCTAAGTTGCATCAAGAAAGTACACAAAAAAGACGTCTTTCATGAAATGTAAATTGATTGAAGATATACAATGTAAATGTGAAATTAAACTCATTAATTTAATGATAAGTGTAACATAGATCTAGGTGCAAAATATATGAAATCAGCCCAACTAAAATATGGAAAGAGGTCTATACTAGAAGATGAAATAAATGATAAAGGACTTCAAGTTGTGTGAGGGAAGATGCCTTCTCCCTTTGAAAATCATTGATTTGAACTTGTGACTAAGTTTCTAATTGTGAATCTATGATCATGATAGAAAACCTATAAAACCATATTTTTCTTAGACTTCAAAGAATAGGTCAAATTGGTGGTAAAGTGTTTGGTCACTTTATGGTGAGATCAACATATTCTCAAGACACTAAAGAAAAGTTAACCCAACCTCTTTATAAAGGTCTCAATAAGCAGAACTTTCGTATTTGTGGTTACAATTTGATAACCTACAAGTCTTTTATAGAATTGGTATGTGTGGGTGGATTTATAGACATTTCCTTATTCAACCCCCCATTTCAATGATTTCCACCTCTAAAAATAGTTGTTAGAAATATTTTTGTGCGTGTATGTTGTTCTTGTGAATTCTAGATTGTAGATCTACAACCTAAAGAGATAGAAAATGCCAAGAATCCACTCTATGAGGGAAACCCTAGCATCTCATTGTGCATATAGTAAATGTATGTAAAATATAAAGAGACAAAGATCATATCTAAACCCAAGCCTCTAAGGCTAAAGTACTCTACCCATATTCATGAGCCTCTTTCTTCCCCATCATGTGGTCTAGTAATTGAATGCTTGAATTAAAGATGTTGATCAAGATCTCGCTTTGCGTGTAGTGCCTACCCTCGTTCACATATTTTCTAGACATTGTTGCTATTATTATCAGACTATGTTAGACTAGTTTTATGTTGATGCATTAGTAGTATTGTTTTGAGACTATCATACATTATGTTATGGATTCAGTGGATATATGATGAGATCATTTAGACTTTACATTTCATGTATGCATGATGATCATTACATTGATTTTAGTTATTGTTGATGATTAATTAGATGGTTTATTATCTCATGTGCTTTATTATGGGTACTTACCCTATACTTACATGTGTATGGTGTGTGTGTTTTCTCATATTGTATGGCATTTATGATATGGTTAAGGAAGGGAGTCGTAGTCACCTACTAGTCGGGATCTACATGATGCACCACTTCCTGCCATTGCCTGTTTAGCTTAGCATTATATATATTGTATGTACATGCATGATTTTCTGCAGGTTGTAGGTACTGGGTATCAACTTCCTTGAATTGCCAAGATGAGCGTACCCTATTACACTATCTCAATGATAAGAGAAGGGAGATAAATTCTCAAGTCCAAATCCCAAACCCTTAAAACATTTGTCCTAGTCAGGTAGGACAAGTATCTAGATACTTTACCTTTCGAATGTGTCAGATGACATAATTCGTGATTTTTAACCCTTTAGACTAATTTTGTGTGAATTGTTCTATGATGGGTTTTCATATTTTATCTTGGAGGTCTATGGTGAATTTTCTATTAATTAAGTCTTAATAAATAGATTTAATTAATTAATTAATTATTTGGAGAAAATTAATATAATATCATGACCTTTGATATTTTGATCATAATTAATTAAATGAGAATTAATTAATGAAAAAGAATTAAATTAAAGAAAAATAGAAATTAAAATTAATAATACATATAAAATAATAATAATAAAAGTTATAAAAATTTAAATAGAAGTTATATAAAAAATAAATTAGAGTTATAAGTTTGCCTAGGAGTTAATGCACTTTTTCATTTCTCATATATCAACAACACGGGGGTTAGTGCACCAATTAAGCACATGGTGTCTAACACCTTATGACTCATCTAGAAGGTTGGAAAAGACACATGCTTAGTTGGTGACACTTTCTAGTTGTTTCTAGAGACATTCTAGGTGCTTCCTGAGAGCTCTTTATATTCAGGCATTCCTAGAAGCTTAAACATAGTGTTTGGAGAGCATTTTGGAGCATTGGAGGACTCAGGAACTTTGAAGAAGGGAGGAGCTTGCTCTGTGGATTTTCTGAGGAAGAGCGATTTAGCATCAGAATTCGGGTAGATTCTTGTGATTTTACTTATGCTATTTTCGCATCTTGCACTTCCTATCTTCTTCGTGTCTTCCATATGTCTTCTGAGGATTTACCTATTTTGTTGTATGCATTCTCAATATGGGTAGTTAAAATTAATTATATGAATAGATCTAAAGAGAACATGGGGCTAGGGTTTAAATTGTAGCCAAATCCATTAGATGAATTATTGGGTATTTAAAATTTGAGATCAAAAAATGTTTGCAGGAAAATTCTAAAAATTGGAACCTTTAAATAAATTGTGTATATGCTCATTGTAAAATATACATGTTTATAATTTTCGCATTTGCATATATATATATATATATATATATATATATATATATATATATATATATATATATATATATATATATATATATATATATATATATATATATATATATATATATATATATATATATATATATATATGTTATGATACTTGATTAAATTCTGCAAGTACATATATATAAATACACACACACACACACACACACACACACACACACATATATATATATATATATTGAATAATCGTATTTTATAAATCATAGTGACGGAACTTTATTAAAATTTCAAATCGCAAACTGCAAACGTTTTATTAAAAACATTACATAGAAAATGATTTAAATTTGGGCGACTGTTGGCAAATTCTTTTTTAAAAAAATGCATATAATAAAGCGTGGAGGGGCGGGTTATACCCTGTACCCCCCCTTTCTCACCAATGTTCTTTACTTAAGCAGTTCATGGGGTACCTGCATGCGCAGTGTACTCGTGACAAGGTACTGCCATATGGCAGTGGTCGCAGGGTACCTGCAGATGCAGAGTACCTGCGATAGGTTTAGTCGCATGCCAGCAATATGATTGGCGGCGATTCAATATAACTTGCCTTTGGCTTTGGTTATTAACTGTGATATATGGAAATCGATTTTTATATATTCATTTTTTTATAATGATATTAAATGTTATTATCAATTGTTATAATTATATATATATCTATATATATATATATATGTATGTATATAAGTATATATATATATTAGTTATAAATAATTATTTTATTTAAAATGATTTGTATAGATGGATCATTCTGTAAAAGATAAAATATTTAAAAAATATGATTAATAATTTATCAATTATTATGAAGAGATATTAATAATTAACTTAATTAAACTTAGTTTAATTAAGGTTGATTATTAGAACATGTTATAAGTCAAAATTTTGAAATATGCAAATTCTGTTGATAATATTGGATTCATTGGGAATGTCATATAAAAAATATATTATTAGATCAATTAGAAAAATTGAGTCTAATGGTTTTGGGAGAAACTTTTATCTATTAAACAAATACGTGAGTTAGGTTAAACATGAAATTTCTCCACTTGATATCTAGATTGGGAAATGTAAACTGAAACCTCCACATTTAATTCAAGTATGTAAATTTTAGCAAAACCAAAATATGTGTTTGCATTGTGTTTACTTTATGCTATTGTTTTGGGTTTTGGGTTGACTAGTGTTGATCAGTTATAGGACGTCTACCAGAGGCTTGGAGGCTATGTGATTGTGATGTCGTGATGATGTCTTATTTTTGATCTTTATCAACCCAACCATGGTTATGTGATGGAATCCTCTATGTAATGTTTGTAATTACTGATTGTTATAGTTGAGATTCTTATTTATGAGACACTTGACCCAATCATTTTTGAGTCATCGATCATTATCCTTGGTTTATTTCTTAGTCGCCATGATGGGACTAAAATGTTGATTTATGATGTCATGTTGTGACATGTTTTGACTCAATTATTTTGGAGTCTTCAATTAGTATGATTTGAGATATATTTTGGTTATTGAGAACCAATGAATACTTTTGATTATCAGTGACGCTTCAGTTGCCAATAGAGAGCTGTTGTGGTCATGATTTTCTATGGATACTTGCTCATGGAGATTTGATGCTTTTATGCATATATGATGATTTTATTATGGATTATCTTTTGTGATTTTGAGATTTATGATTCCATTAGCTTAGGGTAGGTTATTTGCTTGTAGTGTTGGGAAGTGGCTTGCAATGGGGGCCGTGGCCCTAAGAGGCTGCCAGGGTAAATCATTATAAGTTGGTTAAAAAGTGAAAACATTCACACCTAATACTAACTAAATGAACCAAAAAAGATAATTTTTTTGTTCTTGCCCATGCCTCGAGTGCTTGTACAAACTAGGATGGGAGTAGAGAGAACGAATGGTTGCGACCTTGCATTCCATAGTATGCCTCGTGAGCATGAGAGGATACTAGTGGCCGCATGAGGATCAGTATGGACCCGTGGAGTTTGGCTAACTGCCAGGGTAACTTGTACATGATATATGCGATGAACTTTCCCGCTTGCATAGTAGGTTCCTACATGTCTTTGTATGCCTCTAGGAATTAGATGTCAGTTTTGTGATTGGAACCTTTGACTTAGTATACTTTTAGGATTCCTGGACTTATAGAGATTTATGCTATGTGTTTTGGATAGCCTATTTGGGACTTGAGATTATCTCCTTAGCACGGTGGGAGTGGACCACTTAGGTACCACGCAGTCAGGTGGTAGTGTTTTTTTCCACTCTTATCATTTGAGATTTATTGAGACATCGTGGCTGATGCGTCCTTTGTGATGGTGGATACGTATCCTTTCATTGATGATTAGCATATCTTAGATGATGTTATCTTATGCTTATATTTGCATGTTAGATTACTTTCTTCATATGATATAGTATATGTTAGGAGTGACATTCCTACTATGTTAATACCGATGATCTCTTCGATGATTGGAATGTTACTCACAGAGGGATGGCTAGGGCCCATGATGTTATTAACGGTTGGGAGGAACCGTGCATTTAGTTTATTTTAATTGATCTTTTATGATGGATGTATATATTTGATGATGTATCATGTGATTATCTTTACTTTGATGTATCATGGATAGGATGATGTACCTTATTTCACATATGTATATTCTTTTAAGCTTTTCATACCCTGTGACATGTACAGTGGATGATTAAGCATTAGGAATGTAATGTATAAACATTGGACTTTTCACTATTATCTCATGTGGATGTTGTATTAGATGGATTCAATAATGTTATTTGATTTAGATGTAATTCAACGTTAAGGGATCCTTAAAGAATGTAACCAATTGTGTATGTTATGTTTACTTTCAGTTGGACATTGCTATTGCTTCCATTATGGTGTATAAGTTATATGTGGTATTTACTTTCATATTTTTGAAAAAAAAATGCTACAAAACTTAGTGAAATTTTAGGTTAATTCTTTGGATCCCTTGGCGGGGCATTACATTTGGTATCAGAGCCCAAGTTTCTACATTGGGAGCTCTGGGTATTTTGGAACAACTAGAACTTTGAACTATTAAGTGTATCTTTTTAAACTTGAAACTAGGTGAACTGAAATAGAATCTGAATTGTTACTTGTATATTTTTCATTCTTCAACACTTAGTTTCAAAATTGGAAATTTTACTTAAACCTAAACTTAGACAAACTGAAATTGAACTTAGTCTTTTGCAAACATGTGTCTTTTGTAATAGTACTTTGTACTATTGTAGGATGGTATCTGGGACTAGGCCGTGGTAGAGGCTGTGGTCGTGGTAGAGCTATCAGTTTCCATGAGTCTTCCATGAGGGATTTGCTCATGAAGAGAGCAGAGGAGAGCACACTAGTAGGCAACAGGAAGAGAGTCATAGAGAGGATCAAGTAGAGTCTGAAGAGGTTGGTTTGAGACAGATGATGCAGACTATTTTGGAACGTCTACCTCCTATTCAAGATCAGCCCATAGCTCATCAGAGAGAACAAGAGCATAGACCCGGATCTAGGAGTCCTCAGAAGGATCGTCAGAGGTCCATTGTGTCCACTAAGATGAAGGATCTTTCGAGATCCAAGGTCAATCCTTTCAATGGGCAAGGTTCTGGTTATGTAGCCGAACAGTGGCTTATTTCCCTCGATAGGATTTTTTCCATGTAGAATTTCGATAGCAATGTTAAGGCAAGATTTGCGATCACCAATTTGGAGAATTTTGGGGCCACTTGGTGGATAATTGAGGAGAAGAAGCTGGGAATCCATATGAGCAGTATCACGTGGGAACTATTCTTAGAGAGTTTTCGTGAACGATTCCTACCAGAGGAATGGAAGCAGCAAAGGGTAGATGAATTTCATAATCTCAGATAGTACACTATGTCAGTGAGTGAGTATGAGCGTAAGTTTTATGAGCTCATGTCTTTTTCAAGATTTAGTGAAAATTCAGCTCAGTTGACACTACACTTTATTAGGGGTTTGAACAACCGTATAATTGGGGGTGTCAAGGTATTTGAGCCAAAAACCCTCAAGGATGCGGTATGTCGAGCTATCCTTGTTGAAAAAAGTGTCAACCTTGGTCAAGGAGGTTTTGTAGGAGTGCCAGCAGCATTAGGATCTAAAGGCAACTACAATTCAGGAGGTAACAAGAAGCCTTCCTTTTCTAAAGGGAAATAGTATCAACAACAGTCATAGCAGATGTAGTAGCAGAAGGGATCGAATTCTCAGGCTCAAGGTGGTGGTAAAGGTTCTAACTCCAAGAACAACCGAAATGCTCAACCCAATAAAAAAATCAGCCCAATCAGCCAACTCAGAGCAGCCAGTCTTTTCTTAGCAAGAATATTCGTTAGCAATCAAATGTACCACCTATGGGTAGAGGATCTTGCAGAAACACATAATATTTTTTGTGTGGTCAGATTGGACATTATGCAGCTCAATGTCCATAGTGAGTACCATGGTTTTCAAGACCTAGGCCTACAGTTTCAGAGCCTACAGTTGGCGATGCAGGTAGAGCCCATAGAGTATTTGCAATAGTAGATCATCGTCAGGCAGATCATCAAGGAACAGTGGTTGAGACCATAGGTGCTATTCGAGGTATATCTCTTTCAGTATTGTTTGATTCAGGAGCTACAAATTCATTTATTTCACAATCTATAGTTTCTAAGTATTAGCTGGATGCGGTGAAGCAAGATCATGGTTGGCAAGTGGAACTAGCCTCAGGCATTAAGGTCTCCATAGATTCTATAGTTCATAAGTGTGGGCTTAGTTTAGGAGGATTTGATACTGTAGTGGATCTTCGAGTCATACCCTTTGGTTCCTATGATGTGGTTTTAGGCATGGACTGGCTTGGATCTCATAGAGCCAGTATAGATTGTAGGAAGAACATTATTTTGTGTCAAGATGACCAAGGGAATGATGTGAAGATAGTTGGGATACCAAGGCCTATATCTCTACGGATGATTTCTGCTATGCAATTGAAGCAAAATTTCTGTAAGGGATGTCAGATATTTTATATTATGGTAAATGATCTTGATCAGGAAGATTCTGTGAAGAAGACTTTAGATCACCCGATTTTACAGGAGTATACACATGTCTTTCCAAGTGAGGTTCCAGGCATGCCTCCGAAGAGGGGCATCGATTTTAGTATTGATCTGATTCCAGGAGCAGAGCCTATCTCTAGCTCCTTATTGTACGACTACATAGGAATTGGGTGAGTTACGTCTTCAGCTAGAGGAACTTCTGGCCAAAGGGAGCACTCGACCTAGTGTATCACCATGGGGAGCTCCAGTGCTCTTTGTGAAGAAGAAAGATGGTTCTTTGCACCTTTGTATTGATTACAGACAGTTGAATAAGGTGACTATTAAGAACAGGTATCCTATGCCTAGGATTGATGACTTATTTGATCAGATCAAGAGAGCTACAGTATTCTCCAAGATTGACCTTAAGTCAGGATACCACCAGCTTCACATTAAGGAAGCTAATATTCATAAGACCACCTTTCGAACTCGCTATGGGCATCATCAATTTACACTGGTACCTTTTGGTTTGACTAATGCTCCATCAGTTTTCATGAGGTTGATGAATGGTGTGTTCCGATCTTATCTAGATAGGTTTTTACTTGTTTTTCTTGATGATATATTGATATATTCTAAGACTTAGAAGGAGCATGAGGAACACCTGCAGTTGGTTTTGCAGTGTTTAAGAGACAATCAGCTTTATGCCAATGTAGCTAAGTGCAAATTTTTCAAATCAGAGATTCAATATTTAGGGCATGTCATTTCAGGTGATGGTATTTCAGTGGATCCTACAAAGATTCAGGTGATAATAGATTGGCCTACACCAATTAATGTGTCAAAGATTCGTAGTTTCATGGGCTTAGCTAGTTATGATCACAGATTTCTCCAAAACTTCTCTAGAATAGCACATCCTATCACTTCTCTTCAGAGGAAAGGAAAGAAGTTTATATGGACAGAGAAATGTGAGGAAGCTTTTCAAAAGCTCAAGGAGCTTTTGACCAGTGTACCAATGTTAGCCATACCTAATCTGGAAGGTGATTTCATGGTGTGTAAAGATGCTTCTCTTGAAGGGATTGGGGCAGTATTGATGCAGAATGGACAGGTGATTGCGTATGAATCACGCAAGCTCAAGGATCATGAGCTAAATTATCCTACGCATGATCTTGAGTTAGCAGTAGTAGTTCATGCTTTGACAAGGTGGAGACACTTCTTGTTGGGGCATAGATTTGAGCTACATAGTGATCATTGCAGTCTTCAGTACATTTTCATCCAGCCTAATTTGAATGCTCGCCAGAGACGATGGATGGAATTTCTATGCGAATATGATTTTGAGGTTAAGTACATTCAGGGAAAGGAGAATGTGGTGGTAGATTCTTTGAGTCATAGGAGACATGTGGTATCATCTATGACTCTTAGTGTGGATTTGAGGAGTCGAATTCTTCAGGCACTTCCTATAGATTCTTGGTATCAGGAAGTGTGCAGAGGGATATATTCAAGAAGACCTTTGGAAGGTAGGTTTGCAAGCTACGTTTGAGAGTCGGATGGTCTTCTAAGACATTTGGCGAGGATTTATGTGCCATTACTGGATGAGCTTTGCACCTTGATTCTAGCAGAGGCCCATCGTACACCTTACTCAACACATCCAGGTGTCAAGAAGATGCATGCTGATTTGAGACGTTTGTTCTTTTGGTCTAGGATGAAGTGAGACATTACTGATTTTGTGGCTAGTTGTCTTGAGTGCCAGAGAGTAAAGGCAGAACATCAACACCCGGCAGGACTTTTGCAGCCAAATCTCATTCTTTCTTGGAAGTGGGATATCATCTCCATGGATTTCATAGTAGGATTACCTATGACTATTTGTCATCATGATGCTATCATGGTCACCATTGATCAGTTGACTAAGGTGGCACATTTTTCACCGATCAGGTCTTCCGACACAAGGATCCTATATTCACATTTGCATTCTGGACATCATTGCAGCATGAGCTTGGAGTGCAATTAAATTTTATTTCGGCATATCATCCAGAGACTGATGGTTAGACAGAGAGGGTGAATCAAATTTTGGAAGATATGTTATAGATGTATGTGATGGATAGGCAAACACATTGGGAGGACTATCTCTACCTAGTGGAGTTTGCTTACAACAACGGGTATCATAGTTCTATTGGCATGGCACCATTTTAGGCATTATATGAACGTCCTTGTCGTACACCTTTGAGTTGGGACAGCCTTGAGGATCACATCCTGTTGGGTCCTGAGATGCTTTGTGATATGGAGCAACAGGTAGTGTGTATCCGTGAGCACTTGACCACGACACGGGATAGGCAGAAGAAGTATGCTTATGCACATAGGACAGATAAGCAGTTTGTTGTGGGTGATAAGGTTTTCTTGAGAGTGCATCTGTGAAAGAGTCTGATCCAATACGGAAAGGGTTCTAAGCTAGCACCTTGCTTTGTGGGACCATTCAAGATTCTAGAGAGGATTGGCCCGGTTGCTTATCGCCTTGCTCTACTGCCCAACCTAGCTCGCATTCATGATGTTTTCCACGTTTCATTGCTTTGGTAGTATATTCCTAATGTTGTACATGTTCTTGATTGGAATGCATTGCAGTTAGAGGATGGGCAGTTGGCTTTGGAGCCGGTTCGTATTATGGAGCAGTGAGATTTGACCCTTAGGGGTCGAACCATCGAGTAGGTAAGGGTCCAATGGGATCCTACTGATGATTCTTCAACTACTTGGGAGGATGTAGCTAGATTACGGGAGTTATATCCCTACTTGTTTGTAGGCTTCTAGGAGTAAGCCTAACCCAAGGGGGGGTGGATGTAGTGCCTGCCCTCATTCACATCTTTTCTGGACATTGTTGCTATTATTATCAAACTATGTTAGACTAGTTTTATGTTGATGGATTAGTAGTATTGTTTTGAGACTATCAGACATTATGTTATGGATTCAGTGGATATATGATGAGATCATTTAGACTTTACATTTCATGTATGCATGATGATCATTACATTGCTTTCAGTTATTGTTGATGATTAATTAGATGGTTTATTATCTCATGTACTTTATTATAGATACTTACCCCATACTTGCATGTGTATGGTGTGTGTGTTTGCTCATATTGTATGGCATTTTTTATATGGTTAAGGAAGGGAGTCATAGTCACCTGCTAGTCAGGATCTACACGATGCACCACTTCCTGCCATTGTCTGTTTAGCTTAGCATTATATATATTGTATGTACATGCATGGTTTTCTGTAGGTTGCAGGTACTAGGTATCGACTTTCCTGAATTGTCAGGATGAGCGTACCCTATTACACTATCTCAATGATAAGAGAAGGGAGATAAATTCTCAAGTCCAAATTCCAAACCCTTAAACCATTTGTCCTAGTGAGGTAGGACAAGTATCTGGATACTTTACCTTCCGAATGTGTCGGATGACATAATTCGTGATTTTTAACCCTTTAGACTGATTTTGTGTGAATTGTTCTATGATGGATTTTCATATTTTATCTTGGAAGTCTATGGTGAATTTTCTATTAATTAAGTCTTAATAAATAGATTTAATTAATTAATTAATTATTTGAAGAAAATTAATATAATATCATGACTTTTGATATTTTGATCATAATTAATTAAATGAGAATTAATTAAGAAAAAGAATTAAATTAAAAAAATTAGAAATTAAAATTAATAATAAATATAAAATAATAATAAAGTAATAAATAAATAATAATAATAAAAGTTATAAAAATTTAAATAGAAGTTATATAAAAAATAAATTAGAGTTATAAGCTTGCCTAGGAGTTAACACACCTTTTCATTTTTCATGTCAACAACACGGCGGTTAGTGCACCAATTAAGCACATGGTGTCTGACACCTTATGACTCATCTAGAAGGTTGGAAAAGACACATGCTTAGTTGGTGACACCTTCTAGTTGTTTCTAGAGACATTCTAGGTGCTTCCTGAGAGCTCTTTATATTTAGGCATTCCTAGAAGCTTAAACATAGTGTTTGGAGAGCATTTTGGAACATTGGAGGATTCGGGAACTTTGAAGAAGGGAGGAGCTTGCTCTGTGGGTTTTCTGAGGAAGAGCGATTTAGCATCAAAATTTGGGTAGATTCTTGTGATTTTACTTATGCTATTTTCGCATCTTGCACTTCCTATCTTTTTCGTGTCTTCCATATGTCTTCTGAGGATTTACCTATTTTGTTGTATGCATTCTCAATATGGGTAGTTAAAATTAGTTATGTATATATGTATATTAGTTATAAATAAGTATATATGTATATAAGTATATGTATATTAGTTATAAATAATTATTTTATTTAAAATGATTTGTATAGATGGATCATTCTATAAAAGATAAAAGATTTTAAAAATATGATTAATAATTTATCAATTATTATGAAGTGATATTAATAATTAACTTAATTAAACTTAGTTTAATTAAGGTTAATTATTAGAACGTGTTATAAGTCAAAATTTTAAAATATGCAAATTCTATTGATAATATTGGATTCATTGGGAATGTCATATAAACAAAATATTATTAGATCAATTAGAAAAATTGAGTCGAATGGTTTTGGGGAGAAACTTTTATCTATTAAACAAATACATGGGTTAGGTTAAATGTGAAATTTTTTCACTTGATATCTAGATTGGAAAACGTAAACTGAAACCTCGACATTTAATTCAAGTATGTAATTTTAGCAAAACCAAAACATGTGTTTGCATTGTGTTTACTTTATGCTATTGTTTTGGATTTTAGGTTGACTAGTGTTGACCAATTATAGGACGTCTACCAGAGGCTTGGGGGCTATGTGATTGTGATGTCGTGATGATGTCTTATTTCCGATCTTTATAAACCCAACCATGGTTATGTGATGGAATGCTCTATGTAATATTTGTAATTACTAATTGTTATAGTTGAGATTTTTATTTATGAGACACTTGACCCAATCATTTTTGAGTCATCGATCAGTTATCCTTAGTTTATTTTCTAGTCGCCATGATGAGACTAAAATGTTGATTTATGATGTCATGTTGTGACATGTTTTGACTCAGCTATTTTGGAGTCTTTTATTAGTATGATTTGAGATATATTTTGGTTATTGAGAACCAATGAATACTTTTGATTATCAGTGATGCTTCAATTGCCAATAGAGAGTTGTTGTGGTCATGATTTTCTATGGATACTTGCTCATGGAGATTTGATGCTTTTATGCATATTTGATGATTTTATTATGGATTATCTTTTCTGATTTTGAGATTTATGATTCCATGAGCTTAGGGTAGGTTTTTCTAGCTTGTATTTTTGGGAAGTGGCTTGCAATGGGGGCCGGGGCCCTAAGAGGCTGCCAGGGTAACTCATTGTAAGTTGGTTAAAAATTGAAAAAATTCACACCTAATACTAACTAAATGAACCAAAAAAGATAATTTTTTTGTTCTCGCCCATGCCTCGAGTGCTTGTACAGACTAGGATGGGAGTAGAGAGAACACATGGTTGCGACCTTGCATTCCATTGTATGCCTCATGAGTATGAGAGGATACTAGTGGCCGCATGAGGATCAGTATGGACCTGTGGAGTTTGGCTAACTGCCAGGGTAACTTGTACATGATATATGTGATGACACTTTCCCACTTGCATAGTAGGTTCCTACATGTATTTGTGTGCTTCTGGGAATTAGTGTCAGTTTTGTGATTGGAACTTTTGAGTTAGTATACTTTTAGGATTCCTGAACTTATAGAAATTGATGCTATGTGTTTTGGATAGCCTGTTTGGAACTTGAGATTATCTCCTCAGCACAGTGGGAGTGGACCACTTAGGTACCACGCGGTCGAGTGGTAGTGTTTTTTTCCACTCTTATCATTTGAGATTTATTGTGACATCGTGGCTGATGCGTCCTTCGTGATGGTGGATATGTATCCTTTCATTGATTATTAGCATATGTTAGATGATGTTATCTTATGCTTATATTTTCATGTTAGATTACTTTCTGCATATTATAGTATATGTTAGGAGTGACATTCCTACTATGTTAATATCGATGATCTTTTCGGTGATTGAAATGTTACGCACGGAGGGATGGCTAGGGCCCACGATGGTCTAATGATGCTATTAATGGTTGGGAGGAACCGTGCACTTCATTTATTTTGTTTGATCTTTTATGATGGATGTATATATCTGATGATGTATCATGTGATTATCTTTACTTTGATGTATCATGGATAGGATGATGTACCTTATTTCACATATGTATATTCTTTTAAGCTTTTCATACCATGTGACATGTACAATGGATGATTAAGCATTAGGAATGTAATGTATACATATTGAAATTTTTACTATTATCTCATGTGGATGTTATATTAGATGGATTCAATAATGTTATTTGATTTAGATGTAATTCAACGTTAAGAGATCCTTAAAGAATGTAACCAGTTGTGTATGTTATGTTTACTTTTAGTTGGACATTGCTATTGCTTCCGTTATGGTGTATAAGTTATATGTGGTATTTACTTTCATATTTTTAAAAAAAAATGCTAGCAAACTTAGTCAAATTGTAGTACCTACCCCTAGGTCACATTTTTGTTGTCATTGTCAAGCTGTTTTGGGGCTAGTCTCATGTTAATGGTTAGCAACACTGTTTTGAGACTATTAGATATTGTGTTATGGATTCAGTTTATTATGTGATGAGATCACTTAGACTTTATATTTTATGTATGCATGATGATTATTACATTGCTTTCAGTTATTGATGATGATTAGTTAGATGGTTTATTATCATATGTGTTTTCTTATGGATACTTACTCCATACTTGCATGTGTATGGTGTGCTTGTTTGTTCTTATGTATGGCGTGTCTGATGTGGTTAAGGAAGGGAGTCGTAGTCACCTGCTAGGTAGGATCTACATGATGCACCACTTCCTACCATTGCCTTTTTAGTTTAGTATATATTGTACTTGTACATGCATGGTTTTTATGTAGGTTGCAAGTACTAAGTATCGACTTTCTTGAATTGTCAGGATGAGCGTACCTTATCGCATTATCTCAATGGTAAGAGAGGGGAGATAAATTCTCAAGTCCAAATCCCAACCCTTTAAGTCATTTGTCTTAATTGAAAATTAGGACAAGTATCTGAGTTGAGTACCCTCTGAATACGTCGAATGACGTAATTCGTGATATTAACCTTTGGTTTGATTTTGTATGTATTTTGGCTATAATGATTTTTTCATATTTTATTTTATGAGTCTTTGATGTATTTTCTATTAATTAAGCCTAATTAAAATATTTAATTAATAGTTTAATTTAATAAAAAAATAATATGACATTTTAATATTTATTTTATTTAATTAATTGAGAAATTAATTAAATAAAATAATTAAATTTGAAGATAAAAGTTATAAGTTTAAATTTGGAATGTGACAATATTTATTTTAATAATAATATATTTGGAGTTCATTTTTAAATAAATGACTAAATAATATTATTATTAAAGCTAATCAATATTTTAGCAATTAAGTTTTGAAATAAAATTTAAAAGTGAAAAATATATTAAAATTATTAAAAGATTAAAGGTTCCATGATGTGTGCACATGATTAAAATATAAATATACTAAGATAAGAATAAGTGGAATTATTAAAGTTAGTGCATAAGATTTAATAATAAATTAATTAAATTGAAAAGAGTAAAGTAAATATTATATTAATGATTGTGCATTATTTTAATGTTTTCTCACATAGGAGTTTGCAAATTCTTGAGAGTTGTCATGTAGACAACATAGGAGTTTGCACTCTAAGTATGCACTAGTTGTCTACACTTAGGAGTTAGCATTTTATTTGAGCACATTGTGTCTACAACCTTATGACTCATCTAGAAGGTTGGAGAAGACTCATGTTTGGTTGTCATGCTTATCTTCTAGTTGTTTCTAGATACATTTTAGAGGCCTTTAAATAGAGGCTCTCCTAGTGTGTTTGGACAAGCTTCAAAGCCTACATATATTTGAGAAGCTCATATACTTCTACATGCTCATATGATTCTACATGCTTCTATGCTTCTTCAAGCACTTCTAGTCACGTGAGAATTTTGGTTGATTTGGATCTTGGAGGAATTGCATATGAGAAGAAGGAAGGGACTTTCTATAGACTTCTGAGATATTAAAAATTAGCATTAGTGTTCAGGTGCACTCGTGATAATCACATATTCTATTTGCACTCTTTCTCTTCCTGTCTTCATCATATCTATTATATGTGTCTGAAACTTCTCTATGGTTGAATCTGTAATTTGAAATTGAAATCTAGATATGTATTTATTTGGTTGCAAAATAAATCAATAGAGAACTCATTAGAAAACCCTAGCTTCAATTTAAGAAAGAAATTAGATTTGAATTGAGTTTGGGTTCGAATTTATATTGTGAAATTAGATAGACAAGATTTGAAATTAAAATAGAAATTCTAAGTTAAAAATTTGAATGGTTAGATCTTTCTATCAAATTATATTTTCAGATGGGTACGGGCAAATCTATTAGATGGATGAATGGGTAAATTTAGAAAACAATTACCTTTTAGGAAAAAATTTTAATTCATCACAAACTGCCCTGTCGCTGCCTCTTGGATAGACCCAAACTCAATCATTCATAACTTTTTATCGTGATCAAATTTATTTGATCGCTCCGGTTAGAATTGGCGCAACTTGGCCTTCTCCAACATATTTCAATTTCAGCCCAATCCAACGGTTCATTAGGGAGATATGACTCTCGTACTGGAACTATTTTATTCAAAGACAGATATTTCTCCATTTCCCATAACCAAGAGTTCTTTATGCTTAAACTTCACAAAAATAATATATCAAAGCATGGAATGAATTAAAGATATTATTGCAATCTTCCCTTAGTGGAATCTTATTTGTATGCATTAGTTTTATATGATTTATTAACTAATCTAATTTAATTAAGATTAGTTAATAGTAGAAGAAGTATAATTAATCTATTTATCAACCAACATAGGAGGCATTTAGTTGAGATATTAATATTGGAGATTTATTATAATTCTTTATTAGTAAAGTAATAATTTAAACATTGATGAAATGATACATAGTTGATTCTTAATGAACGAAACTATTATCAGCTGATAATCATGTAGTTATTGACATAGCTACTAGTTAATTTAATCGTAGAATTAATTAGATTTAATTGATAATAGAGTTTTAATTGTTTTATCAAGGGAATATTAGTATTCATTGAAAGAATGACGAATGTGGTCATTATAGATTTATTAATAAGATTCCCAATATAGCTTGTTATTAAATATTAATAAGTTATTATTATTGAACTATGAATATGAATATTTGTGTACTAGATTATAGTTGACTTTTAACTTACAAAATTATAGTTAGTTATTAGTCAACTGATATTAATTGGAACATTGCCATGGATATGTAATTATTAATTAAATTAATTAGAGTTAATTAGATTTAATTAATAATTAAGTTATGTAATAAAGTTTTAATTGATATGCTAATATCGATTCCTCTAGCAAAGTTGTGAAGTATGTATATTGAAGTTGACAAGTCGTACTCTCATGACTTGAATAATGATCTTAGATATTTTAATAGTGAGACTTAGTAATATTTAATTGAGAACTGTTAGAATGTTAATAGGTCATGGATGGTGTACCTATGTTAATTGATTGATTAAATTGATCATTTTAATAAAGTTATAATCTTTTTATTCGAAGACTAGTAATTGGCTCTCTTATAATTTAGATGAATAATGATCCTTGATTTATGTTAAAAGTTGAAGTAACATTAAGAAGAGTCATTCAATTTGTAACATTGATCTTAGCAAAATAAAGTGAATGATTTTATTAAGTGTCAAATGTTTTAATATTTATCATTTAGCTATTCTTAGAATATTATTTTAATGATGAAAAAATAAATACTATTGAGGAACAAATGGGTTGACTGGTAGGTCAAATGATTAAACTTAAACACTTGAAGTATACTTGAAACAAAAATTGAAGCTCTACACTTAATTCAACTATGTGATTTTAGTAAACCAAAACATGTGTTTGCATTGTGTATTCTCTATCCTTCTTGTTTTGAGTTTTGGGTTAACTAGATTGTTGACTGGTCTTAGGTTGTTACTAGAGGCTTGGGGGTTATGTGAATGTGATGACATGTTGATCTTATTTGGTCTCGATCTTTATAAACCCAACCATGGTTATGTGATGGAATGCTCTATGAGATGTTTGTAATTACTGATTGTTATACTTGAGATTCTTATGAATGAGACACTTGAGCTAATCATTTTTGAGTCATCGATCAGTTATCCTTGGATTATTTTCTAGTTGCCATGATGGGACTGAAATGTTGATTTATTTCTTAATGATGTCATGTTGTGACATGTTTTGACTCAACCATTTTGGAGTCTTCGATCAGTATGTTCTTGAGATATATTTTGGTTATTGAGAACCAACGGATACTTTTGATTATCAGTGATACCTTCAGTTGCCAATAGAGAACTGTTGTGGTCATGATTAATTATGGATTCTTTTCAGTTGCTCATGGAGATTTGATATTTTTTTATCATGGAGATTTGATGCTTTTATTATGCATATTTGATGATTCTTATTGTGGATTATCTTTTGGTATTTCTTTCCAGTCACTTATATAGGACTGGGGTGATTTATGATTCCATGAGCTTAGGATAGGTTATCTATTTGTAGTGTTAGGAAGTGGCTTGCAATGGGGGCTGGGGCCCTAAGTGGCTACCAGGGTAACTCATTGTAAGTTTTGTTAATAAGTGATAACATTTACACTAAATGGGGATTAAATAAACCTAAAAAGATAATTGTTTTGGTTCTCGCCCATGCCTTGAGTGCTAGTATAGACTAGGATGGGAGTAGAGAGAATGCTTGGTTGCGACCTTGCATTCCATAGTATGCCTTGTCAATATGAGAGGATACTAGTGGCCACATGAGGTTCAGTAGGGACCCATGGAGTTCAGCTAACTACCAGGGTAACTTATACATGATATATGTGATGACACTTTCTCGCTTGCATAGTAGGTTTCCTACATGTCATTGTGTGCCTCTAGGAATTAGATGTCGATTTTGTGTTGAAATCTTTGAGTTAGTATACTTTTAGGATTTCTGGACTTATGGAGATGTATGCTATGTGTTTTGGATAGCCTGTTTGGGACTTGATATTATCTCCTTAGCACGGTGGGAGTGGACCACTTAAGTTCCACGCGATCGGGTGGTAGTGTTTTTCCACTCTTATCATTTGAGATCCATCTGAGACACCGTGGCTGATGCATTCTTTGTAGGTATTTATCTTCATTCTGTTCTTGGATCATTATGATAGATGATATACCCTATGTTGGATGTATTTATTGGTATGTTTCTTACATTGATGATTTGCATATGTTAGATGATGATATCTTATGCATTACTTTGTATGTTAAATTAGTTTCTGCATATGATGTAGTATGACTTAGGAGTGACATTCCTACTATGTTAATACCAATGATCTCTTTGGTGATTTGGAATGTTACGCACGGAGGGATGGTTAGGATCCACGATGGTCTAATGATGCTATTTACGGTTGAGAGGAACCATGCACTTAGTTAGTTATGTTTTGTGATATATAGTTATCTTTTATGATGGATGTTTATTCTTTCAAGCCTTTCATACCTTGTGTCATGTACAGTGGATGATTGAGCAATTTGAAATGTAATCACTTAAAGGACACTTTTATATTGTTTAAGAATGTAGAACTTTTCATTATGTGGATGTAGTATTAGATGGAAACATAATTAGTCATGATTAGATGTGATTCAATGTTAAGGGATCTTTAAAGAATGTAACCTATTAAGTATGTTATGTTTACTAATATTTGGATTATTACTATTGCTTCCATTATTAAGTATAAATTGTAAATGGTTTATCTTTCTTGTTAAATTTTTTTTTAAAAATGCTACCAAACTTAGTGAAATTTTAGATTAATTCTTTGGATCCCTTGGCAGGGCATTACATTGCAATGAAATAAATAGATCTTAAGCCCTTAGATTATACCTTGAAACTTCTCTATTTCATTTTGTGATGTCCAGGTGTGCTTTTATATTGCTCCATCATGTGCAAATGAGGCCTTTGATTCCTTTTTATACTAAACTTATGATATTATCTCCACACGAGCTAACTGTAATGAGCATAATCAACTTGAAATTTAAAATAGAATTAGGGCCCAAAATTCATAGGCATTAGAGAATAGGTTGACCTAGGTTAACCTATTCTAGAAAAGGCTGACCTAAATTAACCTATTCTAGAAATGGTCAACCTAGGTTATTGTATTCCTCAAGATACTAGAATCTTGGATTTAGAACCCATGGTTTTGGGACTGTAGAAGGTTTAGGTGTAATGTGAATCAAGAATAAAAAAAAGTCATGATTAGAATTAAGAAATAGGGCTTCAAAAGAGGAGTATTCATAAAAATCAAATCCTACCTCATCTTTTGACTAAGAAAAAGGGAAATCAAGGAGGATGTGTTAGTTTCTACCCCAATTTTCCCAAGAGAGAGAAAAAGAAAGGGGAAAGTGTGTGCTCCGAGTACAAGTGTATAATGAAAATATATTAAGAGGAGATAATTTGTCATAAATTGAAATTCTTATAATTTAAGATGGTACAACTAGTAATTGCATACCTTTTTTTCCTCATTTTCCTCAAATGCTTCTACTCTAGAGTTTTGTACTCTTGAAGTTGATATGTAGCGAATGAAAAATATAGCCTTAGAATGAATATGGACAAAATTCACTTATAATAATTTTACATATTTGTAAAATCTCAAATAGAAAATTACATTAAGACAACATATGTCAAAACAAAAGGAGAAAAAAATGATAATTATATATATATATATATATATATATCTCAAAGCATAATATAAAATAAATTATTATAATATGAAAATTTGATGTTTTGAATTGAATGTCATTAATGCCAAAGTATGGTTAATTTAAATTATTGCAAAATGTTTGAAGAGTAGAACACAATACCAAATAAAGTAGTTTCAAAGTAAGCTTTCTATCTAAGAACTAAAATTGAATGCGTGGGAGTATGTTTTTTTCTTTGTCAACTTTTAGAAGTAGATGTTCATTAAAAAATAAGAGCTCTAATTTATTTTTTGAATTTAAATATTTGCAATGAGTTGCTAATCCTCCTCATGAATATGATAACATGGAAGAGATGAACAAAAAGATCTAGAAAGAAAAGATGAAAAGTTGGTAAGAAAACCAAAATAAAATGCATCAATTAAGATATATTAAAAAGAGGACATTGATTCTCATGAACTAATCAAGATAAATTCTTCTAAGATAAACTATCAAGTGAGCATTGAAAATTGCATAGAGAATAGTTCATGACAGTGATAGTGATCGATGATGAAAAGAGAAAAATCAACAATGACTAACCAAGGGGAATATTTTGTCCATAAATCTAGTTGACTAAGTTGATAATAATAAACCAATTTGGCTAGGAACTTTAATATTGGGAAAATTTACTAAAATTTGGCCTACTTTAATTTACTAATATGATGGTCAAATAGATTATTAAAGCCATTTTCTATAATGCGATTCAATGTGATATAATCATAAAAATTAAATATTAACAAAGATATGATTAAATAAAGAACATATACATTTTTTTGATAGTAAAGGTGAAGTAGTATTTGAAGGGATACAAAGTAGTAATTAAAAAATAAGAAGAGACATTTCTTGAATGAAGTATCTATTTGAAAGGATATGATCCTTAAAGATAAAGACATCGAGATCAGAAATACAGGAGTGTGTGCATTGAATATATATATATATATATAATAGAAGAGAGAATTTTTTAATATTTAAATATTTAAAGAAAAATAAATCGTAAGAACATATGTCAAATCAAAAGAATGTAGTTACAGTTAAAGAAGATAAATGAACATATTCAAAGATAAATAGGCGAGCAAGAGTAGAGAGGGAGTGTGGATAGATTTGTGAATATTCCACAAAACATGTGATATCCATACAAAATAATTTATTGCAAAATCAATAATGCCAAAATAGAAATCATAAGCATCATTGGATGGGATATGTAAAATCCATAAAATAGATGATAAGAGTTTGAAAAAAAATTACCTTGTCCATAGCCTTGAGTACATATACTTTTATGTAAAATTATATTGATAACTATGTTTTGCAAAAACAAAAAGCAAAAAAAACATAGAAATATGGGATTGGAACCCTATTGTGTGTTATGTTATTGAGAATTAATTTGTAGTCATCTTTCTTTGAATATTCTTTTGTATCAATGTATAAATGACAAATTTCCTTTCTATCTCACAAAAGTAGGAACACTTTATCCAAATTACCAATCTTTTAATTATTTAGGTAAGATGAAAGCCACTAAAATTTAGAAACACAAACTTAAATATCTGAAATTTACATAAGATTGAAATATAAAGATAGTGATAATGATCTATAATGAAGAGAGAGAAACCAAAAATGGATAACCAACAGGTGGATCCATGTATAAACTAAGTAGACTAAGTTGTTAATAATAAAGAAGCGTGGTTGACAACTTCAATACTGGGAAATTTTTAGACACTTTGGATTGCTTAAATATATTAATATGATGGTCAAATAGATAATTATAGGCCACTTACTATGAATTGATTGGATGTGATATAATCATTAAAATCAAATATTAATAAAGGTTTGATTTAGTAAAAAAAAGATATATATATATATATATATATATATATATATATATATATATGTATGTATATATATATATATATGTATGTATATATATATATATATGTATGTATATATATATATATATATGTATGTATATATATATATATATATATATGTATGTATATATATATATATATGTATGTATATATATATATATGTATGTATATATATATATATATACATATACATATATATACATACATATACATACATATACATATATGTATGTATATATATCTATATACATATATATATATACATATATACATATATGCATATGTATGTATGTATATATATGTATGTATATATATATACATAGATACATATGTATATATATACATATATATATATATACATACATATATATATACATATGTATCTATGTATATATATATATATACATACATATATATACATACATACATATATGTATATATGTATATATGTATATATATATACATATGTATATATGTATATATATATATACATACATATATATATACATACATACATATATATATACATACATATATATACATACATATATATATACACATATATACACATACATATATACATACATATATATATATACATATACATATATATACATATATATGTATATACATATATATACATATATATACATATATATGTATATATATATGTATATATATAGATATGTATATTTATATATATGTATGTGTATATATGTATATATATGTATGTGTGTATATATGTATATATATATATGTATACACACACACACACACACACACACACACATTCAAGAAAAACAATACAAGAGAAAATGTCAAATCAGATGAATGTATGTGTAATTAAAGAAGGTATATGATAAAATTCAAAGAGAAATATAGGAGAAATAGTAGAGAGGGACTATGAATTTGTTTTGTGAAGACTCCACAAAGCATACATGCTTAGATATCCATACAAATTGTTTAATTGAAGAATCAAGTAATGCCAAATAAGAAATCATTAGCATCAATGGTTGGGATATGTACAATCCATAAAATAGATGATGGGAGTTGGAAAAATAAATTACCTCATCCATATCCATGAATACATATACTTTAATAGAAAACTAAATAGATAACTATGTTTTCCAAAAAATAGTAGCAAAAAAAGAATCCATGGAATTGTGGTTGGCAATTTACCATGTGTTGTGTTGTTGAGAAATTGGGTATCTTTGTTATTTGTATATGTTTTTCACTTAATATACACATGAAAAAGTGTTTTTTGGACTATTCACACAAATTGGCATGATGACCAAAGAAAGGTGAAATGCAATGCTTAACACTTTGCATCACACTAAGTGTTTTCATTGATTGGAAACTAGTACCAAGGAAGAACATAATACATGAAGTCAAAAAATAATTAAATGACCATTGATAGATTCTTATACCAATCAAGATGAGAGGGAAGTTAATACAATGATCACACTAGTACAAAGGTACAAAATGAAGTCATAGACATAAGATAAAGATGTCATGGTCATATTGGTGTAGCATGACCAAAGGATAGAAATGCATTGTGATGTGATAGGTTTATATATCAAAGTGTCCATAGCTAGAAAGGTTTGAAGCTACATGATAAGACTCTAGGTAGACTAGTAGGCCCACTAGTCTAGGTACCTACGAGGGTAGTCACAAGTGTTGTGGTCCCTACCTATACGTGCAATTCAAATTTTGAATTCACCATGTTGAGCAAGATTTTTGAATATGGCTTTGGCACCTAGAATATATATGTTATAAAAATAATTTATACATTAGTGTTATTAATAATAATAAAATAGGAGTTGAGTGAGAAAGCGAAGTAGTGAGGTTACAAAGAAAGGAGACAAATGACAAGCATGATACTTAAGAGAACGAAGTATAGGCATGAGTGAAGTGTGACACAAGGAATAGGTGTGAGTGAGATGAGACATTGGTATTTAAGTTATTGAAGATATTATCTCAACTAATTTATTTTAAATTTTGGATTTATTCACCCCTCCCCACACACACAGTGGTTTAGAACAAATATTTGTATTAGAGCTTTGGCCCTAAGGGAAATGATCTTAGGAACTTGAGGGAAGATCTAATGGAGGAATTTAGGAGTTAAAAATGTCATGTCCTAAATTTACATAACACAACCACAATTTATTTTTTTGAAAGATGCACTAAAGAATCAAATATATAGACCTACACTATGTTAGGAATATTCCATCGAACCATGGAGTGTTTGGGGTATACATTTTATTTTTTGTCTTACGAAGTGATCTTAATTTATTCCATTTTATTTTGTCATTATACTAAGTATTAGTAATATTTTTTTTTGACATTATGCTTATATTTTTAATCTATTTATAAGTAGAGGTGTATAGTTTTAATGAATTCTTGCATAATACCTTCCCGTATGACTCTAATTTATCAGCCTAACCATATACCACTATTTGACTATGGTGATGTATGAATATGTTTATTGATTATATTAACGTTAAGCTCCACAGAGATCTTATTATTAGTTAGCAAACATTTAGTGATGGTTAACATCAAAGTTGGATTATTTCCAATACAATGATAATTTCGCTAAGTTTATTTAATAGCTATAGGTCATACCCTTATAAATTAATGAAACTAAGTAAATAAGGGGGTTATATGGTCCAACCAAATTTTATGAATCTACTATCTAATATATTTAAATTCTTGTCTACCCCTACACTATTCCACCATCTTACCTTATTTCTCTCTATGACTAGATAAAATAGCAAACTAAAACTACCATAAATAATTACGAGATAGCAATTTAAGTCATACTTTGTTGCTTATGTCCCCATGATAACTCAACCCTTCTTCCTAATACTTTACGTAAACATGTTAATTAGTCATGTTAATTCCATAATAAATTTTCACTTAATAACTAACCTTTATCTTAACATTCCATTTCTTTGTGTCTTGATTAATAAAATTTATTTCCTAGTTTCCATTTTAATTAGGTTCTTACATCCCCTCAATTATGCTTTAAATCTCATCAGTATCCTATAAATTTGGTCATTAGTCTAATCAATATTTAAGGGGCATTTGACTTAGTTACTTGTTATTTATTAGTTTATTATTGTTAAACTTAAAACAATTGTATTTTATAATTAAATATTTTCTAGTCTATACATAAACTATGTCATTTCTAAGTATGACATACTAGGTGTTAAGTGAACTTAATATGCCCACTTATAGATAAGTGACA
Source organism: Cupressus sempervirens (assembly GCA_028749045.1). Taxonomy (NCBI): domain Eukaryota; kingdom Viridiplantae; phylum Streptophyta; class Pinopsida; order Cupressales; family Cupressaceae; genus Cupressus; species Cupressus sempervirens. The sequence continues at coordinate 410,004,575 of CM053785.1, forward strand.
TAAAATTATGTAGGAGATAATTTCCACAGCTAGTCAAATTGTGATATTGCTATCAGGATTTAACTGTGTGATTTTTGAGTCAAACTCATTGACCCATGTTTCATGAGTAGTGATTCAACGTGAATCCATCTCTCATGAGAATAAATGGAAAACTTAGCACTCATTGGATCTAGGTGATGCTCACAAGGGTGAAGCGCGCTCAGGCTGGAGTAACACTGGGATGGGTGACCTCCCAGGAAGTCCCAGTGCTTCACCCTTGTGAGCATCACCTAGATCCAATGAGTGCTAAGTGTTCCATTTATTCTCATGAGAGATGGATTCACGTTGAATCACTACTCATGAAAGATGGGTCAATGAGTTTGACTCAAAAATCACACAGTTAAATCCTGATAGCAATATCATAAAATTATGTGTTAAAGAAAATTAACTACTAGAATTATTTATTAATTAATACTAATGACCCACATTGATCCATCAACTAATTTTATTAATGATACTCTATGCTAATCTCCCTCTCTACTAACCAACTTCCCACTCACATAATACAACACTTTACTCATGAAAAATACTCACTATCAAATAATATCTCATATTCCTAGTTATGTTGAAATACTTGCTAACCTTTTTCCTAGCTCCCTTTTTTCTAACACCCACCTTATAACCTATCCTCTTATATTTTCTCCATACATTTAATGATAGGAAAAATGCTCCCTAATTATTGGGTTAACAACTCAAAACATAAATTATTATCTACATACCCACTTTACCTTTTACATGAAATTCTCACATGTTTTTTTATCCAACCTAGGTCTACCCTTTCACTCCCTTTACTTCTAGGTGAATTCCCATGTTTGGGGTCACCTACCCCCCTTATCCCTCCTTCCAAGGTGATATGACCTTGGTCCCACCACCTCCTATTGCGCCCCAATGCAAAGATTAAGGCAACAAGTAAATGTAAGAGTTCGGTTTGTTTTTTTCAAGGTGGGGGAAACTTCTACAAGGAGGGACTGACATATGTTAGTGGAACATCATGTTCCAAGAATTTTTTTTTAAAGCCTTAAAAAAGGATGTTGGTGCCAAGGGGGTGGTGTGGACCTCTTGTCCTCCAAACCCATTTATAATTTCACTTTATGTTGTTTTTTGTGAAGGTAGCTACCTAGGTAAGTGGGGAAGAGGTAGTGTCTAGGGCATGATTAGCCCCTTTTTGTTTCCTCCTTGATTGGTTATATGATTCAATTTTATTTCTTCATTTATTTTATTTTATTATTCTTATCATTATTATTTTTACTTTGATTTGTGTGATGGTGACCTAAAGGTCACATGACTCATATGAGTCCCCATTTGAAAATTATAGAATAGGTGTTTGTGATGTCAAAGTATTTCTCTTAGGATATATAGTATTCTATTAATATTTGATGTACTAGATTCTAGGGTATATTCTATTTATTATTTTATTGCTCTATATTATGGGGGAGGATTTATCTTCTTCCCCACAAATTTACTAGAGAGGAAATATATATCTACAACAAGTTTCTCCTAGAATTGGACAATGTATTTTCTTTTCTTAAGCCTATTTGCTTTTATCCTACCATGGAACTTTAATGCTTATGTTGATGATGTGATAATGTTATTTGGTCTAAGGATTTATTAGACTTAAAATCCAATGAACTAATATTCTTCTATGTATCATGAACTAATAATTTTCTTCCATTATATCAAAAGCATAACCAATAAGTTTACATTGAAATCATCCACATTAAATCAACTATATCAGAAGAAATATTGTTCACAACAACTATCCAATGTGTTGGAGTTGATGAAAGCCAACTATAAATATGCCCAAGATCACCTGCATGCAAGAACCTGTCAAAGAGAAGCCAAGGAGAGGAAGAGCATGGAGCAAGAGTAAAACCCTAAACAGACATGAGAGACCACAAGATATTGAAACACAATGAAAATGTATTTACAATATACAATGAAAAGTGATTATGTGATGAAAATACAATGAAGAAGCCCGAATATAAAGAGCTCCAAGAATCTTCTAGAACAAGCTAGAAGATGTTAGTCCAGATAAGTGTGACAACTAAGCATACATGCACATAAGGTGGAAAGTCCTCGAACAATGTGAGAGGATAAGTATGACTTAGGAGAGAACAAACTCCCATATTGTCAACAGCTTACAACTAACTCCTAGACTACAACTAATAAATGAATGCATTTACCTAAGTAAGCTTAAGTAAATAGAATATATAATTAATACATTAATTATTTACTCTAACACCCCCCCTTAAGTGCAACTTATGGGAATGCCTTAAGCTCACAAAACTAAGATGAAATACAGAATGGGTCCCGACAATGAGGCCATGTTAGGTACCCATGAACAATGCAAGAAAATGCAATCTCTGTAACCGGAGTAAAGGAGAAAATCCAATGGGAAAAACCCCTCTCCAAAAAGAGATAACCTAGTGAAGAATTAAAGAAGCCTCCAACTAAGGAAATGTCCCCTAAAACAAGAACAAGGAGTGATCATGAAGAAGCATCACTGAAGCATGAAGAAGCTGCAAATCTGCCAAACTACTAATTTGAAGAACCTCCATAGAAGAAGAAGGCATGAACTGAGCATTTCTATATGGTAGATGATCCATCTCACTGAAATGCATAGGTAGCCAGCCACTGCAATCGCCTTGTACATAGGATCAACCACTGAATACATAGTTCACACTAATGAACGATCAAACCATGGATGTATTAGAACAACAGCATAACCCCCCTTAATACATATGAGGTGTGATGACAGGCAACTGAGAAGGTGGGCCAAAGTCTCTTGCAGACGAACCAAGAATGACAGGAGAGGGAAAGAGGTACAGACACCTATACAGACACGGTCAAACTGAGCCTACATGGAGCTAATGTCGTAGAAGGGACACTCACTTGACAAAGGGAGAAGGCCTAAAACAATAAACAACTATCACCCCCATGGTGCTTTATAAAAAATAGTGCATGTACAACTGACTCAGAACAACGTTCATGACCCCCGAAATGCAAAAGTGGTACTTTATTTTAGTGTGATACATAAAAGTGCTTCAAAATGATAGCTATAATAATCAAAACTAAAAACAAGCTACAACAAAACAAAGTACAACCTAAAACAAAGGAAACCATGCCAGGAAAACGATGCTCGGGCCTAAAACACTCAAGATATCCACCTTATAGAAAAAATGCCAAAACTATGATAGAAAGAGCATAGGCCAAAAACTCAAAAAAAGGACCACATTTCTAAAAAGGTGACAAAACCAGATTTCCAAAAATATAAAGTTTTCAAAAAATTGACATGGGATGCAAAAGATATGCTTGCCGGAATCAAAAATAGAACTTGAGACTTTGACTAAAAAAAGGCAATAAAAATTCATCAAAACCTAAAAATACCAGCACCAATGTCTTTGTCTCAAAACTAGCTTTTCAACACTTCTTTCAAATTGGAAAAATACCTCCGTATGCTCAAGTTATGGCGAAAAAACCAACAGTATCCCCAAAATAGAATCAGGAGAGGTGCATGCAAGGTCTAATGACATCATGCTAATGTCAAAAAATGACTGCAAAAAATTTGACAGCCACGTGGCCGTCATTGCAAAAAAAGAGGCCACGTGGATGCCACGTGACAGGCGGCTGACGTGGTAGGGGCCACGTGGCAATGTGCCAAATGGCATGCCTGCCATGTGTCACACATAGATTGGGCACTGAATGTGCAAAAAATGCTGAGCTGGCATTGAGTTGGCATAGGCAAAGGTATGGTGGGTTGAGCAAATAGGAGGCAGAGGTGGCCATAGGGGCGGCAGAACTGGTAGTGCTTGGGCTGCAGTGGAGGTTGAGCAGCGGCTGAGCCACCGATGGAGAAGGGAGGAGCTCGGGTGGTGGAAGAAAGAAAGTAGGCAAGGCACAGGGGAGGCACGGGGGGCTCCGTAGTGGCCACTGGGTGGTGCCACAGTGGCATGCTCTACGTCCTCTTTTTTTATTTTTTTTAAATCGCCATGCACCCATATGATCTGTACAGAAAGCCCTCCAAACAAAAAAAAAAATTTGCCTCTCAGAGCTCTGTCTCCAAAATCGAAAAGCTTTATATGAATCCTGATTGCAAATGGCCTTCTGAATCCAATGGTGATGTCCGTTTGGCCCCAATGTGCTCCAAAAATTTGTAGATCCCCTGATTTGAAGAAAAAAAACACAAATAAACTATGGTTTGTGACTTCAAATCACGACTTCAAAAATCCTTCAACGAAGCAGTAGTAGGAAGGCTCTGATACTATGTTGGAGTTGATGAAAGCCAACTCCAAAGGCACCCAAGATCACCTGCATGCGAGAACCTATCAAAGAGAAGCCAAGGAGAGGAAGAGCATGGATCAAGGGTAAAACCCTAAACGGACATGAGATACCACAAGATATTGAAACACAATGAAAAGTGATTATGTGATGAAAATACAATTAGGAAGCCCGAATATAAAGAGCTCCAGGAATCTTCTAGAACAAGGTAGAAGATACTAGGAGATAAGTGTGATAACTAAGCATACATCCACATAAGGTGGGAAGTCCTCGAACAATGTGAGAGGATAAGTATGGCTTAGGGGAGAACAAACTCCCGTATTGTCAACAACTTATAACTAACTCCTAGACAACAACTAATAAATGAATGCATTTACCTAAGTAAGCTTAAGTAAATAGAACAAATAATTAATAAATTAATTATTTACTCTAACACAATGTACCTATCAAATCATTTATAGACCAACAAAGAAAGAGGATTTTATTTCATAATTTTCTCCCTATTACTTCCAGTCACATAATGTGGAAAACTTACAATAAATAATTCCTTGCAAGTAACTATATACAACTTCTCAACCTTTCTATACACAATTTTCAATAACATGCAATGATAAGCAAATCTCTTTTACATCACAATGAAATAACATTAGAGGCTTGATATCACAACACTTTTAAAATGACATGGAACATTGGTCTCTCTTTACACATTTGATTTTCCAACTTGTCAAGGGTGAAACCCTAATATCTTCAAGGAAACCATCTTCACAAACCTGCATACACACACAAACTAGGAACCATGGAGGCTCACCTCCCATCCTAGCCTTATATGAAGCCACTCACTGAGTAGGGAATATAAGATCCAAATGGGATACACACATACAACATATGATAATGCATGAAAAACTTACAAGACAACACTTAATACTCCCTTCCAAGGTTTACACATTGATTCACCATTGGAATCATAAGAACGTTGGGTGAAGGTGGGCTCTTCAAGAGGAGATTTTCCATGCCAATACAACTCACATATTGGAATCCTCCATGCCTCTACAAGGTTTACATCACACATGCTTCTCTTCACAATCTCTACTTATCACCCCCAAATTCATATTTCCACTTATCACCCCCAATCATAATATCAAGGCAATGGAGCCCATACTCTATGAAATTCTTGCCCCCTTCTCTCCAAGAGAAGTGGCTCTCTACTACATTGTTGAGCCCAACTAAGCCCTTCACCCTAGGCTTCTCTTCCCTTCCCAAAGGGTGAGCCCTCACACCCATAACAACACTTGTCATTCAAATCAAAAAAAAGGATCAAGAAGGAAAGCTAAGACAATTACATGAACACCATACACATTCACAAACATCATAACACAATGCCCAAATCCACAATACATTGCTTTGAACCCATAACAAATTTCTCCGTACTTGTAGATTCATTATGCAATACAAAAAAGAAGGAAATGAACATCCTTTGAAACACCAACCTTGGTCCAAGCTAAAGGTAAAGATAGTTGTTGTAGAGCTCCCTTAATCTCCCTCCAAAAACCTAACTGTCTCTAAACTTAGAGAGTACACCCCACTACTTTGTCCAAGACTCTCTAATAAGGCTTTCCCACTAACTATTTTAGCAAAGACACTAAGCCACTCCCTCTTACAAACTTGTCTCCTCTAAAATTTCTATATTTGACTTAGTGGGAACATGGGAGAAAACACATGTGACAACCCCAAATTCGAATTGATAGAAGAATGCATGGGTAAAGGGGCCCCCTAGGCTGTCTAGACACTCATATTGTCAAAATTAGGTCCCTAACATGATATACTATGATATGGGTAACCTTTTTTTCACGTAAAAGACACTTTGGGACCACTTAATGACCCCTCAAACCCCTAGCCAAGTCTAAATTCGAATTTCCTTGATTGTGACTCATCCTACCCCTTGTCAAGTGGGTTTACTTACTCATTACCAAGGAAATTAGTTTTAGGGTAAATTGCCACCATGGTCAAAACCCTAAATGACATGTCAATTACACACAAAGTCCACAAGTGTCAAGTGACACATAAAAAAACACATTCCACATCACCATGGCATGCCCCTAATGAATCTTTATGATTTAACATTTCCATATACAAGTAAACTCACATTTATGAAGTAAAATACTTTCACAATGAGGCTTTTGAATATTCCAAAGATTCACCTTGGTTAAACTATGTTCATAAGGGTTTGGAACTTTTTTTCCCCAATAATTTCCATGGTTCCACTTCCTACACATTAAACTCAAGCATCAGTAGTCCAAGGAGGTCATATAAAATATATGTCATCATAATCAAATTTATATTTTGCATCGCATTATAATCTAATACTATCCTATCATAATGTTACATTCATATGTGTTCAATCATTCCATTCACAATATCAAGTTCATAGTACATATCATAAATGTAAAACACTACTCAAATATCAAAATCAGTAGATAAAGAAATCCACTATCCATCTAAGTCTTGAATAAATCTCAAAATATCAAAGTCTCAAATATCAAAATGTTAGTAACATGTTTATGCTATGAAGGGTTAGGGTGAGGCCTCACAAAAGATAAATGGATAAAGCTCTCTTAACTATTGAGGGTTTGTAGCACAAACTATTAGCTTCCTTGAACAACATAAAGAAAATGGTGTAGAAACTCAGTGAAAGTCAATTAGATCTCATAGATCATCTTGAATACTAGTGGGTCAAATGAATGAGGCCATAATAGATCTCATGGATGACAATGAAAAGCTAACAAAAACCATTGTGTTGCTGAAGAAGGAATAGTTGGAGATGAGAGTAAGAATAAATGAAGTAGAAGATGAGAAAGGAAAGTCCATTAAAGCCAAAGGTGAAGATAAGGAAGCAATAAAAAGATCCCTAGAGGTTTAGAAAATAGTCAAGGTGTAATGTTCCCATCATAAAATAAATCATTAAACAAACTATTGTTAATGGGCTGGTTGATTTAATATATCTCAGAGCCATTTTGTTTTCTTTCCATAGTTTGTGTTTCCGTCAGCTATCTTTGTACACCCTTGAAAGTTTTCCCCGACGGGTATTTAGGCACGACTTGTTGGTAGTCACTAGGTATGAAATTTGGATTATTTTCTTTATACTGTGGAATTCTCTATTGTTCACCATTTTGGAAGTGAAAGAACTTCCCTATTTGGTCTATCTAGTTTTGATGTTGTTCAACCCTCACCCTATTAAATTTTGTCACTTATAACACTTTTCTTGGATATAGAAAGTTGGAGCATAATCTCTATATTTGATGCATATATCTATATCTAGAGTTTTATTAAATCTCTCATCCTACCATGGTATAACATATTTGGTTAATATATTGGATTGATATCAATTATAGTGCATTACCCTCATTCCAGAAGATCTCCAACTCCATCATTGCTCTCCAATAGCTCACTATACAAACACCTAGTGCTACCGTATGACCATATTGGTCTATCGTACAACATCTTGGCATATTGTATGACCTTTTCTTTCATCCTCCCTATGCCATACTTCATCCTATCATCATTGTATATCCATCCATCTTCCATTAGTGTATGACCTTCACTATATACTATACAAACTCATCCATACTATAACCTCCTCCACTGTATGGCTACACCATCCTCCATTGTACGGGCCATGTTCATTACCCACTGTACAACAACCACCATCTCCACTGTATGTCATTTTTGCTAATTCTCTTTACAACCACTCATTGTTAGTAATTGATCACTAGATGCCCCCTTCAAAAAAAAAACATTACACAAGGAAGTCGTAAGGAAAAAAGATGCATCGGTAGCACAAATGAAAGAACACTACCATATAGGATAGGAGATTAATGTTTTACATAAGTATGAAAAAAATCATAAGAAACAAATAGCACTACTAACTAAAGAGAACAAGTAGACCAATTGATGTGTTGAAGAGTGAAACTTAAAGAAATGAAAAAATAAATAAGTTCAATGAAAGTAGTGGGTCAAATGAATGAGGCCATAATAGATCTCATGGATGACAATGAAAATCTAACAAAAACCATTGTGTTGCTAAAGAAGGAATAGTTGGAGATGAGAGTAAGAATAAATGAAGTAGAAGATGAGAAAGGAAATTCTATTAAAGCCAAAGGTGAAGATAAGGAAGCAATTAAAAGATCCCTAGAGGTTTAGAAAATAGTCAAGGTGTAATGTTCCCATCATAAAATAAATCATTAAAAAAACTATTGTTAATGGGTTGGTTGATTTCATATATCTCAAACCCATTTTGTTTTCTTTCCATAGTTTGTGTTTCCATCGGCTATCTTTGTACACCCTTGAAAATATTTCCCCGACAGGTATTTAGGCATGACTTGTTGGTAGTCACTAGGTATGAAATTTGGATTATTTTCTTTGTACTGTGGAATTCTTTGTTGTTCACCATTTTGGAAGTGAAAGAACTTCCCTATTTGGTTTGTCTAGTTTCGATGGCATTCAATCATCACCCTATTAAATTTTGTCACTTGTAACACTTTTCTTGGATATAGCAAGTTGGAGCATAATCTCTATAGTTGATGCATATATTAATATCTAGAGTTTTATTAAATCTCTCATCCTACCATGGTATAACATATTTGGTTAATATATTGGATTGATATCAATTAAAGTAAATTACCCTCATTCCAGAAGATCTCCAACTCCATCATTGCTCTCCAGTAGCTCACTATACAAACACCTAGTGCTACCATATGACCAGATTGGTCTATTGTACAACCATCTTGGCCTATTATATGACCTTTTCTTTTATCCTCCCTATGCCATACTTCATCCTATCATCATTGTACATCCACCTATCTTCAGTTGGTGTATGACCTTCACTGTATACCGTACAAACTCATCCATACTGTAACCTCCTCCACTGTATGGCTACACCATCCTCCATTGTACAGGCCATGTTCATTACCTACTGTACAACAACCACCATCTCCATTGTATGTCATTTTTGCTACTTCTCCTTGCAACCACTCATTGTTAGTAATTGATCACCAGATGCCCCCTTTATAAACAAAACATTACACAAGGAAGTTGTAAGGAAAAAAGATGCATCGGTAGCACAAATGAAAGAACACTACCATATAAGATAGGAGATTAATGTTTTACATAAGTATGAAAACAATCATAAGAAACAAATAGCACTACTAACTAAAGAGAACAAGTACACCAATTGATGTGTTGAAGAGTGAAACTTAAAGAAATGAAAAAATAAATAAGTTCAATGAAAGTAGTGAAAATATAGATGAACAACTAAGATCCTAGAGGGAAAAAAATGATCAAGGATATACAAGTGTAAACAAGACTGAAAAGAATGAGCCTTCTACAAAAAAGGACTTGGAAAACAATGAGAAAGGGAGATCCCCAAAAAACCACCTAAATTACTGTTGTGGTAAAATAGGACATACTTCAAAGGTATGATGGCACAAACAAGTTAATTCTAAAATCTCATACACCTTTGATGGGTAATGTCACATCTATTACCGGTATGTCACACTACACATGAGTGCAAGTCTCACTTCAATGGGAAAATATGGATAGATAATTTTACCACTATAACAAGTGCATGCACAAAATGAATGACTTAAGATCAAAGGCACAATCAAACTAGTCATCTAAAAAATTGTCAAGTCCCACTAGAAAGGACATGTCATCTACATAAACCTTCTCAACTTTTGGAAACTAGGGTCCTTCTTCTACATATTGAAAGATGAGGAAAGATGAATGGAATGATCTTGGACCATAGAGAGGTACATGAATGACATGTTACAACAATAACATGGTTGGAAATCTTGTGATAGATTTCAAGAAAAGTAACATGTCAAATGATCAATTCCATGATATGAAATTGAAGAAAAAGTAAATAGATAGAGAGGAATTCAAGGAGGAATTTGAAAAATTATGGAGCCAAAAGAGTAATGAAACTAAGGAAACTGAGTCTGAAGAGGTTGTAAGCTCACCAATTAGTGGTGAGATCTCTGAGTCAAATTAAGCTAACTCTAGCTTAAGGGGTTGCAAGGATAAGTTAAATCATATACTGGTTCCCATCTATGAATCAACAAGTCTCTTGTTGTGATGTTAAATTGACTAAGTGTTGGTTACACTAGCAAGTAAGTTGTACCTATTGTATTACAAGAGAGTAGTAAGAAAATGAGTGTTGTCAAATAGGTCATGAGCATCTAATACTTAGGTTAAGTGGTAGGTAAACACTTTATTTATTCTTGTAACACTGATTTTACTTTTTTCCATAAATAGACTAACACAGATCCTTGAGGGAAGGGGACATCTTATCCTTCATTGAAAAACTTCATGGCTAGGACCTGAAGATTTCTGACCTAATGGTGAAGACATAGAGAGAGGGGAAATTAAAGATTGATGTGGTGGACTTCCAAGTCAATGAAAGTGTTATAGCCAAGGTGATAAACTCCCCCAACCAGGGCATAAAATTCTATAGGGACAAGAAAATTTCCCTAAATGTGGGGAAAGATTTTGATAAGGATGCAAAGGAAATGAAGGATCTTGTGAAGGTTGGTGCCTACTATGAGCTTGCACCTATAAAGAAGCTGTGGAGATTTTTCTTAAGGGAAATTATTTCCTACATAACAATTGACACCAGGTTTGATAGGATTTGAACCCACCATTTTGTTATTCTAAATCATTTTAGGTATTGAACCAAAATTTTGATACCCTACTATATGTTTTTTTCTACAAACAAGAGTATATTGGATTATAAGAAGAATGTATACTCTAACCCAACCTTCCATGAGGGCTTGTTATTACTCATACATGAGCATTTTAAAGCTCAAAGTTGTGGAAGGGTTATTTCCTAGAAGGCAGTTTCTTCTGAGGAAACAAAGAGCTCCTACCTCCTATCAGACATGAAGGATAGTGCTAGTATGCACTCAGAAGACAAAGAGGAAGTGGTGAAAATCATGAAGGATATGGGTAAGAAGAACAAAAAGAAGCCAAGGAAAGGATTGGAGAAAAGGATAAAGTAGGAGGTGGAATCAGAGGATGATTATAATGATCAGGAAGAGGGGATTGACACAGATAGGGAAGGAAATAAGAGAGAGGAAGGAACTAGTTAGGCATAGGTAAGCAAGAAGGTGGAGATCTTAGTCAAAAAGAAAAGAGGAGGGGAGAAGGAAGTTGAGGGGGATCACAAAAAGGGGAAGGAGAGCACTTTTGACGCTCTAGAAGAGACGCATGAGGAAGAGGGCTTGGTAGAAACTACAGTTTCTTTAGACACAAAGGGAAGGAAATCTGTATGGAAGAACTTCCATGCTAGTACATCGAAAATGGGGCTTTTTTGATAACATATCAACCCAGAGGTGCTTGAGGGAAGGGATGGAAAAATTCAATTAGAAGAGCTTGTTGATCCAACTTTGGTGATTCTTAGTGATAGTGCTCAAGAATTGGGTATGAACCTCCTTAACAATGCCTTCAATAGCCTAGTGGAAAATTTTCAGTCCATAAAATGGATCTTCCATGAAATTGAAGAAATTAAGTTCAAGTTACAAGGATAGAAAAGGGTGGAAGGGGTGAATGAGAATGACAAATTTGGCAAACTAGAGGCTAAGGTCTTAGAGATTGAAAAAAGGGTGGAAAGGATAGAGACCACTCTCCATAGCTCAACTAATCAAAGTCTTGAGATAATTAAAGTTCTAAATGATAACATTATTCGGTTGCATGGAATGATGGAGGAAAATAAAAAGGGGAAGGAGGAGAAGGAAAAAGAGGAAACCAGGGTGAGTGATAAGGATGCATCTTTGAAGGGTGAGAGCCCGAGCAAAAAAAGGAGAGTTGAAAGGAGGAAGAGGGAAGCGGAGGCTTCTCAAAATGATAGTCAACTGAAGATTGATGAGGCTGAGGTGGGAAGAGATGGAGTTCAAGAAACTAGAGTTGGCTAAAGAACTTGTTCCCTGGTCACTTCTCCTAGTTTTTTCTTGTTCCCTGTCTTTTGGCCTTTTGGTTTTTGCTTCTGTATGTTGGTCAATTTAGGCCTATTTTTTTTTATGTTGCTTGGATGCTAGTCCTAAACTTTTAGTTTATTTATGTTGATTACTAGTGGGTTTTAGGAACCCCTATAAAAAACTAGTTTTACTTAATCAAAAACAAAGATCCATTTACAACTTTGTGATTTTGAAATCTCTTGATCTTTCTAAATTACAAACCCTAGCTTTGAGTATGTGAGCATCATGCAATTTCTATGTAAATTTGAGTAAGAAGTGAGAGGTAGCTTACTGGTATGTTAATGAGTGTCCTTGATCAAGTTGAATATTTTCAATTATTACCAATTAGGATTCACAATGGAAAAATAAATTAACAAAATGATATTGGTTGATGGAAAGACAACAAAGCAATATTAGTATGTGGTTCTTTTTTTGAGGACAAATGAGAAATATATATCTATTTCCCTTTTGTCTCTTCCATGTAACATTCTTCTTAATGATAATGTAAGCATATTATTAAAGGTGTAAATTGAAGAATTGGGTGATAATGTCATTCAATAGGTATACAAAAACTTTGCAAGGATGGGATTTTGAAAAGTGAACACAAACACTTGAAGATGACAACACTACACTACATAGAGGGTATATTTTATTTATTCCACAAGGATTGGATGATATTTTTATTGAGAAGAGTTTATGGTGAATATATATGGTTAGAAAAACCATACAAAATTATGAAGGAGTTGATTCAAATGGTAAATAACTTTAGTTCCACAAGGAAGGAACTCATTACCCGAGTCATTTCAACAAAGTGAGCTCCATATATAACCACATGTCACCATGACAAGTGAGCTTACAAAATCATGGACATCATAGATGATGAGATGAGACATGCTATAATGGTGGTTGCATATGAGATCTACTACTCAAGGATATATAATAGCACATGTCGAGTGCAAAAATTTATGGAACATATCAAATAATTCATGACCAAACTCCACTCGGCCTAAGTGGAGGACTCGATGAAAAAATAATGAGGAATATTGGTAAGATAAAAGAGGATTACTCTAAGCACATTCTTAAATTTGGATCAATTTAGGGTTGTATCTATTCTAGAAAGGAGTTCCTTCGATATAGACCTTTCACTTGGTCAAAAGAAAGACCCATCTCAACTTAGATCAATGGACTCTACAAGAAATTGGAAAGGAAAGGTAATTTTATCCTATGGGATGACTTTAAGATATTTTAGGGTGAAATGCATAAAGGGAGAGAATTCCCTTCAACCTAGTTGGGGAGTACAAGAATGAAATATGTTTCCTTGCAAACACAAACAATTGTATGGTTCAAGAAGTTTATCCTTGAACCCATTAGTTACCTATGTTCCAATATGAGATGAATGAAGGAAAAAGAAGGGAACACAATGAAATTCTACTTTATATGCTTGCAAATTTAAAATATCCAAAGTTTGGAACTTGTGTGGAAATTCAAGTCAACCTCTAGAAACAACAAGAGGTAGTAGCTACAACAAAGAAGAAATCCACAAGGGTAACAAGAAAACTTGTTACAAAGCTAGCTGAACATAAATAAGTTAAAGATACTAAATGAAAACATCACCAGTAGATCTCAATCAAGTCTTTAATTGGAAATGGGTGCTAAAGATAAACTCAAGCCTGGGCAAGACTCCACTCTTAAACTAGATGAAACATGGGAAGAAACTAGGAAGAAGGACACCAATACATTTAAGCCCACATATTTTGAGACTTACAAGAGGACGAGGAACTAGAAGAAAAAGAGGACTAGAAATAAAGGTTCATTGGAACTAGAAGATTGAAAGAGTCTTAAAAAATAGAGACAAACATTAAAGTAGTGAAAGTATAAATGAAAGGTATGAAGTCACCACCTCCACTTCCAATTGATGATATTTTAGTTCATATTATGCATAATGGTAACCATAATACCTTGAAGATGAGGTTTTGAAATTTAATGATGTAAATAAGAATAATGTAGTTAGTGTTGTACTAGTAAGGATGTGGAATTTTAGTAAAATTCCATTAGATGTAATAAAAAAGTTACCTAAGGAACTAGCTAACAATTTACTTAAGAAATGGTAATGTGGGATCATTAAATTTAATGAGATAAGGGATAAATACCTAACATAGATGAGCCCAAAGTACAATAAGCAAGACAAAATGGCCTTGGTAGAAGCATGGAAGCAAGATTTTTACACGCATAATATTGTAGCTTTAGTTATCACTAGTGAACTGAAAGAATTATTTGAGAATACCCTAAAGAATTGTAACACACTGGATAAATAGTTAGAGTTAAAAATGAAGAGAAATGAGCAAGAGGCAAATAACTCTTAGATTGCTAACCCAAGAAGAAAAGACATGATTCTAGAACAAAAGAAAATGAAGAAACACAAAGGAGGATTGGGGAGAAGTAAAGATGACAAAGAAGAAGGAAAAGTAGAAGATTCACCTAATATACTTGTAATTTTAATTTCCTTACATCACCAAGGACCAAAGCTCAACCCATGCCACTGAAGTAGATAACTCCTGAGAATGAGGATATACCAATGAAGGTGAACTCACTAGAGAAAATAAAGGAGGAGAAACCTCATGAAGAACCCCAGATAAACACACCAATATAAACCATGAATAAGAAGTCCCTAGAAGAGATTGAAAAGGAAAAAGAACGTGAGAAAATAGAAGAGGAGAAGGAACTGAAAGAATAGAAGGTAGCCCACGAGAGGAATAGGGTACAAAAAGGAAGGAGACTACTCTTAAACAAGGAAAAAAATAGGAGATAGAAGCAACACCTATCAAAAAGGAAACACTAAAGAAGGAGAAAACTCCCAAGCCAAAAAAGAAACAATAAAAGGAGACCACTTTTAAAATAGAGAAAATACTAGTAAAAGAGAAAAGTTCAAACAAGGAAAAAAACATTGGTAAAGAAGAAAGATCCTAAAAAAGAAGAGACGTGACTAGAAAGAGAAAAGGCTCCTAAGAAAATAATGACACCAAAAATGTTGAAACCCCATTAGAAGGAGAAAACACCAAAAAAGGACACAAATCTTGCAAAAGAGAAGACCTCTAAAAATTAGAAGACTCAAGTACTAAATGAGGAAGAGAAATAGGAGAAAACAAAATCTCCTTTTAAGATAAGTAATACTGACTGAAAATCTAAGATGTTAGAAAATAGGTCTAGAGGATAGAGAAGTATAAAGAAAATAGAGACTCCCAAAAGGAAGCTTATCTTGGAAGAAGAAATTGGAAAGAAGAAGAACAGAAAGAGTCAACATGGGCCATCCTCATCATCTAGCTCAAGAGATGAAGGAGAGTTATATATACAAGACACTAAAGAAGACATTGAAAATAGCTCAATCAAGGAAGAATTGAACAAAATGAAGGAGAATTATGTAAAAATGTATTACAAACTTCATAAATGCTCCTAATTAGTCTAGCAATATAAAAAGATTGACCAAGAAAGAAAAAGGAAGCAATGTGAAAGAACACTAGTTAAAACCATATATTTGATTATTGAACTAGCATCAAAGGTCACTTATGACCTAAAAATAGATCTTATTGATTAGCTTATATAGACAATTGACAAGATTGATGAACAAGTTGAAGATATAGAGGACTTGTAGTTGACAAGAAAGTCAAAGAAAAGAGGTTGTATAAGCTATCATCTATGTGCTACAAAAGGTCTATGACCCAAGTACCTTTACAGGAGACCTTGAGTAGAAATGTGGAATTTCATTAAGAATTTTGATCCACTCATAGGCTAAGGTATAAAAGACCATCCATCTGGCTCACCGACTAAAATTTGAACAAAAGAAAAGAACTCTTAAGCTCTAAGAAATCCAATGCTTCCTATCACCCCTAGCATGATCATTTAAGAGAATCTGAAGGATGTAGAGTTATTGATTACCAAACCATAGGTCAAAACACTGGATGGTATTAAGGAGCATAAGACAAAGATCAGAAGTGAGACATTGGCTTTTACCAAGTTACAAGAATCTTACAAGGATTAACTAGATAGTGCTCAAACTCTATAGAAAGATGTGTTCAATATAATTCAAGCATTAATCCACCATTTTTCATTATTGAAAAAAGGGGGTAGATGAAAAGAAAGAATAAGAGGGACAATAATTTGTCACGAAGAGGTAAAAAATTAAAATGAAAGGGAGAGATAGTATAGTGATGACAAGAGAGAATCAAGGGAGAATAAAGCCAAGCCTAGCAGGGGGATATGAAGCACATATAATAAATGAAAGAAGAAAGAGAGTTATCCTATATATAAAAAGGAGACAAGGGTGAAGATACTACATGTAGAAAGATTCTCCATTTTTCAACAAAGTTGAAATCAGCATAAAGACTTTCATTGGTACAATCAAATAGGATAACAAGAAATAGCTCAGGGAAAATTTTGTGTTAGTGCAAGGTGAAGTTTTGTCATTAATGTCAAAGGGGGACGTTTTGGACTATTTAGTCAAATTGGAATAATGATAAGAGAAAGGTAAATGAAAATGCTTAACACTTTGCATCACATACTAAGTGTTGTCATTGATTAAAAACTAGTAGAAACAAAGAGAAAAATGCAT
Organism: Cupressus sempervirens; assembly: GCA_028749045.1. NCBI lineage: Eukaryota > Viridiplantae > Streptophyta > Pinopsida > Cupressales > Cupressaceae > Cupressus > Cupressus sempervirens. Next base: position 410,021,504 of record CM053785.1, read on the forward strand.
GAAGTTAGAATTACATGGCCACTGGTAGACTCTTATACTAGTCAAGATAAGACAAAGAAGTTGATATAAAGATCACATTGGTACAAATTTACATTGTGCAATCATAGGTACAACATAAATATGTTGAGTCAACATGTATGTGACATGACCAAAGGATAAAGGTTAAGTATGGTGTGACATGTTTGCATCTTAGAGTGTTCATAGATAGAAAACTTGAAAGCTACATAATAGTAACCTAGGTAGATTGGTAGGCTCACCACTCTAGGTATCTATGAGTAGGTAGTCATAGGTATCTTGTAACTAACTCATATGTGCAATTCAAATTTTGAATTGACCATGTTGAGTAGGATTCTTGAATATGGTTTCAATGCACAAAATATGCACAATGTTAAAAATATTTGTACATTTTCATTAGTAATGATGTTGTTATTGAGGAGTTAAGCAAGAAAGTGAATTAGTGAAGTTGTAGATCAAGGAGATGGATAATAGACAGGTTACTTGAGACAACAAAGAGCATGTGTGAGTGAAATGTGACATAAGCGTGTTTACAGGGAAAACCAAGGAGGAAGAAGAAAACATTATCTTCAAGGATAACATAAAAAATTTGCAAGAAAAGTTGTACCACTTTTAGACGAGTGATTTTATTTTTCTTTCTTAAACCATTGCAACTATTTGTAACACTTAACTAGGTATACCTATATTGTAATTATCTGTAAATCCTCTCACAAGGTACTATTAGAAGGAGTATTGTAAATCCTCTAAGAAAGTAGCTCTCATAGGCTTATTGTAGTCCTTATAGATTACTACCATTCATAATTAGATGAGTTCTCAAAAAGAACATTTATAGATGTTAACAAGGAAACCTTTTATCTATAGTAAAAGGCTAGTGGATATATTACTCTCACCATGGTTTTCATCCTCTTATTGATGGTTTCCATGTAAAAAAATCCATGTGTCATTGATGTATGCTTTCTTGTGTGGGCTTCCATGGTTCTATTTTGTTGTTTTTAACACTGTGTTACTGTTAAAGCGAATGATATTTAAGTTATTCAAGATAGTAGCTCCTCTAACAAATTTTAAAGTTAGAACTAATTCACCCCACACTCTCAGTATCAGTTTGGGATAACAATGCATTCTATCTCACAAAAATAGAAACACCTTTTTCATCATAGTTTTTTTAACAAATAGGACACAAAATGAAAACTACAATTGATGGTATTATTAGAAAATGAAGACTACAAAATCAATCTCCAAATTATTAATTTTTTAATTTTTCAGGTAAGATGAAGGCCACACTAAAATTTATAAACAAAAACCTAAATATCTGAAATTTATATAAGATTGAAATACATAGTTTATTGTTAAACATTTCATGAATACTTTAACAATTAAGCCAAGAGACTTTTTTTAGTGAGCATAATCTTCAATGTAAACTTTTGTGACTTTTAAAAAAAATTGACGACTATTTTAAAATGAGTATATATTAAAAATTTCAAACTATTGCAACTTCCTACCATGTGCAATGAGCCCAATACAATTGTAGTGTTATTTATTCAAGCTTATAACATAAAGGAAAATTATTAAAATGGAGCACACTTCCAATGTCCATATACTATATATGGATTTTTAAAACTTATTAGATAGAGCCCACAATGTTACATTCACCAAAACATTGTTGGTTTTCACTGCAATTGGTGAAGGTGGAAGATAACAATAGATTATTTCATGTCAGTCAATGTGGTCATGTAGCCAAATACAATGGCACAAGATATAGGTAAAACATGTCTTTCAAATAATTTAAATAAAAAAATTGTCTCTCATGTCTTTTGGTTTGCTAAAGCCGAGCAATGACACATTCATCTTATAAAAGAAAAATCTAATTTATATTGACATTTAAATGGGTGTTTTAAGATGAATGGACAACTGTAAATTTGTACATGTTGTCTAATAGTTAAAAATATAGTGAAAGTGGAGAATATGAAACTGACAGAAGTGGAAGTGCAAGAGCATTATGTTACAAACACGCTTCATGAATTTGAATAAAATATTTAGTTTTTAGTTACAAATAGATGTCATATGATTCCAATTGAAATTATATTTTCAATAACTAGCATTTTGATTTTCTTAATTGCAGCAGTGATACATTTTGTAGATTTTAAGTGTTCCTTTAATTAAATATACTATTTTTTGTAAAATGCTACAACATCTCAAACAACTTTTCATAAGAATGAAAGGCAATACCAAGATGGTTGGATTATGGAAATGACACATTGCACTATATTTTATTTTTTTGTAATCGAATAGCAAATTGATAGTGTGAAATTTAACTATTACATTAATTGGATCAGTAGTAGTCCATTAATCTTTATAACTAACTTAAAAAATCCTTGAAACAGATTTCAAATTGCTCTCAAAGAGTTTTTGACGGTGCTAGTTACAATAACAAGAGTAGGTTGCATTTCTTCAATCGATCACTATTTATTATTACATGTGATTGTAACTATTAGAAGAGCTTCTCAAATTTGTTAATAGTATATAATGCCTACTTTGCTCTCATTTTTGTCTTCATCATTTCTATGTGATCCTACATCAGTAAGCACATTTTGTTTTTACATCCATGGTGCAGTAAATCCTTCTATCTTTTTTTCTATGATGGTGACAATTGTTTGTGCTTTTATGATCAAAAGGGAGAAGATAACATTTATGAAGGAGATCTCATCTTCATCCCTTTTTCTTCCATTTTTGTATTCATCTATTTTTGTGCTTTTCATGATGACTATTATCTATTTTTTTATGATCAGAGGGAGAAGAAAATACTCGTCAAGAAGATTTCATCTCAAATTTGAAGGTATTTGAATTGTACACTCTTACTCCTTCCTCTCCCTTGCCAAGTGAAGTTTACATTCTTTATTTTTTGTGATAAAAAATATTTGCATGATGTTGATTATTATAAGCTTTGAAGATATAATGCATTATATATTACTAATACCTTCTTTTTGTCATTGTCATTTGCTAATTTTCATGGTTGGACGTTAGCGCGACTACTATGTCCACCTATCCTTCTTATCTCTATAGTGGCTAATACTAGAGGACAATATAAATTATATTAATTTAATATAGTTTTTCTTAGAACTTATATTATTATATTTTTGAATGACAATTGTTCATAAAATTTATGAATTTCACAAAGTTAAGTAGTTTTGTTGTAATTTTTATAAATTTATAAGTTTTTTAAATAGTTGTTATTAAAATTTTATAAGTTTCTTCAAAAAATTTAATAAATAATTTTTTATTTTATTTTATTTATTTAAATGAAAATAATGTGAATGACTAATTGATTTTCTATGTTTTAGAAAGATTTAAAAATTTAATGTTTCTTAATGTTTTATTATTTTATTTATGTTATGATGATGTAGGCATGGACTCTACCAATGATTCATGTGATCAACTAAATGTTGCAAGAAATAAAGTTGTTGCAAAAATCATTCCTATTACAACATTACATCCTTATAGGAGTGTATGGAAAATCAAGGCTAGAGTTACTACAAAGACTCATCTTCATCAGTCCAACAACGCAAGAGGAGATGAAAAAGTTTTCAATTTTGATTTGGTTGATTTTGATGGTGGGGAAATAAGAGTTACATGTTTCAATGTTTTGCAGATAAATGTTATGAATGCATAGAGATTGACAAACTATTTACAATCTCAAAAGGGAGCCTTAAACCTGCACAAAAAATAAAAAATAAAAAATAAACCATTTGAAGAATGATTGAGAAATTCTACTACAAAGTAATTCCATAGTTGAATTGTCTTTGGAGGAAGATGGTTTTATGCCTAAACATATTTTCAATTTTATATCAATAAGTGAAGTTGATGCCATGGAAATAAATTCTATACTTGATATCATTGGAGTTGATCCATCAAATTTGATATTAAAAAAGAATGCCACACAAACTTAAAAAAGAATTCTTCAATTGAGAGAAAGGTCAAGTTTCATAGTGGAGTTCACAATGTGGGGTGACTTTTGCACTAAGGAAGGCCAACAAATCCAAAACCTATGTGACTTAGAAATTTTTTCTATTCTTGCTATAAAGGTCAGATGCATTAGTAATTTTGGAGGAAAATCTATAGGGACAATTAGCACAACCCAGATTTTTATAAATACAGATCTTCTAGAGGTGCATCAATTGAAATTGTGGTTTGATAAATAAGGGAAAGGTTTTGCTCCCCCTTCTATTACAAAGAAAATATCATCTATTGAACAAGCTAAAATGCTAAAAATTGTGGCACAAGTTAATGATTGGGGACTTGGTCAATCTAATGCACATTGTTGGGGTGTGATATAAGCTACCCTATATTTTATAAAGCTGGAAATTTTTTATTATGCATCTTGCCCCTTAAAATTTGAAGATAGACAATGCAAAAAGAAGGTGAACAATGATAAAAATGGTAATTGGTATTGTCAAAGGTGTGATAAGAGTTTTTCTGAATGTGATTACATATACATTCTTCAATGTATAGTGCAAGATCACACAACATTCACTTGGGTTACTATTTTTGGGAAAGTGAAAGAAGAGATTATGGGTGTTATAGGAAAAGAATTAAAAATATTGGAGGATGAAGAACAAGATGATGACAAACTAGGAGAAATTATAGAGAAAGTAATTTTCAATAAATTTATATTTAAAATTTCCATGAAAGAAGAGACTTAAAATTGTGAGCAAAGGGTTAAGTGTGCTGTCATAAAAGTTGAAAAGTTTGATTATGCATCTAAAAGCAAAGTATTATTAGATTCAATTGTTTAGATCTAGGTTCTACTTTGTTTCTTTCCTTCTATGTATTTTCTTCTAGCTAAAAATATTTTCAAATGTTTCAATAAAATACTTGAATATATGCAAGTTAGCACATCCAAATTTTGAGTAATGGATCTTTCATTATGTATTTGATGTATATTGTCGATATACATTTGTGAAACTGATTTTTTTTATTAATCTTTTTTTTTTTCTTATTTGCAACCTTCTAACTTTCATAATACATAATTTGATGAATTATTTATATTTGTGAACTTTAGATATCTTAAAATTAGATATCTTTCAGCTTAATTTACAAAAAAAATTAATGAAAATTTTAGGCGTGCTAGTTAAATCAAGTTGCATAAGAAGTTAAACTTTCCATCTTTTGGTGTAGAGTAGAAAAGAGAAAATTACTTAAATCAACATCAATTTCAACTTAATTTTTTAGTGAGAGTCTCAAAGTCTTGTATATTGTAGTTTTCTAACCAAAATATTCTATACAAATTTTTAATGCCCATATAGTGCTTGTTCCTTTCACATTTTCTAGCAAAAGCATAAATTATTAGAGTATGTAAAATCTAGAAAATAGATAATAAAAGTTGGAAAACAAATTACCTTCCATTAACTAAACTAATTAATTTAGTTTCCTTAGGCTGTAAGAGCCTAAACTTTCTTGCTTGAAAAATTCATATGATTGTACTTTGTCTATAGGCATTCAAAAAGTATATTCAACATAAATAAATAAAATACAAAATAGATTTTAAAGAAGGAACTCCAAATTTTTGGTATGGAAATAAAAAACACTGTGATATTTACGAAACCTAGTATGTAGAAGTTGCTTGGTATATATCAGACCAAAAACAATATATGGGTCAGATTCTAATAATATTTATGACCATGCAATTCACAAATATATATGCTATGATTTTAGCACATAGTGACATTATCGTTTGTTCATTTCTTATTTTTTACAATGTATCCAAAATAATCCCCGCCCACTCAATATTGGCCTTTTAGTTACTTCAAGCTATACTTTGTTGTAGTTTATGCCGACCTTATGTCTCCTCATTCTTTATCACTTTAGATGAGCATGTGCTAACACTTTTATTTTCTATAATTTTTTCTATTATAGGAAATGCATTTTACATTACATCCAATTTGCAAGTTATGTTATCTTTGTAATATATTACAAAATTTCCTTGATACATTTCAATTAATGCATACTATTTATACTTTAAAATAACAATATGTAACAATGAGTGATGAAATTTTTATATTATATGAAACAATCCAATATATAGTAGACTTATTTTGAAGAAAAATGTAAATACCAAAATAATAAATATAAATTTGTTAAGACATTTCCAAGGATGAGTTGTTATATACTATCCATAGAACTCATATATGAAATGGAACCATCTGTAAATAATTTTTAATATAAGATAATAGAAGAAAATATGAGATAATTTTTTTTTAAGACCAAATCTAATAAATACACATGATAAAAATATATCTTCATTGACACATTTAGCAAACCCAAATAGCTTGTTTAACACCAAAGAATAGGGTAAATATTACACTAGATGTTTCAAATTAATGCACAACAAAATAAAAATTATTAACCTACTAAAATCATAAACAAATACAAAAAACACCACATATACCTAACTTACACATTGGAAAACCTAGATAACTCATTTGACACCAAAGAAAATGGTAAATGTTACCCTAAATGCTCTCTTATGCAAGCCATATTTGGGAAACAATAACAAGCCCCACTTAACAAATTTGTCAAACTTAATGTGTAATTTTCACCCATAGTTTGCTTTTCTATTTATGATTGTCAAACTCTTTTAGGCCTATTTCATGCATTTATTAGTTTTAGAGATATATGATTTACAATTATATGATATTATTTCATGACTTGGATTATATATATATATATCATGATTGCTTAGTTGACTTAATTTCACACGTTATTAATGTTGATGATTTCTTGTGCATTAATGATGTTTCAAATGATTCATAGTTAATAAATGTGATGTCTTTCATAATGATGTCAAATGATGTTTTTAATGATGATTATTCTATATCCGTAATGATGCATTGTTATATTTGAGCCTTCGATGTTTTGACTTGTGATTTATTATGATACTTACCCCATACTTGTATGTGTATGGTGTACATGTTTGTGTTATCTTATGTCTCACGTCTTTGATGTGGTTAAGGGAGGGAGTCATAGCCACTTGCTAGTGGGATCTACATGATGTACCACTCCCTACCATTGCCATATATATATATATATATATATATATATATATATATATATATATATATATATATATATATATATGCACATGTACATCCCCATCTTTAATGCAGGATGCAAGTATCATGCATCAACTTCCCCGAATTTCTAGGATGAGCTTGCCCTAATACGAATACTCAAGTGGTGACAATGAGAAGATAATGATCAGGTCCAATCCTAGACATGGCCTAAATACTTGTCCTACAGGGAGGACTCATAACAAACTATGGTTTGATTCTTACTTCGATTGATTTTCCTTATGTGTTCTTGAGGTTTGACTTGGTGATTTTCCCAATAGACTAGTGATTTATGACTCTTGGATCGATCATTGATATTGATTTATCAAATATAAATTTATTTATTTTAAAAATAGGATGATTTTGCATTATTGGAATTATATAAATTTTTAGTTAAATTAAAAGATTTAATTAAAGTCCTAATTTAGAAAACTATATTAAAAAGATTTTAAAATTAAATATTAAATATTCAACTTTAAATTTTTTTACTTTTTTTTGCAAAAGTGGATGAGTCGTTGAATATATTTTTATGAAATTTTCTAATAAACTGATTCAAAAAGGCTCAACCGGGAAAAAACTAGGAAGAAAACCCAGCATCATCTCACAAAATATAAAGATCATCAATATTTATAACTATTTATATCAACAATAAGTTGCTCAATCATATAAGCGGAGAATATCCTTTCTCCCTCATTTACAAAATTTTGAGCAATTAAGATGCAAAGTCATCAAATTTTAATATTGTTTAAACATATTTCAAAAAAGTTAAATTTTTGTTTCCAATCTTACTCCTCCATGTCTGCACATACCTCCCCATGTGCATTGCCCGAATCATTTGATGTACATCCCAAGTCAGCAGAAGAAGGAATGGTAGGAGATTTCTCCCAATCTGACTTGTTCTCTAAACCCAAGATAGGAGGAGACCGACCAACATCTTTGATTTCCCATTGACATATTTGGCCAATAGGGCAAGTCATTGCCCAGCCTTTTCCTGTGGCTATCTCCCCACCAGTAGCTACCTCCCATGTCACAGTCAATACTCCATGCCTATGTTCCTAATTAGTAACCACATAATCATCCTGTGAACTACGCCACATCTCCTAAAATACCCTTGATAAAGGCCCGTCATGATTTTGAGAAACATAATCAATATTAGATAGGCTCAGCATATCCAAAATGGCATAACTAGTATTTTTAACTCTTTCTTCCAATTAATAACCTAGTGCTCTTGCAATGGTTTGGAGAGTAGATTTCATAAGGTGAGGATTCTACCTTTCAAAAGCTTTCTAAAGAGCATCAAACATGACCATGTACTCATGTCACTGTAATAGCTGAGATCTTTGAAATAGACCACCAACTAACACATTACTAGACCATAAATTGTAATACTGCATAGCCTTTTCTAGTTTATTTTTATTCCAAAATTGAGGAAGAACAACTTTCTTCACTAGAATTTTTAGCAGGTGGACTGATTGTAACAAATCCATGGCATTCGATTTAATTATCTTCGAATTTGTTTTGTTAACTTGATTTAATTATCTTCGAATTCATTTTGTTAAAAAAAAACCAAAGAGCTTGCTAGAAAAATTCAACCTCGACACTTGTACCTACAATCAATTTGAATTTTAAAAAAAAATATAGAAACATTATTATATTAAATTTAACACTAAAAATAATGAAAAACTTGAAAGAGGGGTTTTTAACCCTTCCTCCCTACTTGATGTGAACATTGCAAGGCAACATGCGTAGCTGCCTTGGTAGCACACACGATTACCTTGGTAATACATATCACTACCTTGGCAACCCACATGACTGCCTTTGCAACCTGTCCTAGTGGAGGTTGTGTGAGCCCTTCCAAGCTGTGATCACAAGTGTGATTTTCTTTTTATATTTTTTTTTAATAAAAAAATATAAATGTCTTTTAATATATTTTATGTTTTATTATTATTAAAGAATATTATATTAATTTACATATTAATTTGTTGTTAAATATAGTTTTATTAGATATATATAATTGTAATTTAATTATTAAATTGTTAATATAGTTCTCTCTCTCTCTCCCTCTCTCTCTTTCTCTCTCTCTCTCTCTCTCTCTCTCTCTATATATATATATATATAATGAAATTATTTGGTGATTTTAAAAGCGTTTGGATTATATTTTTAGTTAATTTAAATGGAGATTCACTAAAATTGGAAAATTACTTATATTAGATTTAATGACAAGTTACAAAAAGGATTACTCCATTCTTAGAAATGTAGTAAGATTTAAATGTCAGTATCTTTTTGATAAAGTTGGGTAATCAAATCACATCGAATTAATCTCATTAGCTTATGACATGTAATTCTATTTGTGAAACACTTTAAATGGATTTGTGTATTGAGCTTGTAGGGACAATATTTAATCTTGAAACCATAAGTAACTTGGAGATTAAAATGATGTTCTATTGGTCGAACCAAACTTCTCAAAACAAATGATTTTAACCATATGACTTGATTATGTATGTTTTCTTCTGTTATTTACTTGTAAACTTATGTTGATCATTTATGGAAATTCTTTCACATGAGTTTTTTAGATTGACCAACTAGGACATGTACTAGAGGTTGTCTTTATGATTTCTTTTATAATGTTTCTCTATTCCAAAAATTTTAATGAGTCTTTATTTCAGTTTGAAAGTTGTGTTTATGAGTTTTTCTATGTGGTGCATTTATGTTTACTTAGGTTGGGAGAACCAACTTATTTTTGGGTTGCCTGTTAAGGAATTGAGTTTGATCATTAAGGGTGTTGTGGTATGGGACACAACCATGTTTTATGTGCTTAGGAGAGGTTGTCTATGTACATGTCTTTGGGAGTGGCTTGCAGTAGGGGTTTGAGACTCAAAGAGGTCAGTGCTAGGGTGACCTATTGTAAGTTATGTAATAAGTGATAATCTAATAACTAATTTTTTAGGAAACACACTAACAAGATAAGTTAGAGATATTGCCTTGCCCATTCCTAGATTGCTTTTATAGACTAAGGATGGGAATGGGATGACAGAATGACTAGTTTGCCTCATCTTCTTGAGAGGGTTTTTTGGTTTCACATGTGTCATATTGAAGGTCTGGGGTTTGAAGGACCCCTTGAGGAATTGAAATTGTATTTGTAATTGCTTATGTGTATTTGATGTGTATGTTGATATTTCTTCCACATTAATGCTATCTTGATGTTTCTTAAAACTTTTTTTTTAAAATAGTTCAGTAAACATTCTAACATGTTAGGTTTATTTCTCTTGGGTTCCTGAGCGAGGCATTACAAAATGAGCTTAGCAAAAAAAATTGCTAAAAAAAATCCATTGAGGTTGAATAATATGTAAAAATTTATAGAATTTACTTTTAATTAAAATTGGAAGGATTTTTTTAAAATAAAACACCCTTACATTTCATAGTTCATACTCTTTATTACCTCACAAATCCCAAGTCTTGTGTTTAGTTTTGAAGATACTAGAAAGGGAAATCACTAAATCTAGACAACATGTTAAGCGAAGCAATAGAGATGATGACACTTGTAGCATTAATGATCTTTAGTGAAATGTATTCATGAGGCCTTGCCCCGACCCATCCTAGCATCAATGATACATTATTATTTTTGATATTCATGACTTAATATGTCAGAACATTATTTGATGCACTGAACATTATTATGTTATTTATGATGTGTGATGCTTTACTTTTAGATATTTGATTTCGTCATTTAATGCTTTACAAACATGTATGGTGATAAAGTAAATGAATGCAAAACTAACACTTTAATTATGCAATTCTAATGGTCGGAAATATGAGTAGAATTAGATAAACAATTTATTATTAGAAAATGGATGCTTTAATTTATATGATTTTTCTAATACATAATTTACATAATGCATGTGATTTCTTGAACCTACTGATGTGTGTAATGAGTGTGCAGAAAATTTAGCCGGGAAACCCAATGGAAAGACAGAACTAAAACCCCTTGTTAATTTGTGCTATTTTTGCATTATTTTTCTTTCAAGGCTGTTATATAGTTTAAAAAATCCTCCTAGCTTTTGTTGGGTTCTATTAAGTCTTTAAGGCCTAAAAACATTAAATTTAAGTGCCCTAGGGGTAAGGGTATGGGTGGGGAGTACTTTCCACCCCCTTAGCCTCTTTGTTTGACTTTTAGGGTCACTCAAAAACCCTATTTTTGGTGGATTGCGAAAATTGATTGTCTCCTCCATGTGTTGGTGACTCAAACTCCATCTTGAGTTTTCTTGAAGTCTAGTTGAGTTAAGGATAATACTTAGAGGCATTTTGGAGTAGTTTTGGGGTTGTTACCCAATCTCTAGATTTGGAGAAAGTTGGAAGATTGAAGGAAGAAAAGGAAAAGCTCTTCTCAACCCACCATTTTCTCCATAACTCTTTTCGTGAAGGTAGGAGTTCTTCACTTCTTTGAATTGTTTTCTTAATTTTTTCATGCTTGAATCTTGCTTGAATCATGCATAAGGCATTGTGTTGTTTTTTTATTGCTTGCTTGTGTGTTGGGGTTGATTGGGAGGGATCTTAACTTGTTTTTCTTTTGATGTTATTCTCATGCTTGCTTTGATGTTTTGTGTTTTGAGAGGATTTCATGGGGATTGTTTTGGCATTACTCACCCTTGGATAGGGAAGAAGTGGCCATGTATAGGGGAATGGCCTTAGTTGGACCTCAATGGTGTAGAGTCTCCTCTCATGGTGAGAGGAGGGAAAGATGGTAGGGTGTATGGGCCCCTACTTGTCATCACATACCTTATTTGATATTGTGAATTCTTGAATAAAGAAAGGAATGAAAATCCTTGTGGAAATAGCCTCGAAAGGGCCTTGTAGAAGAATGAAAGTTATTGAAGTTTTAGCCCCAAAAGGGCTATGCAATGGTATGGTGATTGACATCTCCCATTGGGAAAATCCAACTCCCCACTAGTCAGGTTCTATGTTTGGACCTATTGTGTAAATCGGGTTGGGGTGTATGCTTGAATTGCTCTTGATGTTGTGATGTTTCACCCTAGTTCAGCTCTTGTCTTCTCCTTGTTTCCTTGAAGAATTGAAGATATTGGAAGGAAGAATTTGTGAAGGATTTAGAAGTGAATTCATTTGAATTGTAATATTATGTAAAATGTATTTGAATTTTGATGTATTGGAAAAGACATCGAGTTTTCTTACTGGTTCTTTCCCGATGGAACCTTGAACGAGGATGAATATTAGAGAATGAAAAAGATTATGAAAAAAAAAAAAACTCCTTGCATTGATTTTATGTGAATTCAAATTATGCATATGTATGTGAAGAAGTAGGTTAGTAGATTATGTCTTCAAATTATGAATCCTCAAGTTTTCAATTATGTAATGAAAAGTAATTTGATATGTTGAACTTTCCAATTCAATGTTTATGTATCAAGAGGAAATAAAAATCCTACATTGTGGTCACAAAGTTATCTCTCTCCTTGATAAATTTCATTATGGACAAAAACAAATTTGGTTAAGAATTATGTATCACCTTGAATCCTTAATAAATGGAAGATACACCTTGTTATATGGTGATTGATTAAACATAAATTTTAGGAGAAAAGAAAGAAAAGAATAACCTTATACTCATCCTTGTAATGGTATATTGTTAAAAGGAATTAATGCTATCATTAGGTTAGAAATCACTCTTAGTATATCACAAAAAAAAAATAGCAAAACATGTCAACACTTAGACAAAAATTGGCTTCAAAGAAAAATGTGCATTCCCAGGAGTAAAAACCTCTCTGAAAAATGTATGGGAAAAATTTAAATTCCCCCAAGTTCACAGAGAATATTCTCTAAATTATTCCCCTTTGAAAATTCAACAAAATCATTTGCTAATTCTTTATACAATATAAATTAAATAAATTAAAAATAAAAACATATAAATGCATATGTTAATGCAAATCTTATGGCCTTCTCCCAACAACAAAATTTTTAGCATTTACTCCTATGGCTATCTAGCCATCACTAAATCTAGCTTTAAATCATCTCTTGCCAAATTTGGGCGTAGTCCTCTTTAGCATTAAACTCCATGTGACAAAAAGGCAAGTACTTGCCTAAAACTTGATGTAAATTTAAACAATAAATCCAAAAAAAAATTAAGCTACCCACTAAATTATTCTTCCCCATTCTCTTACTTTATTTTTTTTACCTATCCCATTTAAGGGCTAGGTGTGAGCAAGGGTATTGATGCCTTCTCATGTCACTCTGACATGTCATATCATGGAGGGGGGGGGTGTGAAGAAATGTTTAGAGAACCTTAACTCATTAACCTTCCACCCACTCCCATACCTCTTCCCTCTCATAGGCTTATCCTTGCTTGAATCTTGAGTCACGCAAGGTGGACATGAAGGGGGAGACCAGGTATGTAGTGCGCAGACCTTGAGCAGCACGTAGTCCTTTGGGAAAGTAGGGCCACACATGGTAGAGCAGGGCCACTTGACTTAGGGGTTAGGGGGGAAGATTTAGGTTATTAGTTTTAGCATTCTATTTTATTTATTTGTTTGTTTGTTAGTATAGTTGTTAGGTTAGTTTTAGGGATGTCGGTTAGTAGGTAGTCTAGGTTAGTTTAGGGGATGTTTTATTAGTATTAGTTAATCGATTTGTTGTTTAGAGTTTAGTTGTAGTTAAATTAGTTTTGTTAGTTAGTTTAGTTAATTTAATTTTAGGAGTTGTCATTTTAGATTTAGTTGGTTTTAAGTTAATTTAGTAAGTAATATGCATTTTTCAATAAATTGTTAGTAACTCAATGTATGTGTTAGTTGTTTAGTTAGTTTTAGATCTGTTAATATTTTAAATTAAGAGTGGCATTGAATCTATAATTAGATTAGTAGTTGTTTGATAATATTAGGAAGAAATATAATGTTTTTGTGTTAGTAAAGATGTTAGAAATAGTTTTTGAAAGTGGTTAGTGTTATTTTAGTTTTTTTTTATATAGATGAATTTCATTTTATGTTATTAATTAGTTTCACATAATTGTGAGATTATTAGATTGATTTTTATATTGGCGATATTAATGTGGACCTAAATTTTATAATAGTTTTAAATAAAGTTTAGATTTACCTATAGGTTTAATTGAAATTATTCTAGCCTTCGATTTTAATTGCAAATGTTAAATTAATAAATAAGATTGTTAGAAGCATGTTGGAGGAAATTATCTATTAAAATATAGATAGTATAACTGATAACAAAGTTGTCTCTATTGTATGTGTATATCTAAGGTTGGTCTAGATGTTGGATTAAAGTTTTTAAAATGTAGTTAGCATGGTTGAATAGTTAAATTTAATTGACCTTCTAGAGTTTTCAGAGTCTCTTAATGTTAAATGAATATTTCGTTTAAATTAAATAAATTGATTTACTAAGAAACTTTAAGTTCATCCAAAACATCTATTTTATGTTATGTTTCAAACTGAGTTGTCACCTCTCTATAACAATGTGAACTTGCTTCTATCTTCTAGTACCTTCGGTTATCTGAATTTCAAACTACTTGAACAATTAGTTCCATTGTAGTTAATCATCTAAGCCTTTGTCAACCTTATTATCTTAATTAACTCTTATTATAAAAAAAATTGTGTGTGTTTTGCCCTTATATTTTGGGCATGACATTATTAAATTTACATTGAATGATACAATGACTGACTAGTGTTGGGTTTTTTAAGTTGCTACTAATTAATGTTCTAAAATGCTCTTTTTTCTGCTTAACTTTTTTCATGTGAGCCAAAAGAAATATAAATAAATAGTATTTTTAAATTTTTAGAAAATTATTAAAATTTAGAATATACAAGTACTCTTAAAAACATTTGAAAATGGATTTGTCCTTGTAAAAAAATTATTTGCATCTAATGGATGCAATAGTTATGTGTCATATGAGGAACAAATGAATTATATTTATTAATACCCAAAACATTGATTAATAAATGAGTAAGTGCAAGAAGTTTGGTCTCACTTTTGGGAAAAAAGTGGAAGTTTTTTTCCTATTTTAATTTTTTTGTCAATTGATGTAAAAATTTGAGGCACTTAGAGATTGAATATAAAGAAACTTCAAAAATCTACTTTTTGAATATGTAATTTACTTGTGTACCCATATTATATATATATTTAAGCCATTGTTTCAAAATGTTTGTTTCAGGACCATACCACACTTGTGTATGAACACCATAATTTAAAACAAATAAATGAATTTTTGTAAATCCTTTTAAATAAAATTACCCAACACACCAAAGATTGATGATAATATTTTTCATTAAATTTTTATTGAATAATTTTATTATTATTAATTTTTAATTGACTATAAAGGTAAATTTTAAAGTCTCTCATGTACAGACACCATAATTTGATTAAAAATTAATTTTTTTCAATTTTTTTTTAAAACTTCAAAAGAATTATATGTAGATTGATGACATATAAATTAATTTAAGAAAAATAATAAAATAAAAAAGATATTAAATTTTTAGTGAACCTCTCTAATTTTTATTAATAAAAGCAACAAATAATGGGTGTTGACTCGAAGTACAAATGAAACACTAGACACCAAGAGCAAAACATTATGAGTGCCTAGTAAAGAAAGATCCAAACAAGATAGATCTCCCTCTATCAAAGACAAAGGTCCACAAGTGACTGGCCTGCAAACCAGGGTAAATGCTATCAATGAAAGACTTGGGACAAGCCCCCACAATAGTTGCAAACTTAAGCCAAAAACAACAACGGTCCACAGTGTGCCCTTTAAACCTTCTAGCAATCACTCAATCACAAGAGAAACTAAGACAAGAAATCATCATAAGAAACAAGTGGATGAACTTAGGCCATCTATCCCTATCAGAATAGTAAGCAAAGAAATAGGACCAAACAAGATTATACCTTTAGCCTTGGAAAAAACAATGCATGTCATCCAACCATAGGTCCAAGCAAGGCTCCAACCTTAGAAAACGTAGTCAAAAGTCTTCTAGTCCCCCAAAAATTCCCAAAACACCATATTAAGAGGAGCAGAGAGGAGGAAGACCAAGCCCCAGAGGTAAGAGCAACTCCCCCTTCCTCCACTAACAACACTACTAAAAATAGTGCAAGTATTTAGTATCTCAATAGGAGTCTCCTCTTCTTCCCAACGTCCAAATATGATCTCCACCTCAATAGGAGAAATGACATTAAAAGCTAAGAGTAAGACCCAGGCCATCTCCACACCAAAGTGTTTAGCTATAGAGTCATCCTTTCTTCACCATTTGAAGAAGATCATCCATTCATGCTCTCACCAGCCAAATCTCTTACAATAGGAAATAGATAATCACAAACAATGGGAGAGTACCTGCTGAACACATTCACGATCACTTTCCCCTAGCAACCAACTACCTCCATAAGATTTTCCCCCACCTCAATAGGGTCCTCCACCTCAATAGGAAGCAAGAAAGTGAAAGAACAGGACAAAGGAAACCTCCACCACACATGAATCCAAGGCTCCAAAATGATTGTCTTAACCAAATTTAAGTCCCAAATATAGTAAGCATTCACCTTAGAGCATGAGCATCCAAAGGAATCCCCAAAGAAAAAAGCACAAAGGGGCAAGAGAATCCCCAAATGAAATAAAATGCCTAGCTAAGGGGAGCTATCAATAGTGAAACCCCTAAAAATGAAAACCCATCTATAGAAAACACCCCTATCAATAAAACTAGCACCAAGGACATGGACCACAATTCCCCTATAGACTAGACCATCAACATCTAAGCCCCTACAAACCCTAGGGTTCACATGGGCCCCACGAGCCATAATAGGAGGCCCAAAGGGAAAGAACTACTGATGAAGCCACTACACATAACCCTCCTAACCAAACCCATCTGTATCCTCATCTTTGAGAAACTCCAAATATAAGAGAGCCCACCGGAGGTAGAGACCAACAATACACCTGGGACAAAATACCCCATACATCCAAAACCCAAAGTGGGAAATAAGGGTTCCAGCAAAAAAAAATCCACCCACAAACCCCAACCCCTTATAGAGGTCCAACCATTACACAACCCAACAATAGCCCAAGCACCAACATGGGACCTTCCATCTCCAATCACCACCCATAAGAGCCAAATTCCTCTAGAGTGTAGAGAAGCGCCACTAGAGGAAAACCACCCTTCAACAACAAAAGACCAATGAATAGCAAAAAAATGACTCCATCATGCACCAGTGAAATCCACCCTCAAAACATGAAAGCAACCAACAAAGCTAGAGGGAACTGGCATAAAGAAGCCCCCCCCCGCCCGCCACCCCCCCCCCCCCCCCCCCCCCCTCCATCATCCTCATCTGCTTCAGACTCCTCACCCTCACCATTGCAAGCATTCAAGCTAGAAACCCTAACCCCTTTACCACCCACTCTCCCACTCATTTTTGCACACACAATAGTAGTTAACCTCATTATTTTCCATTTAGGTACCACCTTTGATTAAAAAATAATGCAAAAATAGTAAATAAACTCATAACACTATTAAATTTATATTTCTTAAATCAGGACAGTGAGAACTCTAATGAGTTTTAGTTTTCTAAAAAAATTTGATTGGGAAAACCCTCTAAAAATTATGGCAAGGCATGAATTTGTCAGTTCAATACCTTAGCGAAATCTTGAGAGGTCAAGGCATAGGCTTGCTCTCACCAAGCCTATCCTGAACCAAAAGCCGAGGCAAGATAAAAAAAAAAACCTACACCATGTTGTAAGAAATGGGCCCCTGTTAAATTTGAAATTCAAAAAATGGGTGCCCATTTTGAAAAAGTCAAATGGGCATTTAAAATCCCCCCCCAAAAAATTGATCTTTTAAAAAATGGCCACCCAATTTTTGAAAATTAGGTACCCATTTTTTATTTTTTTAAATGGGTGCCCATTTTTGAAAAATTCTAATTTTTTTTATCTTTTCAAAAATGGGCACCCGATTTTTAAAAAAATTGGTGCCCATTTTTTGAATTTCAGATCGGGCACCTGAGCCTAATACGGGTACCCATTTTTAAAAATGCACACCCATTTCTTAAAGAGAATTATCTCAATCCATGGACTTTCATGAAATTGAGACACAACTTCTTGCTTCTACACAAACACTATAGGTATCTTGAATATGTATGTATCTAGTAAATATTAAGAACAACTTTATGCACAAAAATTATGACCATGATGAAATTTTAATTTTGGTAATACCTTAGAGTTTATTTCTATTATTATTTGAAAATAGGAGTAGCCAATAAGGAGGCAGGCCCTTTTACAAACACAAGGCCTAACAAAGAGTAATTGCCCAACAATATCACAAAGACAACAAAAAGTTAGCACGAGGGGTGCTAACATAAAATAGAACTAAAAGAACAAGGAATTGAGGCCTTTACTCAAATAGAGTGGGTTGAAACTCATGCTGCAAGACAAGGTGGGAAATAAATACCCCAAGCCTTAGGAAAAATGTCAAAATACAAAGGGAAAGCCCACAAAGGAGGGCCAAACCCACACTAGAAAAGGATGTGAGTGAGAGTCTTTTCCTTTGGATAACTCTCTAAGTGATACAATCCTTAGGTTCCCCAAAAAAGGAAACATTGCTAGGGAAGTAAAAAACACAACAACTAGAGTATTAAAGAAGTTGAGAAATATTAGTAGAACCATTGTGCAAGGGCACACAAGAAGAGGGAGCAAAAGTGCCCTCTTCATGTGAGGGTTGAGCTCCTAAAATTTTTGGGGAAACAATAGGGGCTATAGTAGGAAGGGGACTTGGAACAACAATAAAATCCTATCATTGAATGGTATCTAAGGTTAGGTCATGAACAACAATAAGTGCCTCAAAAAGATCTTCCACATGGTAGTATCTTTTTCAAACATCCAGTAGCCTTTAGAGGAGGACTTTAAGAGGGATTCATTAACTTGAAAAATCAAACTGTCATAACAAGTAGCCTTCCTACACAAAAAAGCAACAACATTATAGCATAAAAGAGAACAATCCAAATCCAAGTGACCAATACAAAAGTAAAAGCACCAACAATAGAAGGGGAGGCTCTCATAATCAAGAACTAGTGTAGTTTGTGTCCATGGTTGGTGCCCAAACATAAGCACCATGTCATGAGGGAATGACTAAGAAATATCTAGGTCAACTAAAATACAGACTAATTATATAAATGCCAAAACACGTTACAATAATAAAAAGTCAAAAAAATTGAATTGCATGTGGGTGTAAACTAATTGTATCGTACTTTCAAAAATGGTGATTAGTTATGACAACTAACTTTTGTATCCCCTCACATCATTTTAAGAATGAATTCTTAATCAAGTTGTATCTCTTGATAGTGGTGAGCATATTTGTTTTCATCCTGAAGCGTATTAATAAACTATCAAATTTTTGTCTTAAACATAGAATCAAACTATATTTCATCGATACGCCACCATTCTTTTCCTTTTCATTTGATGTTGTGCTAACCTTCAATACATTGTCGACCCCGACCCTGACTATAAATTGAAATTGAATATCTCAATCAACATGTTGTCCATAGTCAACTATTTCTTCTTTAATATGACTACGATCTTTAACATACTACTTTGTAGACAAAAAATACCAACATATTAATCTTGCTTTTTGCATAAAGTCAACTTTATAATTGATATTTTGAAATCATTGTAAAAATTTACTCCCATCCCCCTTTTTAGTCTTCTTGTATAAACAAAATGCCAAAATTCTATCTACAATATAAATCTTTTCTTCTCATTTACTAGATAGTCGAAGATGACACTACATAGTTATATTTAGATAATATAAATAGTAATTGTTGAATTACTCTTTAATCTTCTAGATATCCAAAACACATAGGACTTTGTTATCATGTTAATGGTGACTGGTAACTTTGTTATCATGTTAATAGTAATTGGTGTCATTTACTTGTGAACGTGGCTACTATCACTACATTCCTTTACTTGTAACCCATTAAGGGCTTTTCCCTTCATGCTTTGATTGTGGTCATCTTATTAAAGGATGAAGCTTTAAAGGCCCTCATTAACCCAATCATAGCCACATTTGCTCATTTATCAAATCCCATCACTATATCACAATTCAAAGAAATACATACTAGATTATTTTGATTTGTATTTAGCATTGAAGAAAGTAGGCATACCTATCTAGCATAACTATTAAACAGATCAAACAGATTTAGAAATTCTAACTTTTAAATAATCCCTTATATGTTTGTGATTAATAATCAGATAGATATTGATCCTGTTAATAACAAGATTGCATTAATCATAAGTAGAAGACATATGTAATGATCCAAGTTATTGTTTTTAACCAAGGAAAAAATTGTTGAATATATATATATATATATATATATATATATATATATATATATATATATATATATATTATGAGTACCACCGCCAAGATAATACTAAGTTGTCAAATTTGGTATATTTATGAAAGGTGTCATTCTCTGTAGTGAAAGAGCTAAAATATAAAATACTGATTTTATTGATTTATATTTTATGGATACATTTGGATACATACAAAATTCATATTGAATTATTTTACATTGATATGTGAACAACTTTATACCTCATTTCCCCTTTAAAAACTACTTACAAAATAACTTCCAAACAACTATATATCTAATTTATTTATTTAAACTAAACTTAGAAACTAACCTAATTAATGTAATAAATCTTAATATTCTCCCCTTATTACATTAATCCAACAAATCTAACATTCTTGCTTATTAGAAACTAACCTAATTAATGTAATAAGCCAACATTCCTCCTTATTACATTAATCCAATAAAAGTGAAAGCCTTCACCAATATTATTCCTCTAGAAACTTTGATGAAGCTCCTTCACCAATCTTATACCAAATGAAAGAGCTAAAATATACAATGCCAATTTTATTGATTTAGATTTTCTAGATACATACAAAATTCATATTGAATTATTTCACATTGATATGTGAACATTTATATAACCTCATTTTCCCTTACAAAAACTACTTGAACAACTATATATCTAACTTATTTATTTATTTATTTAAACTAACCTAATTAATGTAATAAATCTAACATGTAGCAGTGCATGCATAACAAGTATACATATTTATGTAAAAATCATTTTCAGTAACTTTAATTGAATTTATATTTCTCTAAAACACATTAAATGCATCTTGTACAATACTTGTCACGTGGATTTATATGTCTTTTATAACCTGTCTTTAACTTTCTGCAAATCTCTACATATTAGCACTCCTACCAAAATAAAAACTGGTGCATTGTAGTATAAATACAAGTGATTCTACAAGACGTTGATAAGTTATATGGATTTTTAATGGAGATTTTCCAATTATCTCCTTTTGATGATTTAATTAAAAACATAAGGTGAGTTTCTCTTATAGGTTTTCTTTTCTTTTCTAATTTATTTATTTATAGGAAGAGTTTTTAAGTATGATTGTGTTTGTAGTTTCTTATTTTTAATTGATGTTTTTCTAAACTATTATAAATAAGAAAGATTGAAATAGATGTTTTATAATAAAATGTATAATTTGAAATTTTGATATTAAGATTTATTTAAAAGGTTACTACGTTGTAATAATTTTTTAGAAATTTATTTTTGAAAATAAGTCTGATATACTCTTCAACTATATCATTTTTTTAGTCTTCTTAAATATGAAAGAAATTATTTTTGAAAGAAATTTAATAATATAATATTTAATTAATTTAATTGTACTAATGTTTATAATGATCTTAAGAAAAATGTATTACAAATTACAAATCAAAATATTTTCCATAAGAAATTTAACTTCAAGATTTCTTAATTTCATTCCATTTTGGAAAATATATTTATTATTCACCTAAATATTTAGATATACATGTTAAAATTCTTACATTTCTTAATATTATTTCAAAATAGTTAAATAAGAATATAGATCTTTTAATTTTAATGTTAAATATGAAAAAAATAATTCTCATTAAAATTATTATTCTTTATAATTCTAGAACTAACTCAATTAAATAATTCTTCAAGGTATTTGCAAATCTCATATTTGATTCACTTTGGAGCTCTCAAGAGTGAGCAAAGAATGTAACATTTTTTTATCTCCATTGTCAATCAAAGTCCATGGCTTTTTATTTCTAAGAAGAAAGTGATGAAAATAGGTACTATATGGCCTATTATTTTTTCCACAAAGAAATGGATGACCTTCTCGCTACCTTTTTATATAAATCTAAATGATTGCAATATCAACTATTTAACATGTGGGACATAGTGGCATGTAGTTACCTTCTAATTGTATTTGTATTCATCTTATATAATATATATTATTATTTTTTATTGATAAACGGTCAAGGCCTTTGTATTACATTAGATAATAAGTAAGAAGTTAAAGATTACTCCATTCAAATAGGTATTAGTAGGAAAGAACGGAGAAAGAAAACCTCCATTCTTGTCTAGGACCGAAGTCCTATATTATACAAATATAAAAGAGGGCATACTCCAGTATGTATAAAGCTCTAATATTCATGATTATACATGATGTTAAAACACTTTTATTACATAGAAAATTCTAGGAGAACTGAGTGATAGAGAAGACAAGGTTCCAACAAAGTGCATCGGTAGTCTAGCCATGATGAAAATATATATATTGTAATTTTAAAAAAAAAATCTAATTTATTCTAATTTAAATGTTCTCTTACAAAAGAATTATATCATATGTGAGCATTAAAAGGATACACCATTAAATATATAGCTAGAAAACTATTGTGAAAAATGAAAAGTAATTTATAATTAATAAATTCTCATGTATAATTATAGCACATAACCAATTTAGTCAATAATATAATTTGTATAAAATATATAATTTATAAAAGAATAACAAAACTTAGAAGTATTTTATCTATTCAAAAATAATTGCTTGTGATTTGTGGATAGATGTTAAACTAATTTACAAAGAGCCTTGTTTGGTAGTTAATTTAATTTCTTAAAATATCCTTATAAATTAAGCGTGTTATTTTCCAAGATTAATGGAAGATTAGGTTTAAGTTTGTAGAAAAAAGGAGATCTAATATACTATTTCATGAAATGATGAAGTGCAATGTCATTCCTTGGTCAAGAGGAATAACTCATATGACTAACATAAATTACAAAGTTAATTTTTTTGCTAGGGTAATCGACACTTATGTTTTCAAACTATTATTGCATAGGTGATTTGACAAAGCTATGTTGATTACAGGTCTCTCAACTCTCAGTTGACAAAGAATTAAAAGCTTATGTAAGTACAAAATACACGGGATCATCAACAACATGTATGTTATATACATGATCAAGGTCTTCATGCTGTCAATTTGGGGAATAGTGGATTTTTAGTAGTGAGGGATGGATTCACAATCTTCAAATCTCTTCTCCAAAAAAAAAAATTAAATTACACATTTCAAATTGCAAGTAGAGGTGGTAGTGACATCCCAAGCTTAGCACAAATGTTCATCCTTCAAGTTGCTCCAAGAGATGTAATTATAAGTGGTAGATATGGGCTTTATGATAATATATACAATAGGAAAGTATATATTGTGATTTTTCATGTTGTATGAGATGGCCTCAGACCACAAGTTATTGCTCAAAAAATTACTCAACTTTCAATGCAGTGCACACAAGATAAACACATGCAAGCTTCTTTTTCTAATGTTGCCCAAGATGCAAGTTTTAGATATTATGATGGAAATATGAATGATATTACTATTTTTGTATGATATGATGTGTATTCCAAGATTGGAAAGATGTATATGACTATTTTTTGGATCAAATTTTGGTCTATCATGTATTCTTTCTATGATAAATATAGATGCTTAAAATTTTAATTTATATTTTTTGAGTAATGAATGAGGGTTATCTTTTTGGTTCTTTCCCTTGGGAGTTATTTAAACAAGTTATTCTAATAATAAATTATAGTCGATCTCCACTTTTACAAAAAAAATCAAATTAAAAATTAAAAATTTCATTGTATTACATATATTATGAATGAGTGTATATCGATTTTTAACTGATTTATTAATTTTCAATTCAAATTAGAATTTGTTGTTTAGAATTTGTAATATTGGTTCCAATGAATAGTTATCACCTAAGAGAGACATTTTAGAGCTATAGGTCTTGTTGGCACTTGGATATGTTGATTACATGTTGTATTTATGATAGGTTTGTCATTGATGCCAACATATATGTTTGAGTTCATAACAAACAAAGATTTTGTACATTGTAGAGGTTTATTGAGTTAGCAAAGTTAGCATATAATAGGTTATGTTATTCAAGATTAGGATTATGTTCATGGATGAGTGTAGATGCTACATCTACATGCTTTTTGCTTCTCTCTTCTGTGATAGGTGTTTGCATGCAAGTGATTCTTGGGAGTTGTGGGGTTGATCTTTCATCAACTTCAACAGTTTCTGCCCTCCATGATAAATGTAATTCTTACTAAACTTAGAACACTTGGTTAGGAAGAAGAACCCATATATTAAATATAATATTTGAGAAAATAGAGATTTTATTAATAGTAGTAGAGTCATATGAGGTGGTTTCCTTGGTCATAGATGACCTATATCTAGAGCCTTAGATAAAGAAGCAATCAAAATCTTCAAAACAAAATAATGCATAATTTGAATTTGTTGTAAGAGTCTTCTAGTTTGAATAAGTGGAAAAGTGTGATGCCATTGCAGGTTGTACATATGCTTTGAAATCAATTAACATTATGCTTTAAGATCAACTAATATAAAGACCAAATTGAAAATTATATTAAATTCTCAATCTACCTTAGAACAAAAAAATGGATTCAAAGCTCATAACTGCCACTACAACATTTGGGGTCAAATTGTGACAACATTTTTATTTGTGTTTGATTTTCATGTTCTTTTTTGCAAGTGCTCTCAATGTTGTCATATTGTCAACCTTGGTATCATACTTGCAATGCTCACATGAATATAAACAAAAAAAAAATGCATTCCACATTTATCGACATTGATCATTCTTGCGTGGAGAGCTATGAAGGAGTTGAAAGAGTGTGGATGGAGAGTTGGAGGGAGTTGAAAGATGCCAGTACTGGTTGGAGATGCCAAAATTTCTATGCCTTTGCCATTACATTGTGCCCTTTCTCTACATTTGTCATTTTCCAATCCCCAAATGTAGTTGCATGTGAAGAGTAGCTAGGGCAAAGTGTACCTAAGGTGAACTTGAGCTAGGAGGATGTATTTGTGCTACAACTTAGTGTTGTGAGGATGCATATATGCTACAAGAAATTATGTTGCTCAAAGAAGTGTATTACAATTTCCTTAAGGCATCATTCATGGTGTTTTTTGTTATTCTAGTTACAAATAGTATGCATATTATTCTTGTAGCAAGTTTTTGCATTTTTTGATGCACTCTCTAACTATTTCATTTTGAATCCACATTATCATGTTATTGTATTATCTTAAAAATGGTATATGTTGTGGGATGGGCGTTCTCAAAATATAGTATTGATATTCTTTCTATTTAGACAAGAATGAATCTTCAACCAAATGTGTATTAAGATGATCGATAGGATATAGGGTCAGAACTAAGAATTCATTATTTCAATTAGACAAAAATTCCTAGATTTTACAATTGTCAATGCCATTTAACCTCCACAACTTCAACTTGTAGATACTCCTTACAAAGGCATAGACAATCCTGTTCTTTTCACAAATACTTGTGGCCTATCATATCATGAGTAATGATGTAATCTTGTGAATTATTTATTTCTCGTAGATAGAGCACACTTTTCTTTTAAATTGTTATATCGCTTCCAGTAAACTCTTTGTGTATATAACTCTCTATGTAGTAAGTGATGCTATTAAATTAGGAAGATATCCAATGATAACTCACCATAAAGGTTCCTATTTAACATATTATTGCTCATAGTCATTAGACTATACCATTTCCATAATGCATACTGGTAATGAAGATAAATGTTATAAAAAAGTTTATAAAGAAAACTTAGATTTTTTTTATATAAATAAGCTTTATAATTAGCAACTTGAAACCCTTATGATAGTAGGGACTTGAGTTAAGAATGTGATGTGCAAGCAATCTAGGTATTGGAGCTAATGGTTTCTTAATATTAATGGTATTCTTGTTTGTCTTGATCAAAATTATGTTCGAGATTCTTGAGCCTCATTGCAAATCATGGCATGATATTTAAATAATTTCTTTGGCATACCATTTAAATGAAACTCTCAAGAGTGGATGTTGACATACATGCATATGCTTTAGTATTTTTATACAAGCAACAATAGAAACTGTTCTTTTTTGTGTGTGATATTCAGTAGATAGAAATAAAGCCACTGTCAATGACATTTTGTGTGCATTATGTTGATTTCTTAATACTATTTAAATGGATTTTGATAAGGTAGATAGAAAGATGACTTTTCTTCTAAATTCTAAGTTTAATATTGTTCATTGGATGTAATAATGATTAGAAATTGAAAGAACAATTTACATATCTTTCCTAGTCTGAGCTTGATGTCTCTGCCTATGCTACACTAATTATGCTCCAAAAAAATTGTAAAAAAAAACATTTCAAAACACGTGTTATTAGTAAACATTTGACATTTCTTTAGATCAAACATAAACATAAAGAGATAGTTCTATTTTTTTAGTAAATACCTGAAGAAACAGAGTATCTATGGAGACTAAGAATTCATAAGCCCAAGGACGTGGTGTTGAGATTTGTTTTGTATTCACCCCAATTCCTGTTGCATTGCATTATTAAATTTTATTGACTTGTAATAATAATAACCTTATGGATGGCATGCTATTATAAGGAGAAATATAAACAAACCTGTAAATCAAGTCAAGGGCTTCTTTTATTTCCTTTTGAAAATGTACATCTATTCCAAGGAATTCAATATTATCAACCAGGGAAATAAGTTGAGAAACATTGTTTTCAAAAACAATAAAAATGTCTTTTATCTCATTGATAAGTCTCCCACAATGTTGAACATTGGAAGGACATTATTTTAATTTCAAGAACAATTTAAATTTTAGTACTAAAATACTGTAGAAACATATGATTTGAATTGAATTTAATTAATCATAATATAAAAGATGAATATTTTGATAAAAAAAACTATTCATGAAATATAGATCAGTGAATTTGATTTAAAAACTACATAATTGAATTCTAATACCAATATCATAACAACAAGAAAACTTAAATAAAACTATAGCACTATCAAATTTAGGCCTTACAATCACCACCAACTCAACTATAATTATTCTCTTAAAACATTGTCATATTAACATTCAAAATAGCACTAGCTTCTAAACATCCCAACCTAAATTTATTGAAAATAAACTAATTACAGAGACATAAAAGTGAGAAATTAGCTTGCCTTGTAAAGATGCTTTGGAATGGGCTGCAAAAATCATCTTCCCAAAAGGTTAGGTGATAATTGTGAGTCTCCAAAAAATGGATTTCATCTTTAGTAGTCAAGGCCTGATTTACAGATGCATTCAAGCTTTTTCTCTATGTCAATGGCAATGCTTTGCTAGATAGGCGAGCACCATTAATGGACATGGAAGGCTCAGATTTGAGATCCAAACTCAAAGTAGAAGAAAATGTAGAAGAAATAAGATCCATTACAATATTTTGTGTTGTGAGAAAAGAATGTTTGTTTGTCAAGCTTTCCTATAAAAAATTTGATGAGTTGTAACAACAAGAATTTTTAGTGCCATATATAAATTTGATGAGTTGAGATAAAAAGAATCCTAAGTTCAGTATGGAAATTTGATGAGTTGTAGTAACAAGAATTCTTAATACTAAATACAAGTTTGATGATCTATAAAATATTGGTATGAAGAGACTTAATGTCTTCATAGTCTTAATGATGAACATTTATTTCTTGATCATCCCTATAATTACTTGTAAGTCATGATCTAATATTCACTCTTCTTTTGGACCTAAGCTTCTGATACATTATGCTCTCATACAAAAAGGGATCCTCTAAAATTAGAGCTTTATCAGAACTAACAAAACTTTCTTATGAAAAGAATCACAAAAAAAAGGATTAACATCTAAATATGGCCCCAAACACACATGCTCACAAATCACAAGTTAAAGAAACAATTCATATTTATGAAATAGGTAATGAAGATGTTCAACATATCCAAAAATGGCATAATATGCCTATTTCATAGTGTAAGATGCCTATTTTGGAGGAGTCTAATATGGAATATATGGGGTTTCTACAAAGTAAGGTGTTTAAAGATAGTTGTGTCAAACTAAAAATGCATTATTGTTGTTTTAACTTTGTTTTTCTTTTACCTTTTATCTTATTAATTCCAATTTTGAGGTGACATAATAAGAATCTCGCAAACCTATGTGATCAAATAGTTCAGGTAGGAAATCTAGGGTTAGAAAGGTGATTGTACCTTCTTGCTTCTAAGGAAATTATAGAAGGAATTATAACCCAACTGGTAAGCATATTATATCTCTATATTCACATTTTATCCCATTGGTTTCTAATAAGTAGTTTCATCTTCCAATTTTATTTTTGAGTTGTTAGATATGAGGATCCTTTTTAAAATAGGAGAAATTTTGAGGACATTTCTTAATCCTAATTGTTCAATTTTCATGATGCATTTTCCATTAATATTTTTTTCTTAATGGACCCAACTGTTTGATTCCCAACTCTGTAAATGTTAAATCTATTTAATGAAATTTGATAGTGGAAAATTATTCATGATAAATCTATCCTTTTTCAAATTGAACATTGCTATTGATATAGATATATTCTTTGTTCTTAAGAAATGTCCTCCTTTCATTGATAAATATTTGATGGGATTCCTAGTTTGGAAGAAATCTAAAGGGCTTGATTTTTTCATATGACTTTTGTTAAATTTTGTGTTCTATTAGCATGCAAAATTTTAGTTACCTAAATTTTAGTTAACATGAATAGGGATGAATGCAAAGGTGGGATGTTGAAAAGGAATAATGGTGAATTTGAGTGAGGTGAGGTGAAATTCATTTTCCCAAAATTGTTTTGATTTTTCCAACTACTTATGAGTTTAATCGAACATCATATTTAAGCCTTGCTAAACCCACAACAACTAAATTAGTTTCATATGGGTTTTTGGATTTGAGTCATAGATGATAGATCACAAAATTTAGATAGTTCTAATGTAATTACTAGATGAAAAGTAGGTTCTAAAAGACTAATTTGTTCAATAATTCTACAATCTTGAAAACCATATGTGCAGATATAAACATTAAGTACAACATGTCCAATATTTTTGTAGATATACACATTAATTACACCAATTTTCTCTTTCAAAACCATATGTGGAGATATAAACATTAAGTACAATATGTCCAATTTTTTTTTATAGATATACACATTAAGTACACCAAATTTTTTCTTTCAAAACCATAATTGCAAATAAAAATATTAAGAACAACATGTCCAATTTTATTTCAAAGTTTTCTCTCTAATGTCAATGTGTATGTTGAAATGGTTATCAATTATAGATCTAGCAAGTACAACCAATTCAATAAGGGTACAAGAAATAATTATTCTTGTGAAGAAGGATCATGTCAAATACTACAAGGGAATTTGATCAAAATAGTGAGACAATTACTAGATTGTTGCCTAACTTTTAAAAAGAAGGTGATGACAAATGTTATTGTCCTTACAAGAGGTTTAATGACTTAAAGAAAAGAAGAAACAAAATCAAAACAACTAAGAGACATTGTAGGGAGAATGGTCACATTGAAGGGAATTTTGATTATCATCCATTGGTAAGTTTGTTATATTGATTTTGCAATTAATATACATATGAACCATGGAAGGCAGTTTGATTATCACCATTTTCTGTATAGGTTGATCTACCTAGGGTAGTACGTGATATGGACTACCACATCTCAAAGGAACATGGAGGTGTGAGTAATGGAGTTGAAGATCATGATCCCATGGAAGACGATGATCATGCACTAGAAAAGAAATCTAAAGATGATGGTACAAATGTATTAATCGATGACACATTTGGTACTAGTGTTGTTGCTAATGTTGATGATGATTATGATGAGGATGACATTGAGGTTGTCCATGATATACCTCTATTTGAGAAGGAAAACATGACCCTTTACGAAGGATCCCAATCAACTCTTCTCTCTGTTGTATTGTTGTTGGTGAATTTGAAGGTTATGAATGGTTTATCGAACATAACAATGTCACGTATGCTAAGGTTTGTCATATACATCATTATAGTCTATAAAAGGTGAAACATGTACCAGTAAGATTTTTTATACTAACAATTTATATTGTTTTTTTATATTGATAGGTGACTTTTGTTACCACCTTCAAATGTTCTTCCTCACTCATAGTGAGAATTATGTGCCACTATGAGACATGTAAGAATGGAGTATCAAGCAATAGATGCTTATCTTGAAGATCATTTTATTTATCATAAAGATGGTATCATATTTTTATTTCATTTCTAGATCAAATTTCCTTTGATCAATTTCTTCAAGTAAATTAAAAGGTAGATTCAATTCATATTTGAATCTAACAATTTTTTTCTTTTCTTAAAAGTGGAATTTACAAACTAAAGAGTTAAAGGATAGATTAATCGATGCCATGACAACACTTTTTGGACCCAACATCTTTCAACAACTTAGGCTCCTTGAGAAAGAGGACCAATCTTTAAAGTATATTAGGTACAACTATAGGACCCAAATGGAACACTGTTGAGATAATGAGTGTACATTTCATAATATTGTTATATTGTATCTAAGAGCACCTAGATGGATGTGCAACATGTAAAGATTCCCATGGGATATACTTGATGAGTTGTATTGTAACATTGTGATAATGTTTCATGTAATTATTTAAAATTGGAGAAAAGAATTAAAATTCTAATATTAAATATGTGGTCAAGGGGTTAGGTAGCACATGGTTTATGTAATACCACTTGGTGGTTTGAAGGACTTACTACTATATAATCAGCCACAAGGGTAGTTGTTGTGTGAGAAGAGGAGAAGATAGAAGGCAAAAGGGAAAAAGTCAAGTGGGACAAGACTTGATAGATTAGCTAAGGGAGCATTTGTTAAAGTTAGAAGCATGGCATGGATGTGTGGATTCATGCATGTTTATATAGATTTCTCGGTGGTGGCTATGGCTTTGAAGGCTTCCAAGGTTGTATTGCAATGGTATTTTTGCTAAATAATATATGGTGATGGATGCTTTTGGAGACTAGGTTTTTCCCTCAATGAGGATTTCCTAGGGTATATCTTGTGTCACAATTTTGTGGGTATGTTGTCTATTCTTTCGCATGTGGATTTCAATTGCATATTTATTTAGATCTATTATGGGTTATGTGGAAACAGTTATATTCTTTGTTGCAAGTTTCCTTATAAGTGGTATCAGAGCTATGGCTTTATTATTGTAACCTTAGATTGGATCCATAGGAATGCATGAGAAGATAAAAGAAAGGGCTAGATATATGAGTTGTTTATTGCAAATCTAAGGATTTTGGGTTTGTTGTTATGATGGGATGTTGGTAGATTTTGGGCATGTGAAATTGTTGGACAAAAGGGTTTTTCAAATGTTTCTTTTAATTGAGGTTTTTAGGGGGGAGCTTTCGAAAATGATCTCCTAGTTAAAAACAGACCTCACCATTAGATTCGGGTTGATCTTTCCATAAATGTTGATATATAATATGCCCTAGTTTGGCCATGTTTAGAGGAAATGAAAGAGTTTTTTAGTTTCAGCCCATGATAACCATCAAATTTAATCCCGTTGGATTTTAAAAAAAAAAAAATTGTAGTGAAAATGGTAAAAAGACTGTCTTAGTAAAATGACCATAACTTTCTCTCAGGTTATCAGATTTCAGACTTCTTATAGGTGTTGGAAAGCTAATTTAGAGCACTACAACCTTGTGTAGGTTTCATTCTATGATTTTGATATTATGTTAGGTTTTAAGAGCCCAAAAGTAAGATGTTATTTATTTTGAGCACAGATTAGGGCATAACTTGGGCATATGGAGTCAAATTTTGAACTTCGAGTAGTCAATGGAAAGCTCTTAGAGAGCTCTACACATTGGTTCAAATTTGGTGTAGGTTTGGCATGGTTTATTTGGTGATATATTAATCTAAATAGTTTATGATATATATTGACTATGGTAGCATTGTGAGTTTATGATATTGTATGTTTGAAGCTTTTAGATTTGATGTCATTGTATACTCAATTTATATTTTAGATTGGTCTCATGATGATATGGTTATCAGTGTTTGGTTTGGATATGCATGATGACTTGTTGGGTATACAAGTTGTGCAGTGTTGTAAACAGTCTATACTTACATGTTGCACTTATGGCTTGGTTATGGGTTATTTTTGCCCATTGGTCTTTCATTGTTGATGCATATTCAGATTAGTGACTTGGATTTGGGTCATCTATGCCCTAAGTCACATGATTTGCTAATTTTTCTTTATATAGAAGGGATGAGATATTGTTACCAGGTATAGTCATAGTGGAGGATTGTGGTTGACTATTTTATGCTGACGGGTTGGACATATTGAGTGTTAGTTGCTTGACTCATGGATGTGATCATGGTACCATTGATTTTGGCATGACATGATTGGATATACAAGTATATCCTTGATGTTCATTGGCTTGAATTCCTGATTTGGTTATGGTGGTATATCTTCTTGGTTGAAGATCATGGTTATTTGGTTTCTTTTGAGGAGCTCATGAAGTGCACTTTGAGTTCTTTAATGGTTTGATGCCTTGATTAATTCTCATGGTTAGAGGATGGTTTTATTTCATCATGATTCATGGATAGCTTGGATACACGGTTTGGTGAGACCTTGTAGTAATGATGGAGTCATAGTGTAGGATTAGTTCCTAGTTTGGTTTGCATCTTCTTAGTTTGGAGATCTTAGTTTCACTTGGTATTGACACTTTGGTTGTGAGTGTAGAACTAGAGGATCTTCATGTAGGAGATGGATTTTATAATGCCATAGGAGAATTTGTACCATGTTTGAGTGAGAATTTTTTGGCATTGTTATTTATTGAGGGTTTGCAAAGGTTTGTCTTAGATCTTGTTGCTGAAAAAGTGTCTTTGACATTTGTATGGTGCACTTGTTATCTTCATGGTGTTTGAAGATGGTCAGATCTTGAGAACTCATGGGGTTCTTGGTTATCTTCATGGTGTATGGAGATGGTTTTCTTCATGGTGTGTGGAGATGGTTGCATCTTGAGGACTCATAGGTTCTTAGTAAAGGTGTGGTTTATGCTTTCATTTGGCATGTTATCCTTGGTGTGAGGATGGTTTCATTACTATGTCATGGTATACTCTTGATACACATTTATAGTTGTGACATGTTATAGTATGTTCATATGGAGCATGTTATCTCTCTTTTGGTTTTAGATCATATTGTCATGTTTATGTTCATGAGGCCATGGTTGGAACTTTGACATTGATCTTGGTTTAGTTTCTTGGTATTGAGTACACTAATCATGAGCTAGATACTTCATGATATTATTATTGCATTTGAAGTTAGCATGGATTGATTGGTTACAGGTGCTCATGGATACTTAGAGACAATGGTGATGCTGATTTCTCTTGGATTAGAGAAGTATTTGTTGGGACAGTTGATGATTTCAGCAGGAAGTCTGAGGGGCATTCACCTGATATGGACTTGAGAGGATATTTTTCTTAGATAAGTCTTGGTTGGAGACTTGGATATCTTGATGAGAATTCTTATTCCCCACTCTTGGTCTACTCAGTGGTTTGCTATTTGAGAGGCATAGCCCATTATTTCTCTCAGGTGCATTTTATTTATGCTTATCTTTCATGGATATGGATCTTGAGCTATAGTACATGAGTTAGTTCTAGAGGGTCCATTTGAGAGATGGTTTAGCATTGATTATTTCCATTTGTATATGTTGTTATGCTGGTTGATTTTGGTAGATGGTTTTATATTGGGCATATTCCTTGGTTTAGAAATGGTTTATGAGTTTGATCTTCTTGTGAGAGGCTTACATCCATGATTAGTTATATGGTATGGTTTGGGTGTTGTTGAGGCTTCTTGTTGGGGTTTGATGAAGGAGATCATACTTGCATAGTTTACATCTAGAGGTGTGTGTAGAAGGACATGATATAGGTCATGATTTGCATGGTTTCTCTTGGTCTTAGTTATCTTCTTGGATGTTCGATTTTTGTTTACATTGGATTTGAGATTGGTTAGAGATTGTGATTACCGATTTGTGCTCATGTATGTCATGTGAGAGATGACATGGTTATTTCTTTATCACTTTCCTCTATTGGTTGTGGAGAGCCTGGGAGACTGTTGGAGACTTGTTATGAGAATTATTCTTGCAGGATATTAGTTTATGTATTGTGGATGTCCTTGAGACTACATGGATTCACTTCTTTGAGATGTTGTGAGTGGATTGGTTATAGATTTGACATTATCTTTTGCAATAAGAGCTTCATGACATATATGTGGTAGGTATTACTCTTGAGGCTTATTATTGTAGGTTATAGATTGGATATGTTGATGGTGTGAGATTCACTTGGTATACCTTTCTAGGTATGGATAGTTGGATAGATTTGGCACTTGATGTGGGTGCTATTTCAGCTATGGATATTTTGACAACTATGAATACATGTGATTACCTTTGGATTAGATTTTTTGTGCTTGGCATTTCACTTGGTATAGGATTTCATGATCTTCTAATGCAAAAAGTTGGATGGCTTTATGTATGTCCAATGGAAGTGGCATAATAGGAGGTGAGATTATTCATGTTTGAGATGTTGGATACTTTGATTTTGTTGCAGGTAACAGGATGGAGCACTTGGTGTACTTTGATCTATGATGATGGATGTACTGAGAGGGATTGTTCCCTTGTTCATTTATGTGGCTTTGGATTGACCCTATGCAATTTATACAACAAGTGAGAGATTATTGAGATAATGGGTGTTGCACACATTGCATAACATTATTATATTGTATCTAGGAGCACCTAGATGGATGTGAAACATGTAAAGATTCATATGAGATATACTTGATGAGTTGTTTTGTAGCATTGTGATAATATTTCATGTAATTATTTAATATTGGGGAAAAGAATTAAAATTCCAATATTGAATGTGGGATCAAGGGGTTAGGTAGCACATGGTTTATGTAATATCACATGGTTGTTTTGTGAGACTTGCTACTATATAAGTAGCCACAAGGGTAGTTGTTGTGTGAGAAGAGGAGAATATAGAAGGCAAAAGGGAAAAAGTTGAGTAAGACAAGGCTTGATAGGTTAGCCAAGGGAGCATTTGTGAAGGTTGGAAGTATGGCATGGGATGTGTGGATTCATGCTTGTTCACATAGATTTTTCAATGATGACTATGGATTTGAAGGCTTCCATGGTTGTATTTCAATGGTATTTTTGCTAAATAATACATGGTGATGGATGCTTTTGGAGGCTAGGTTTTTCCCTCAATGAGGGTTTTCCAAGGTATATCTTGTGTCACAATTTTGTGGGTATATTGTCTATTCTCTTGTATGTGGATTTCAATTTCATATTTATTTCATATCTATTATGGGTTATGTGGAAACAGTTATATTCTTTGTTGCAAGTTTCCTTACAAACACAACCCTTATTATTCCTATTATCGAGTGGGAGAATCTTAAAAAGGATATCACTGAGAATAGCACAAGACATGGTGGAGAAATAGTACCACCCAAGGAAAGGAGGTATGTTATAATATTAAGAATTAAATTATGTACTAATTACTCTTAATACTTATGTGATCTAACATATTTCAAACTTCACATAGGTTGTGTGAGACATCAAAGGCAACTGAAGCAAGAAAATAGAAGCACAGACAATACAAGATTAACTCGGGTGGATATTTAAACCTTGATACATGAATTGTAAGTATATGTAAATAAAAAATTATATGCAAATATCTATAAATTGTAAAAAAATTGGTCTTGATGAAATTGATTAAAAAAAATTCATGATACCAATAAAAAATGTAGGCCTTAGATGTTAAAAAACCTACTTCTAAAGAGGAAAAGAAAATAGCCTGAGGACAAGGCTATACAACCATGGCTAAATGACTTTCAGCAATGAGTGCACAAGGTTCTTTTATTGGATCTATTGATGAGGTAAATAAGTCAATTGATTTTTATTTCAAATTGAATACTTTAACAATTACCACCTCCAATTCAACAACCTACTCTAATGCCACCACCTACAAATCCTAGACCTCAAAAGCAAACATAGTTACCTACACAACCTCAGCCAAACCCAAATAGCCAACAACCATAGCAGCCCATGTATAGTGTTGATGCCCAGCAGTATCATGCTTACACTTTGGGTGTTGCAGATATACATCTGAGATCTGGTACAAATTTACTAGCACCTAAGCCACCTTTTATAACTGAAATACCAAACTCTCCTATAGAATTAGAACTCTCAGTTGCTGAAATAGTTGACCCAACCAATGTTACCATGTCAACCCAAGCTCAACTAGTAATGGAACTTCCTTTTTCAAAAAAGCTTATACAAAAGAAACCTAAACAAACAGAGGAACAACCTTTTAATATTGTTGATCAACTAAAAAACATACATATCTAAATACCCCTATTTCAAGCCATTAAGGATGTTCCAATTTATGGAAAAGCCATTAGAGAAGCTTGCCTAAGGAAGCCTAGAAGGATGAAAAAGGACCCCACCACAATCCATGTTGTGAGACAATTGGCTGACATCATGTTAGGGAAATTGATCACACCAAAATATTCTGATTTAGGAAGTTTAGTAGTGAATGTCAGTATAAATGGTCAGTTTGTTAAAAATGCTTTAATAGATCTTGGAGCTGTTGTAAATGTCATGACCAAGGATACTATGAAGAAATTGAAAATAGAAGGACTAAGGGCTACACCAACAATTCTGCAACTTGCAAATAATTCTACTATCACCCTTGATGGGATGATAAAAAACATAGTTGTAACCTTACATTCTCTAGAGTGTCCTGCAGACTTCATGATTTTATCCCCCAAAGTGAATCTATATGGTTACCCTATCATCCTAGGTCGACGATGGTTAGCCACAAATGATGCAAATATAAGTTGCAGATCAAGCAATATGACTATCTCAAAAAGGCCAAGCAACAAAGAAAATTGATTTATACCCTCCATCCCAACCATTACTAGATTTGATCACATCTATTTGGCCAGATTTAAGGGATGAAGAAGAAGATTTAAATTCTATAGTATAGCTCATGATGTTACATAGATAGTATTTTCTAAAACTATAAGAGGAAGATTCAGTACTTCAGAGTATCCTTACTAATAGTTGTATGGTAGAAAAAAAATGTATCTAAAAGTCTTGTGTTGGAATTAATCACATATGAAGAATGCAATAATAATTGTACTTTGCTCAAAGAACCTGATATTCTTTATCCACTCTTACCGTGTGAATTAGAAGCAAGTCCAATCTTTGAAGCTACTATGATAGAGTCCACCACTATTGTTGTAATGCCCCACCAAGGGATCCAAAGAATTAACCTAAAGTTTACTAAGTTTGGTAGCATTTTTTTTTTTAAATCATGAAAGTAAAAACCATCTACATCATACATATGATAATGGAAGCAATATCAATATCCAACTGAAAGTAAACATGAACATACATACATAACTGGTTACATTCTTAAGGATCCCTTAATGTTGAATCACATCTAAATTAACTATTAATGAATCCATCTAATACTACATCCACATGAAATAATAATGAAAAGTCCAACGTTCTTAAATTACATTTTTGATTGCTCAATCATCCATTGTACATGCCACAGGGTATGAAAGGCTTAAAAGAATATACATGTGTAGAAATAAAATACATCATACTATTCTAAATCCATGATGCAATAAAGTAAATGTAATCACATGTCATACATGATGCATCATCATAAAAGATAACAATATACCATCAAACATAATTATCTAAGTGCATGGTTCCTCCCAACCGTAAATAGCATCCTTAGACCATCATGGGCCCTAGCCATTCCTCCATGAGTAACATTCCAATTCATCGAAGAGATCATCAGTATTAACATAGTAGGAATGTCACTCCTAAATCATACTACCTCATACACAGAAAATAAATCTAACATGCAAAGTAAAGCATAAGATAACATCATCTAACATATGCAAATCATCAATGTAAGGATACGTGTCCACCATCATAAAGAATGCATCAGCCACAATGTCTCAAATAGATCTCAAATGATAAGAGTGGAAAAGCACTACCACCCAACCACGTGAAACTTAAATGGTCCACTCCCACCATGCTGAGGAGATAATCTCAAGTCCCAACTAGGTTATCAAATCACATAACACAAGTACTCTCTAAGTCCAGGAATCCTAAAAGTATACTAACTCAAAGGTTCCAATCACAAACCGACATCTAATCCTAGAGGCACACAAAGACATGTAGGAAACCTACTATGCAAGCAGGAAAGTGTCATCGCATGGATCACGCTAGAGTTACCCTAGTAGTCTCCCAATAGACCCCGACCCCCTAGTGATCCCTATGCGGCCAGTAGTATCCCCTCATATAGACAAGGCATACTACGGAATGCAAGGTCACAACCAAGCATTCTCTCTACTCCCATCCTAGTCTGTACTAGCACTCGAGGCATGGGCGAGAAATTTTTTTTTATCTTATTAGTTTCATTTAAGTCAGTATTAGGTGTGAATGTTTTCACTTATTAAGACAACTTACAATGAGTTACCCTAGTAGCCTCTTGGGGCCCTGGCCCCCATTGCAAGCCACTTCTCGTCACTACAAGTAGATAATCTACCCTAAGCTCATGGAATCATAAATCACAAAATACCAAAAGATAATCCACAATATATACATCAAATCTCCATGAGCAAAAGAAAAGCATGATAGATAATCATGACCACAACAGTTCTCTGATAATCACAATATTCATTGGTTCTCAATAAGCAACCAAAAAGTATCTCAATGTAATATTGGTCGAAGACTCCAAAATGGTTGAGTCAAAACATGTCACAACATGACATCATCAAGATCAATTAACAATTCAATCCCATCAAAGTAACTGGAAAGTAACCCAAGTATAACTGATCGATAACGTATAAAAAAGGTTACATATATCACAACTTAAACAAGAAGACTGAAGACAATATCAAACAGCATGCCATCACATAACCATGGTTGATTTTATAAAGATTAGAATCAAAATACATCATCATGACATCACAATCATAACCCCCGAGCCTCTGGTAGACGTCCTATAACTAGTCAACAAACTAGTCAACCCAAACCCAAAACAAGAAGCATAAAGAAAACACAATGCAAGCACATGTTTTGGTTTGCTAAAATTTCATAATTGAATTAAGTGTGGAGGTCTCAATTTTCATTTTCAAATTTAGATATCAAGTGGAGAAATTTGTACGTTTACCTTACCCATGCATTATTTTGATGGATTTAAGCTTTTCCGTCTAACTCTTAGAATTCAACTTCCTAAATGTTCTAGGAATATACATTATACTTTATTTTGATAATGAATTGCTGTTTTCAAATAACTTAATTTCTTCTCTTGAAAATCCCAAAATGATAACTTAAAATTTCACTTATAACATTCCCATTAACCTTAGTTAGATTAAATTCCAATTACGTAAATGGATTAATTTAAAACTATATATTATTTATTTATAAATCTTTGGATATTAAAAAATTCATTAATTATATATATATATATATATATATATAAACATATAACAATCTTTAATATTTAAAATTAATAATCACACATGAAATAATGTATATTAATATTTAACAACATGCATATGTTAATAAAGCTGAATTTTTCAGTTATAACATCCGATGGTGATCTTAATTAAATTGCAATACCGTGTGTGGTTTTTAGAATAACAGTGTGACCTCATACCTGTATATATGTATGTATATGTATATGTATATGTATATGTATATGTATATGTATATGTATATGTATATGTATATGTATATGTATGCATATGCATATGATGCATATATATATATATATATATATATATATATATACCAGACATAATTCTAAATGATATGCAAAAATTATTTAGAAAAAGGATTGCAGTGTATTTTCCATTATTTATCTATTCCCTTGAAAAGATTTACCTGCATCATTTGACCCTAGCCTATTAATTTTCTCGGATCGACACATGTAGGGTTTTCATACGGAACATTTAAACATCCATGACAAAATTGTCTATAACTAGAACATTCACACATAGATTCCTCAAAAAACATTCAAAAGACACGAAGAAGACAGGAAGTGCAAGAAGCGAAGTATCACATGCAAAAATCACAAGTGTCTACCTAGACACTGATGCTAATTCACTTCTCTTCAAAATCCTCAGAGCAAGCTCCTTCCTTCTCCAACATTTCTTGGTCCTCCTGACACTCCCCCTAAGCTTCTAGGAGTGCCTAAATATAAAGAACTCTCAAGAAGCACCTAGAATGTCTCTAGAAACAACTAGAAGGTGTTGACAACTAAGCATGATTCTTTTCCAACCTTCTAGATGAGTCACAAGGTTGTAGACACCATGTGCTTAATTTGTGTGCTAACTCCTGTGTTGTTGACATATGTGGAATCAAGAGGTGTGTTTACTCCTAGGCAAGCTTATAACTTTTATTTTAATTCTTTTATTACTTTTATTATTATTATTTATTTATTACTTTATTATTATTAATTTCAATTTCTTTTATTTAATTCTTTTCTCAATTAATTCCCCATTTAATTAATTATAATCAAAATATATAAAGGTCATGATATTATATTAATTTTTTCCCAAATATTTAAATTATTAATTAAATCTTTTAATTTTAGACTTAATTAATAGAAAATTCACCATAGACCTCCAAGATAAAATATGAAAACCCATCATAGAACAATCCATACAAAATCAGTCTAAAGGGTTAAAAATCATGAATTATGTCATCCGACACATTCGAAAGGTAAAATATCTCGGATACTTGTGCTACCTCACTAGGACAAATGGTTTAGGGGTTTAGGATTTGGAACTGAGAATTTATCTCCCTCCTCTTACCATTGAGATAGTGTGATAGGGTTCGCTCATCCTGGCAATTCACAGAAGTCGATACCCAGTACCTATAACTTACATAAAAACCATGCATGTACATACAATATACATATATACTAAGCTAAATAGGCAATGCTAGGAAGTGGTGCATCATGTAGATCCCAACTAGCAGGTGACTACGACTCCCTTCCTTAACCACATTAGAAATGACATACCTAAGAAACAAATACACACACCATACACATGCAAGTATGGGGTAAGTATCCATAATAAAACACATGTGATAATAAACCATCTAACTAATCATCATCTATAACTAGAAATAATGTAATAATCCTCATGCATATATGAAATGTAGAGTCCAAGTAATCTCATCCTACATCAACTGAATTCATAGCATAATATCTGATAGTCTCAAAACAATACTACTAACCATCATCATAAACTAGTCTAACATAGTCTGACAATAATAGCAACAATGTGTCCAGAAAAATGTGAATGAGGGTAGGCACTACAACTATTGAACTGACTAAAGGACATAATCTCCATGTTAATCCCAAATTAACACCCACACAAATGGACCAGTTAAAAGAACTACTTCAAATGCATGAAAAGACCTTTTCTTGGGACTATAGTGATATGAAAGGGTTGAGTCCTACACTATACACCCATGGGATATAAATCAATGAAGGTTGCCTACCACTCTGTCAACCCCAGAGAAGGATAAATCCAAGCCTTAGAGAGTTAGTTAAAACTGAATTCCAAAAATTGCTTGACGTTGGTTTTATTTATCCTATATCTGATAGTAGATGGGTGTCACCCCTAGTCATAGTGCCTAAAAAAGGAGGAAATTAGAGAATTTGTGTAGATTATAGAGAGTTGAACAAAGCTACCAAAAAGGATCACTTTCCTTTACCATTTATAGACCAAGTTCTGGACACTCTAGCTAGAAAGAAGTAGTTTTCTTTTCTATATGGGTATAGTGGTTATAACTAAATCAGTATTGCTCCTAAAGATCAAGACAAAACCACATTTACATGTCCATGGGGTACTTTTGCATACTTTGTTTTACCAATTGATCTATGTAATGCCCCTACAACATTCCCACAAGCAGTTATTAGCATATTTGCTTATATATCACATGATTGTATGGAAATATACATGGATGACTTCACAACATTTGGAGTCACTTTTGAGGAAGCAATGGTGAATCTTGAAAAGGTTTTGGTAAGTTTTCAAGAACATAATTTGGCACTTAATAGTGAAAAGTGTTTCATGCTCATGTAGGAAGGTGTGGTACTTGGTCATTTCATATCAGCTGCAGAAATACAAGTGGATCTAGCTAAGATAGAGGTAATTCAAACATTGCCCATACCTAAAAAATCAAAAGATGTAA
Source organism: Cupressus sempervirens (assembly GCA_028749045.1). NCBI lineage: Eukaryota > Viridiplantae > Streptophyta > Pinopsida > Cupressales > Cupressaceae > Cupressus > Cupressus sempervirens. The sequence goes on from CM053785.1 coordinate 410,064,146, forward strand.
GATCTTTTCTAGTCATATTGGATATTAAAAACATTTTATAAAAGATTCACCAAAATAGCTAGTCCCTTGTATAAGTTACTCACAAAAGAAGCTAAATTTAGTTGGACCTCTAAATCTGATGAAGCCTTCCTACAGCTTAAGAAACTTTTGACTACAGCCCTAGTTTTACAAGGTCCTAATTGGAATTTACCTTTTCACATATATATAGATGCCTCTGATTATACCATAGGTGTAGTCCTAGCACAACAATCTCAAAATCTTGAAAATGCAATATATTATATCAGTAAGATCAGCAAGAGCCTTCATGGACCAGAACTAAACTACACAGTGACAGAAAAAGAATTGCTAGTAGTAGTTTATGCCCTGAACAAATTTTGGCACTACATAACTAACTATTCCATATTTGTTCATACTAATCATGCAACAATTAAATATCTCATGAATAAACCTACTATAACTGGCAGATTAGCAAGATGGTTACTGTTGTTGCAAGAATTTGATATAACTATTGTTGATAAGCCTGAAAAAGCCAATGTTGTAGCTGATTATTTATCAAGAACCCATCATGATGATACTGACACTACTTTGGTAGATGATGCATTTCTGGATGAGCATTTATTTCATATTGTTGTTCAAACTCTATGGTATGTAGACATTGCTAACTATATTGTAGCCAATAAAATACCAAAACATTTTTCTTACAAAGAAAAGAAGCTACTTGTAGAGAAAAGTTTCCATTTCTTCTAGATAGATAACCTCTTGTTTTACACTGGACCTGATCACGTTATGAGAAGATGTGTGCAAGAAGATGAGACATATGACATTCTGCATGCATGTCATAATGAACCATGTGGAGGACACTTTTCGGCAAAAAGAACAGCCTTGAAAATCTTGATAACTAGTTATTATTGGCCTACACTTCACAAAGATGTAGCCAACTATACAAGGAAGTGTGACAAGTGTCAAAGGATGGGCCGACCAACAAGAATAGATGAAATGCCTCTTAATCCTCAGATGGTGTTAACTCCATTTGACAAATGGGGCATGGACTTCATTGATCCAATTGATCCTCCATCTAATGGGAAATCCTATATTCTTGTGTGCACTGATTACCTGACAAAGCATGCTTGTGATAAAAAAGTTGTTGAATTTCTAAATGAAGAAATTTTTACTCACTATGGTGTACCCAAAGAGCTAGTCATTGACCAAGGTGCGCAATTTACCTCTAATCTAATCTCAGAGTTGATGAAATAGTATAACATCAAGCACTAAAAATTCAGTCCTTATCACCCTCACGCTAATGGACAAGCAGAGGTTACAAACTGTGAACTGGAGAACATCTTAACGAAAAAAGTTGATCTACATTGTAGGGATTGGACTAGTAGATTACAAGAATTTTTTTGGGCTTATAGAACAACCTGGAAGACTACTATAGGATTTACACCATTTGAGCTCCTGTATGGAAAGGTTACAATACTTCCAATTGAATTTGAACATAAAACTCTAAGGATAGCATTGGTATTGGATATTGAACTTTCTATAACACAAAGAGAACGTCTTCTACATCTCAATTCTCTGGATGAAATGTAAAAAACTACTTTGGAACACACTGAACTAATACAAAAACAAAGGAAACAATGGCATGACTCTCATATTATCAGTAAACAATTTCAATTTGGTGACTGGGCACTACTATATGATTCCAAATTTAAAGATATGCTAGGGAAGATGCAGACAAGATGGTTGCGACCATATGAAATTAATCATGTCTTTGATAATGGAGTTGTTCAACTAACTACCTTTGATCTAGTACCTTTCAAATTATTTGTCAATGGTTAGAGACTCAAATTATATAAACGACCCCAAACCACAGAGGACCTCCTGCAGCAATTTTAGTGACTAGATTTAAATATACATTAGGTAACTCTTCCTGTAGCTGAAGGTGTCAACCTTCCAACTGCCACTCTTCAACATTAGTTTCTTTGTGCATGCTCATAATAAAGACTTTATGTTCACATAAATTTCACTTTTTCACTCAATTTCTCCTTCCATCTCATCTCATTTCTTTATCTTCCATCCACCCACTTTCCATGTCATCAATTTATCATGTTTTCAATAAACCCCGTGAGATGCTGATGAACACTACCAATGCTAATATCACTTCCGCCACCTATTTTTTGGTACGTGCAATGTTCAGTTGACAGATATAACATTTTCAAATTATTATTCACTTATATTTCACATATTTTGTTAATTATATTTAATACTACATAATTTATATGATGGTGGCATTATACCAATCCCTTACCTGTACTAGGTCTAGCAAGTGTGGACACTTGTCCATATTTAGCAAGGGGTAGGGAAGGTCACTAATATTCAATGGAATTTTTATTTATCTATAAATAATTTTCCAAATCTTTGTATTTCATTCATTAATGGAATTTAATTGCCATAAGTACACAAGTGAGGTGTTGTACACCTTATTTTTGAATGATTTTCTATGTCAAGCTATGATGTGACTTGTGTTTAAATTGTATGTGATCTGAACCCCATTTTCAGACGATTCTTACACATATTCATGATTTACCTTCATCTAAGCCATATTATTGTGCATAAAAATGTGTTATGACATCAATTGCTTGTTAAAACAAAGAAGTGTGAGTTGAGTCTATAAAATAATGAAGTAGCTTGAATTCAAAAGGGGAAAATAGAGAAAGCAAAGAAATTGTTAAGAAAATGGGTGGACAGTTGCAGAGGAGAGAACCAGTGGAACATACTGTGTTGCTCTCAGGTGCAGAAGCCATGAGAAGGTTTAATGCATGTAGATGGCTAGGGTATTTCTTGAGTTTGACTGCATATGATGAAGAGGTGGCCATAGAATTCACAAGGACATTTGATGAAGGTGAAGCTTCCGTTTGGGGTTTAACGGTGATTGCAATAGAGGAATGCATTGCTAAAGTAACAGGGTTGCTTGTAGTTGGAGAACATTACCCCAACACACATGATGCAAGGTCAACAAAAGCTCAATTTACTAGACCGACTAATCCTCAAATGGACATTACAAAGCAAGGTTGCAAGAGAATGTCACTGCCGCCTCCATACAATGAATTAGCCATGAATATTATCAAGTATTTTACATGGGAAGGTATATTCTCATACTTGCATGCACATCATTTCAAATTACTTAGTTGTGTAAGGCATAATCTTGCAATAAACATTCCAAATTTCTTGTATAATATGCTCTATATTAGTGACAAAGAAACTCAAAAAGGAAAAGATAATTATGTTACCCATCATGCCCTAATGAAGTTAGTGATAGAGAGGTCACTTAGGGATGTGTCTCCCATGACATGAGATGAATTTGTGCAAGCCAAAACTCTGCAACCCCAAGCTGCCCATAGTGAACAGCCTAGTGAGGAAAATGTCCCGACCGATGAGCCTACTAAATAAAATACCCAAGAGGCTGAAGCTAAAAATACCCAAGAAAATGTGCAAGAAACTATCCCTGTTCAAGAAACCGTGCCTTCACCTGTGTAAGTGTCATGAGCCCAAATTTAAGGATATATGAATATTCGAATAACATATTATACAATGATAATAATTAAGAATAATAATATTATAATCCATTATAATAGTGATATATTTGACAATGTAAAACAATATATAAGATTATAGCATAATTGTAATGTAAAATATTATATTAAATAACAAATAAATAATTTGATTATAAATGATATAAAACACTAATAATAATTTTATAACGTACCTACATTGGATAATATTATAATATAATTGAGAATTACATATTATTATAAATAATATACAAAGAAATATACTACGTAATAGTATTATGAATAATTATATTATTAATATATTATATAATATGTTATATGTTATAATTACATTATAAATCTATAGCTAATAGTATATCTAAACTATTATCACATTGATAACTAAAGGTAATGAATTGATTAACTAATTTAATATAACAATGTACTGTATTATGATCTAATAATATAGTTAATATAATCAGTTTAATACTAATGCAAATAAATCATTATACTAATAGCTATTAGATAAAATAATTGTCAAGGAGAGGTGCCCGTTGCTTAAAGAAAGGTTTGATACCTAAAATTAATATTTTTTTTTGGATTCTTTTGTAGGATAAGATCTTGACACTAGATAATTTAATGAAGAAAGGATGCATTGTTATTAATAGGTGTATTCTCTGCAAGAATGATTGTGAATCTATCACATCATTTGTAGATTATTATTCATTGACCTCCATTCTAATATTAAATGAGTTGATATTTGAAATCAAACAAGTCGGCATTTCATTAATTAGAATGATTCTTCAATATTACATAATTATATTAAATGTATTAATATCTGCCCTTGTATATACGTATCTTAATACATCTATATTGCCCTATTCTTGTATCATATTTTAAGAAGGAATCCTGTAATTATAATTGGATAAAATATAATAATAAGTCATATGCTATTATTGATTGTTCACAAAAGAAATAATATTGATACACTATATGAATAAATATTAATTATTTATATTATTCATAATAATAATAATTATAAACATTATTAATTATATACATTAATGAATAAATACAATTATTAAAATATGTTAAATAATATAATATATTATTAAAATAAATAACAATCTATTATTGATATAATAATAATATGTTATCGACGTGGTAACTGATAAAATAATAAGGTCAAACTAATAAATAAAAATTAAAATATAATGTTAATAATGTTTATTATCATATTATGATAATGCATAACATATTAACCTGAGCATTAAATATAATTAATAATCTAAATATATTATTATGTGGTATATACAAAAATATTAATATTCATATTATAATAAGAAATATAATTAAAATAATCATATTAATACAATTATGAAAAGACACAATTTTCCATATTTCGACTATATTAAGGAGTATTGAATCTCACAAATGAAAATAGAAAAGGCATCAAAAGAAAATAAGCAAAAAATATGTAAAGTCAGAATTATAATCTAATGTCCTAACCAAGGACATTACAGTAAGAGACCTCGAAACCTACTTCTAGCAGAGCCAAGAGGAAACAAAAACTGCAAGAAGAAATCTCTATTCAGGAAAAGGAAGAGCCAAACCCTACAATTGTGAGACAAAAGAGAACAAAGAAAAGTCCTATAGAAACTACTCCTACAATAGAGACACCCAAAGGGGAAGGTAGGCAAAAGGCTGTGATGCAAGAAGAAACCCCCGTAAGGAGAAGCCCTAGGATGAGAGGGTAAGTTTCTAAAGATTCTACTTTGTCCAAAACATCTACTAAGGAATACCATGTGTAAATTGTCTCTGATCACTCTCCTCCCCATCCTAAGATTACAAGCATTCTTGAAAATCCTATGGGGAATGTGGGGATGAAATCAAAGAAAATCTAGACGATACCCTAGAAGACCAACCAGGAACTTCAAGTTGTAGGGATGAAACAATTCTTGAATATGTTGATCCAAACACTGCCCTAGTTCCCCATAAATCAACATGGATTATTGGTTTTGTAGAACATTTATGGAAGGAACAAAGAAAGAGGAAAATAAATCATGAAGAAGACAATAGTTCTATCACACTGCAGAAACTCCTTTTTTAGTTGTATGGACAACATCTATTTTCTGAGGCCTTGTGAAAAGAAGAGAAGAAAAAGATGAATAAAATCATAGCATCTCAAGGTGAAGAAATTGTAGATTTAAAGGAACAATTAGCAATTCAAAAGCAATGAATGGATCATGCCTTCAAGTTGGTTGATCAGGCCCTTGCTTGTAGACCACCGCCAAGAGTTTATGCTCTCTATTTGAAAGAACAATTTCTTTTGTTTCAATTAATGTTAACTCTTAAGAATATTAATGCAGAGTTCATATCAGCACAAGAATTTTATGGACTATATTAGACTCTGCCACCCTGACAGCAAAATTTACTTTGTGAATTATATGTTCATAATTTTGTTATCCCTCCATATACTCAATGGAATCTCTTGCTCTACATGGAGGACATACATTTGAGAGCCCTCATGTCCTGGATGTCTAATGAAGAAAACTATGATAGATAGCTGACTAATTATAGGTATGAGGAAAGGACAAAACCCTTGCCTTTAAGAGCCAAGAGTAGCAAGACAGATGAAGTTCTTAGGGATTGGTTCACATTAGATTATGGAAAGAAGAATCCAAAAGTAAGGGATAGGATCTTTGCTGTCAGAGCTAAGGTTTATGTTGATTATGAGAATTTGCCCTACTTTGCTTTCTAGAGAGCTATGACTGGTGCTAGGAGTAGATGGGCCAAATTTCTTGAATCTTTTAAAAAGTCAAAACCACATAGTCCTATCAACTTGGAGGAAACACTTCACAAGGTTCCAAAATATTTAGAGTTAGGGAAGTAGGCCAAACCAGAATTGTGGTGTCCCCTAACCATACCGTCTCCAATGCTCCTATGGCCTTTATATGACATCAATGCCGATAGACTCGAAAAGCCACATGAAGATCATAGAAGGGAAGTGTGGGAGAGAACCAGAGGATTTTACTACACTTTCAAGAGCAGCGAGAAAGGAAGGACTGAGATTGGAGAGTTTAGGTCATTAACAAGGAAGTGCAATGCTTGAGGACAAGCATTAGTTTAGTAGGGGGCATATGATGAGGCCAAATATTGCCTTTATTTCATGATAATTTTAAACACTTTGTTGATACTCTATTTTATTTTTGTCAAAATATTTGTGGACCTATGTTTACCGAACCAATGATAAACCTATGGGTAGAAACTATGTCATCTTTTGCTAGTATTATATATATTATGTAGAATTTCATATAGTTATCAAAATGTGTGTTCTTATATTTGAATTAAATTTAATAAATGTTTATTTGCAAACATGTCTCTGCATAATAACTAACCTGTTAGCAATGAAGCTAAAAGATGATTAGAAGAATTCAAAAGATAAGCACCAACAACATTCAAGGAGAAGAGAACACTAAGGAGTAGCCATGGTGGAGGAAAGTTGTAAAGGTTCCAAAAGACATTGTAGCAAGTAAGGAGGAGCTATGAAGACTTATTTCCTTCTTTTCATTTATTTCTATGGTGAGTGGATGCTCAAATTTTATTATCCTCACCTTAAGCCATTATTTCTTCTTCTTGCCTTGAATTGTTATTTTCCTTCTTTCTCTCCTACAAATTTAAAGCTAGGATATTTACTTTTTTGTTATGGAATAATTGTTGATCTCCTATTTAGAGGAATCGACCCAAGTGTGTTAGTTTAGCCAATTAGAAGAAAGAGTTTATGAGAAAAAATTATTAGCTTTTATAGTGAAGCTATGTTTTTACAGTTCCATGTGTTATGTAATGATTTGTTGAAATATAATCAAATAGTTTTTGGCTTCTATCTTGTGTTAGTAGTTTAGTGAAGCAGACCAAGGGGGTCTACTTGGAAGGTGGATTATATTAGGATGGAATAGATTTGTTTCCTAGCATTCTTAGTATTGTAAGTAGAAGTTGTAAGTTCCTTCCTATAGCATCACACTTTGTGAATGTTCCTGCAAAATATGTGAGAACAGTTATAGTGGATGAACCAAGTTGAAATATTTGTTGGTCTTTCATTGTATTTCTAGTATTCATAAAGTTAAGTGTGTTAGTTCCCTGCAACAATAGTGTAAGTCCTTTTTCTTGCATTTTACTTTCTTGCAGTATAAACTTAATGACTCATTCAGAGACCTAGTGCACATATTGTGCCGACCATTTTAGGTATACGTCCCTAGGTTGACAAGATTAAATGTACCTCATAGTGGGAAAAATAGTGCTTAGTTTGAATATATTATTCCTAAGCATGGCCAAGAGCATGACTATGATACACCTATTTTGAGGTAGATCATTTATATGTATATATTCTTGATAAATGCAATAATTATTTATGTTGAATTGCAACCTACCAATCATGATACACCTTTTAAGCACCATGGAAGCATCGACTTGAATGTGCATTGTAGTACTCAAGGTATATATTTTCTATTCAAATTTTGATTTCTAAATTATTAATACAAGAAAACATTGTAAATTGAATTTGGTTTAGTAATACAAATTTAACTATAATATGTGTTAGGATTAAGAAAACATCTTGTGTTGCAGTTGTGAGGGATGTAGAGGTTGTTCTTGATGAGTGTGTTAAGGTTCAAGCCGTCGGACAAGATGATGTGGTTGGACAAGGTAAAGAGTGATACACTTATATTCTATAAAGTCTTTAAAGTCTCAATTTTTTTAAATTTAACCCTTTTATTTGTTATTGCAAAGGACCCACCCTTGCAAAGGACAATGAGATCACATCCATGAGTATCAGAAAAAAAAATGGTTCTCATCTATGTAACTTATTTCATAATGATTGGTGTTTATGTCTCGATGTTTTAATTATGTTCTATTGAATGTTCATGTGAATGTTTTAATGAATCTTATGTTTTAATGTTCATGTGAATTTTCTAATGAAACCTATGTGTTAATGAATGTTATCATGTGATAATTCATGAATTTTACATTTTATAATTAATAGAATGAATGAATTTTGATGCTAATGGGGAATTTAGATGTTTGGGGGGAGGGTTGGACCAAATGAGCTTTCACCTTCACATGATTGGCCCTGATTAGTAGAGAATATTAAACTATTCTCAAAACGAAATCTCAATATTAACCTATGATTGCATGACAACTAAGTGTGTCAATCCCTTGGCTTTAGGCAATGTAGAAGGAGGTCATAGTTCAATATGCAATCTCAATTCATATGCATAGGACATTAGGTGGAGCTAAAAAATGCAATAGGTTTGCATGTTTTAGAGGTCTTCCATTAGGAATTATAAGTGATAGACCATCACAAAAATTGTAACTTTGACTCTTATAGGCAAAGGTAATGTCCTCAGCATGCAAGCAAATCAAGACTTTCTATGTGTTGGCTTGTTGAGGACATTTACTCAGCCATAGCAGCTAGAGTTCTAATGTTCATGATGGTCTACAATTTTAAAAATTTAATAGACCTATTAAATAAATGTAAACATGTTGTATTTTTTCAGCTCCACCTATTATCCATGCATATAAAATGTAGCTGCAAATGTATTCTTGATTTAGAGTGCTAGAATTTTTTCAGTTGTGTCAAAAAAATGACATGCACCAGAAGAGGGAAAAATGATGTAACTTTTGCATGTCTGGAACCTTTTTTGTTATATTTTTTCACACGTATCCACATGAATATGAACATTTTGTCACACATATCACTTAAGAACATTGTTTTCTTCATATTTCATGTTGAAATGGGTGTATTTTTTCCATTGATAATCTTGCAGTTCCTAGATAGCTGAGATAACCCACTTCACCAAAGGACATGTGTTACAAGGTACATGTTCTAGAGTATATTTTTTCATGGATGATGTAGGAATTATTAGAGATGTATTCTCTAGAAGAACCAACTTATCAATGTTGTATTATTTGGTTTTTTTTTCATGTATAATTTCATTATTAGATGTGATATGGGAAAAGGAAGCAATCTCTAAATACACATCATTTATTTTCATAATTTTAAAGTAATTAAGTGGAGAAGTAGACTCATCAAACATCAAAATATTCAAATATTGGAACAAAACTAAGAATGCGGTTACTAACAGAGTAGTAGACTCATAAAACATTAAACCTAATGAACCCATCTTCAATTTCTCTAGTTATATTTAGGATAATAAGAAAAATGTCAATGTGTCATAAAATTTATGGTCTCACCATGATGTAAGATCATTATCCAAATTTGAAACTCCTTCCATTATGTGGATGATAGCATGTTGTGTTTATGCAAAACTCTAAGGAACAGATTTTAAATGCATTGGAAGTTTTTGACCTTTATTGTTCTTTTTTTTTGGGTCAAAGTTAGCACATCATAAAATTGAATTCCTTATGACAAACAAATAATATAATCTAGTTTTACTCTAAAATTATTTCAGATTATTTTTACATTCTCATTTGTAGAAAGATGTCAAAAATAAATTAAAAATGAGTGAACAGTTGGATAGAATCAAGTACCAACTTCTTCAACTTCATAGTTATGATACTTTATGTCCAATTCAATTTCAACAAATGTTAATTCAGATTATGATCAAGAATTGTAGGCTCTTATTGAATCCTTTTCGTTGCTAATTTATCAACTTTTATGCTTGAAGTGTATGAATAATATTATGCTTTCTATAATATTTTCAATCTGGACTTCATGTAATCTTGTGATAATGGCTCTCTTTTGGCAACTTGTGTTGCCTTCCATATTTTTCTCTTACCCCCTTATTGTTTCAATTTTCAAGACCCTATTTTTTCAATTCATTTTTGTCTATTTAAAAAAAATTAGTTCTATTGATATTGCTCTTAGAAAACCAAAATAATAGCTCTAACATGGTATTCATCAACATCATCAAGTAGATGATATTCTACAATTTCATCATGTTCCTCTATTGAAAAATATTGAATCAATTCATCTACTTCAATACCTTGGTTTTACACTTCATTCTCCATAGTGAATTCATTTGTCACAATCTCTTTGGAGGTTTCTACTACTCTCATTTGATGATTTTCTTCTACTATAGAATCATGCTATGTGTTAGGTCTTAGCCCCATTGAAAAAAATATCCATGTGACTACTAAAAACTAAGCTAGGGTTTGTTTGTTGTTCCTTATCTTCTCAATTAATCTATTATCTTCTTCCTTTACTTTTCTAAGCCTGTGAGCTTGGCATGTTGTACCTTCTACAAAAATTTATCTTTAGTTTACCAAGTCATTTCTCCCACTATTTATGTCACTCTATTCATTATAGTGGATAATATGTGATTTCTCTCCTTATCCATTATTTCTCATCTCACTTGTTTATGTGTTCTCTTTGTTTGTCCAATGATTCTTTGACTATTTTTGCCAACACTCTATCCAGATAGTGGAACCATTGAATGCCATATTTTTTGTAGTAGCCAAGGATAACTTTAAAGAAACCCTACTTGTAAAAATCTATAAAACTTTAGCAAATCCAACATTATTTTAGGGGGAAAATTTAATTTTCTATTGGCAATTTATTTTCCATAGTAGGAAAAAATCTAATCTTATTGACAATTTTTTTCCAATCCTATTGAATTTCTATAAGATGTTGACAAATTTTCATTATTGGAGAAAATCAAAGCTAATAAGTCATAGGTACATAAGTACACATACCTAGAAACTATTATTATATTATTATATGTAGCCTAATTAATTATCAAACTTGAAGGTCAAATTAGCCTAAGTTAATATTATATCATATAACATATAAAAACCCTATTTTTATAACCATTAGATGATCATTAATCAATGGCCCAAATCCCATTTTGAGAATTTTTTTTAAAGGACACCAAGTTTTATAGAAATTTCCCAAAATAAAGGTACGTGTCTACAATACTCAAGGATAACTTTAGTGGCAAATATTCACCAATTAGCGAATCTCACTCACTCGAGACCCCAAATTTGGTGATAGAATTTGTACTTTTAGGGTTATGTTCTTATGCACTACTTGATTTCCCTATAATCATAAGTCCATGAGATTACTTGTTGGAGATCTCAATTTGTACACTTAGTAGCTTTCAAACAATAAGAGCCTTTAACTATCATGTCTCTTTTAAATTGTGAACTTATGCTTAACTATTAGCTACCTTTGTCATAACATCATAGCCTTTAGGAAATAGACCTCTACTCTTATGCTTACCTTCAATCATAACTCTGAGGATCTTCAAAATTTACCTTATGATGTTACACCTAACCCTCAATTGTGGCATTGAACACCTTTTAACATAGACTTACACCAAAGCCTCAATTGTAGCATCAAAAGTGTAATTTTTTTCATTATTGAAGAAAATCAAAGATAATAAGTCATAGGTGCATAGGTACACATACCTAGAAACTATTATTCTATTATTATTAGATGTAGTCTAATTAATTATTAGACTTGAAGGTTAAATGAGCCTAAGTTAATATTATATTCTATAACATATAAAAACCCTATTTTATAACCATTGGGTGATCCTTAATCAATGGCCGAAATTCCATTTTGGGAAATAATTATGAAGGACACCAAGTTTTAGAGAAAGTTCCTTAAATAAAGAAATATGTCTACAATAAGGGATAACTTTAGTGGTGAATGTTCACCAATTGGCAAATCTCACTCACCATGGACCCCAAATTTGGTGATAAAATTTATACTTTTAGGGTCACGCTCTTGCGCTCTAATAGTTTTCCCTTTAATTATAAGTCTATGAGCTAACTTGTTGGAGACCTCTTCTCTTATGCTTAGCAACTTATCAGACAATCAAAGCCTTTAACTATCATGTCTCTTTTAAAATGTGAACTTATGCTTAACAATTAGCTACCTTTGTCATAACGTTGTAGCCTTTAGGAAATAGATCTTCTCTCCTACACTTACCCTATTTTTATAACCTTTGGATGATCCTTAATCAATGGCCCAAATCCCATTTTGGAAATTTTTTTTGAAGGACACCAAGTTTTAGAGAAATTTCTTGAAATAAAGACGTGTAATCAAGGAAACTTTAGTGGTGAATCTTACTCACCGAGGACCCTAGATTTGGCGATAAAATTTGTACTTTTAGGGTTACACTCTACTAGATTTTCCTTTAGTCGTAAGTTAGTGAGCTTACTTGTTGGAGACCTCTACTCTTATGCTCAATAGCTTATTGGATAATCAGAGCCTTTAACTATCATGTCTCTTTTAAACCGTGAACTTATGATTAACTATCAGCTACCTTTTTCGTAACATTGTACCCTTTAGGAAATAGACCTCTACTCTTACACTTACCTTTAATTGTAACCATAGGGATCTATGAAATTAACCTTATGATGTTATGCCTAACCCTCAATTGTAGCATCAAAATTGCAATTCCTTTTTAAATAATTCAACCAATTGTTGCAATTATGATTGATCCACCTTGAAAGCAACATGCAATTCTGAAGGCTATCCATCCCTTGCATAGCACAACTATCACAATAGCATTGTAAGTACAATGGAAATCTTTGACAAATAACTATTACTTGTACAATGCAACTATTGCATACACATCACAATTATGATGGCTAACTAGAAGTTTAAAACATCATAATTATGATGATGTACTATCATAATTGTGATGTCATGAACATGAAGTCTTGTCCCTCCCTTCTGTCAAGTTATGACTATGTCTTTCATCACCATTATGATGGATGCCCTCCACGTTGCAATTTATGATAGAAAAATTTTGATAGGAGTCAATTCATGGTTATGTCTCTAGGGAAATGATAGGTCCAAATATATTAGTGTGCTAGAAAGGATTTCTAAAAGTAGACAACAAATTTCTCAAGTTATTTAGGCTACTTCAGAGATAATGAAAATAATAGAATGTTTAGGAGGAATCAATTTTTTTTTAGTTTTCTTTTTGCATTCTTCTATTGTTTGGGTTGCAATTTAGATCAAATTCTTGTGTTGCCACATAAAATTTCTATATTTTAATTACTTAGCATAGCCAATGGCATGCCAATTTTTGTAAAAGGTCTAACTGTATACAACCAAATTTGGTCTCATTGTAAGAAGATTCTTGACTTAATAAACTTAAAACCAGAATATAATTGAATGTTAAAATATTTAGGGTTAATTTCATAATTGGTTTGGAGTCTAGTGGTAGTATTCTAAGAATATTAAGGTTTAAACTTCTATTGGGCCATTATGATTATAGGTGTGTCCCTTAATTAATCCAATATGCTTACCAAATTGACCCTCAATATTAAAATTTGGAGATGAAATTCCATCTTGTAACCTTATTTATTTATAGCTTTGGTTCAAACTAATTTCGTATAATATCCAATGACATGTCGTGTCACATTCACATTAAAAAATTAAAGAAAAATATATTAGAAAGATTTTTAAATTGAATATCTAGATGTTTCCAAGAGCCATTAAAAAAATGGTGCAAGTGAATTTCTTACTTCTAACCCTACCAGTGATAACTTAGCAGACATATACTCCACCTCATATTTTTTTATCCCTAAGTTCCAATTAACAATAAGCATTAATAATTGATCCTTTTAACAATAAGCACTGAAAGGGGATCCTTTTTTACAACCTACATCACAAACAAAATAGATAACCGAATTTCACAATATATTTGCTTGTAATCTATATTATGCAATCCTAGAATAATTAAAATTGATTTTAGGGAAATAATGACTATATAAAGTACAATAGATTCCTATATATCAAAGATTGTGTATAACATAACAAATGTGGATCCTATAGGATGAATGCACCAATTTGTGGTTCCAAAAAGATGACACCTTTTTTTCAAAATTTCAATAGCATGCATACACAATCACTATGACCTAGGTTTAGGCTTGTGGAGCCCAAGCCATAGTGTGTGTGCGCTATAGCATGTACAGGCTATGGGATTTTCCATAGCACATGCACACTATAACATGAACACACTATGTAATTCTCCATAGCTCATGTGTGCTATAGCGTCTACGCGCTATTGGAAATTACATAAAATAAAAACAACTCCTCTCTCTCTCTCTCTCTCTCTCTCTCTCTCTCTCTCTCTCAATTTCTCTCTCTCTTTCTCCCCCATCCTCTCTCTCTTTCTTTGCATCCTATCCCATCCTCTTTCCCCCATCCCCTATACTCTCTCTCTCTCTCTCGCTCTCTCTCTCTCTCTCTCTCTCTCTCTCTCTCTCTCTCTCTCCCTCTCTCTCCATTTCTCCCTCCCTCTCTCCCTCCATCCCTCCTTCCTCCCTCCCTCCCTCTCTCCTTACCCCATCCTCTCTCCATTTCTTTGCATCCTATCACATACTCTCTCTCTCCCTCCCTCCCTCCCTAACCCATTCTCTCTCTCTCTCTCTCTCTCTCTCTCTCTCTCTCTCTCTCTCTCTCTCTCTCCCTCCCTCCCTCCCCTTATCTCTCTATTTCTCCCTCCCTCACTCTCTAATGCATTCTCTCTCTCTCTCTCTCTCTCTCTCTCTCTCTCTCTCTCTCTCTCTCTCTCTCTCTCTCTCTCTCTCTCTCTCCTACCCCATTCTCTCTCTCTTCCTCTCTCCCCCTCTCTCTTCACTTCTCCCTCCCTCTCTTCCTACCTCATCATCTCTCTCTTTACCTCATCCGCTACTCTCTCTCTCTCATCCCTTTCTCCCTCTCCATCCTCTCTTTCTTCCCCTACTCTCTTCCCATCCCATCCCTCTCTCTCTACATCCTATCCCCTACTTTATCCCAATCCTCTACTCTCTCACTCTCTACCCTCTTTCCCTCTCTACCCTTATCCATCCTCTCTATTGAAATACAAGGCTTACAAAGCATGTGTATGTTATTTAAGTGTTTAATTTTAAAATGCTTTAAATAGTACACACGTGCTATATAAAGCATTGGATACCACCAAACCTAAGGCTTGGATTTTCCTTGGGGATCCAACCCAAAGATTTAAAGGCTCTAAACTGGTCTAAGACGTGTTTTACAACAAGCATACAAAAAAATCTTTATTTTTCTTTTGTTCTCTCCTTCAAGTTTCCTTATGGTTGAGTATTGATAAAATCAAGTTACATGATATTGTAGATCTCTGTATTAGCTATATAACCATATATAATTTATTTCAAATTTATACTATTTCAGGCCTTTCAACTATAATTTCTTTTGAATGTATGTCCATTTTCTCTCAAAAACCAACATGTACTAATTGGGATGTAGATTTTAACTCATTTGTTGAATTTCACTACAAGTTAATTTTTTAGAAACTAGACTCCATTATACACACTTCAAAAAAAAGAAGTTTTGATCTTGGATTATTTTTCAATAATTTCTAGGGGGAGCACATATATATTTCACATTTTTGGGATGTGTCCACTTACAAAATTCATAAAGTAAATACACAATATTAAATTATCCAAAAAATATGGGATAAACTACACACTACAATTATGACGGCCACCCATTGCCCAAGCGACACCATCATGATTTGGCTCTTGTCTGACGAGTATTAGAATTTTGTTCTCACAAATTGTGATAGATAAAGATGTCATGCCTTGGAAAAAAACCATGACAAGATTTCATCTATACACCATCACAATTACAATGGAAAGCAACAGTAATGTTGTGGGAGCAATGACTAGCTGTTGCAATAGCGATGGGTATGTGATATCAATTCAGTGGGAGTGATAGGTATGTGACAATAATTCGATGCGAGTGATCACTTGCCATCTAAAAAATTCATCATAATTATGATGGCTTTGTGTACTAATAATAGAAATATTGGCTCTAATTCAACTATAAAGCTCTCATAGCTCAAAATAGATTCACATAGTTAGTTCTCATGCAATCATAGGTTAATATTGAGCTTCACTTGATTTTGACAATAGTTTAATATTCTCTACTATTCAGGGCCAACCATGTGAAGGTGGAAGCTTACACAACATCTAAATTCCCCATTAAAATCTAAAATCTTTAAGAAAGGATCAATCTCTAAAGAACAAAAAAGGGTTCCAAACCTGCAAAAGTGGCATTATTTTCCTATCTTCTAGTGCATGTCATTTTTTCATTGCATTCAAAGTAATATTCTACTACTCTCAATTGAGAGTGCATGTGGAACTGCATTTTGTATGTATGGATAGTAGAAGGAGCTGAAAAAACCCACCACATTTACGTTTATTTAATAGGTCTATACAAACCTCTAACAAAAATGCAAACTTGTTGGAATTTTTTAGCTATACCTAATGTTGTATGCATATGAATTGAGGTTTTATATTGAACTATGGTATCCTTCTACATTGCCTAAAACTAATAGATTCACATAGTTAGTTGGCATACAATCATAGGTTAATGTTGAGCTTCACTTGGTATTGAGAATAGTTTAATACTCTGTACTAAGCAAGGCCAACCACGTGAAGGTGGAAGCTCATTTGGCCCCACCCCACCCCCCAACATCTAAATTCCCCATTAAAATCTAAAATATTTAAGAAATGATCAATCTTTAAAGTATAAATTAAGGTTCTAGACCTATAAAAGTGACATCATTTTCCCATCTTATGGTGCATGTCATTTTTTTGTCACATAAAAAATAAGAATCTGCCACTCTATATCGAGAATGCATGTGCAACTATGTTCTATATGCATGGACAATAGGCGCAGCTGAAAAAATGCAACACAATTAGATTTATTTAATAGGTCTATTAAGTTTTTAAATGTATAGACCATCATGAACATTATAACTCTAATTTCTAAGGCCAAGAGAATGTTCATGATGGTCTATAACTTAATATACCTAATTAAAGACCTTTAAGAAAAAATGAAAACCTATTGCATTTTCAACTACACTTGATGTCACATGCATATGAATTGAGATTTCATATTGAACTATGGCCTCCTTTTTCATTTCCTAAAACCAAGAGATTCACATAGTTACTTGTCATGCAATCATATAAGGTTCATGTTGACCCTCACTTGGTTTCAAGAATAGATTAATATTCTCTACTAAGTAGGGCCAACCACGTGAAGGTGGAAGCTCATTTGGCCCCACCACCCACCCACCCCCCCCCCCCCCCCCCCCCCCCCACCCTCCCCAAACATCTAAATTCCATGTTTGTTAACATCTAAAATATTTAAGAAAGAATCAATCTTTAAAGTACCTGAATGTCCTCATTGCCTCCTGCTACTCTCACAAGAAGTTGATCTTCATTGCTCACAAGCAATTAATCATAATTCTTTATTGATTCATGTACATCTAACATAGGCACATCCAAGAATGTCCTCATTGCCTCCTACAAAAAATGAATCCAATATTACAAAATTCCCCCCTAAGAAATAATAGTTCAAGTGAAATAAATACATGAAAAATGATAGAGAAAGAGAAAGAGAGGAATATACTTACCAATATGCATTGTCATCGCATCTATGGCCATTCTATGTGTTGAGTCACGAGTGAGTTTTATTATTTTTTGTTGTGCCAAGATCTCATGTTTTATATACATTCATACATAGACACACACATATGTGTGTGTATGTATGTATATATACATATACATATGTATATATATATATATATATGTATGTATGTATTTATATACATACATACATACATACATACATATACATACATACATACATACATACATACATACATATACATACATACATACATGCATACATACATACATACATACACATACATACATACATACATACATACATACAGGGAGATATTTTTTAAGGTGTTAAGTGACTTGCCTCAAGATCCTCCACAAAAATAATGTAGACAAGAAAAAATGGGTAGAGTTCACAAGAAATTTTACAAATACATTTCATAGCAGATATTTTTAGAAAGAAACAAGCCATAAAATAGTTAAATGGGTCTAGTTGTTATTGATATAAGATTGTTTTGAAGTGAAGAACTTGTAATGGAACAATCATTATCCTTTCAGTGATGTCAAACCTGTTAATTTCTGGTCAGAGAATTTCTTTTGGTTTGAAAGCTATCATCTAGTTGATTGATGAAGAGGATTTGAAAAGAGTAGATAATAATAGCATCTAGAGAAAGGTTGAGTTACTTGGTATGTAAAAGAAGCACTAAAACCAAGTAATACATTGATATTGTAGTTTATTGTTTATCTACTTAATGAAATGAAATATTATTCAAGATAAGATCGGAATAAGGTTAAGTAAGAAAAGGGTCTACTAAGCCTTACCTAGAAGCTAGTGCAAGCTGAGTAGAAATTAGTGGAAGTCGAGTGAAAATCAAGAGGTGTCAAGAAAAGATTAAAAAATAGTATAAGCTAAGTGATTGTTAGTATATGCCAAATAAATTTTAATTGATGCCAAGCATCAGGAAACTTTAGTATTTTTCGAGTGAACTATTGTTGGCCGAGTAACAAAACATTATAGATGTTGAGTGACAACATATTGACATTGAGTGCCAGTAAATAGTGTTAAATCAAAGATTTGATGAATCTGAGCTGCCTATATTATTTTCTTGAATTATGTGAAGCATGTGGAAGATAACTATGATGGTTTGGTGGCATAGAATTCAAGGTAAACCAATTTGAGGTGAATTCAAGGAAGATTGTAGAAGAGGTTTATAGAGGAACTAAATGGAAAAGTGGGTAGATTCATTGTATCCTACCTAATCCTACCTAAGTCTAAAATGGATGATTGTGGTTAAGTGGAAAAAGATCTTAATTCTTTATTTATAGAGATATCTGGTCAGAATCAAAGGTTGTCATATGTGAGAACCTAAGGAAGACAAGGAGTCTAGCATATTACTTCATTCAATGTCTAAACATAAGTGACTGCAATTGACATGCAAAGTAAGAAGGCTTAAGAGTATGAATGCTTGAAGGTTGAACAAGCTATCAGAGTTGAAGTGTATGAATGTAAAGTAGAATGGAGGAATGAAATAGAGTTCTATAATTTGCAAGTGAATTGTAATTTGTTATCAGATCAAGCCTTACTATTACTTTCTAATCATTGTATCAATCTAGGGTAAATCCTTTGGATTAAGATTGACCTAATAGTCATTTTTTAATCATTTAACTAGGTGAAATCCTAATGGAATGGTATAAAGTTCTCTAATAAGGCTCACTCCTAATAGGATGATTGAAATCCTTTAACTAGGTCACATTTAACAGTTTGTATTGTAACCTTTTACAGGGTTGGCCTTTTACAGGGCATCACTTTAGAAGGGAGAGAATTAGTAGCTCATTAGTGGTGGGTTTTCCCAAATTGGGTTTCCATGTAAAATCTTTGTGTCAAATTTGTGTGAATATTCTTATGTTGTTTCATGTTTACATTTATGCAAAGTTATTTTGACCTAGGATAGTAACCTACAAAGTTTAAGTATTGTATGATTTAATGGATGCATGCATGATAAGGTTCTATGGATATGGGTCTAATAAGCATTGAAAAGTTTCATTTGTACATCTGGACCTTCAATAACTGATTCAACCCCCCTCTCAGTTATTCTAAAGAATTCCAACAATTGGTATCAGAGCCATAGTGCTTAATAGGACTAGTTTGAAGGTACTAGAAGCAAAAGATCAAGATGTCTAAAAGAGAGTTACCCAAGCTTAACAAGGAGAACTTCCTTACATGGATAATTCTAATGAAGTTGCACCTAGGAGTTCTTGTAGACCATGAACAATCTACCATCACCACTAAGCATGTTGACCCTGTTAGAGCCCTAACTGCTGACGATCTAAAAAAGAAGAAAGAACACAATTAGGAAATGTTGGAGATTGCATCTACCCTAAGTTATTCTCAGTTTGATGATACCAAGGATTGTGATACTACAAAGAACATGTGGGATGTTCTTCATACTATTTGTGGAGGAGAAAAAAAAATTTTGAGAGCCAAATCTTAAAGTTTAGGAGGTAAGTTTGATGACATGAGGATGCAAGAAGGTGAGAACATTGTTCAATATTGCTCTAGAATAAAAGATGTCATTAATGCTATAATAGGAGCTTATGGTATCATTGATGATGATATTGTATTGAGAAAAGTATTAAGGACATTATTGCCCATCTATGCCATTAGATTTTCTACTATACAACAAATAATTTGTATACCAAGTACTAATCTATCTCTTGAAGGTTTGGTAGGTAGGCTCACTATCTTTGAACTCTCTAATTATGATAACTTCAAATCTGAGAATGTTGAATCTTCTTTTAAAGCTAAACTATCATTGAAAAGGTCAAGCATGCTTCTAGTTATAGTGATATAGATGAGGATGATGTAGAACAACTTGAAGCATTGCTAGCAAGGAGATTTCACAGAGGAAAAGGAAAATTCAAAGGTAAGTTACATATCATATATTTTAATTGCAATAAGGTTGATAATATTGTTGCTAGATGTCCAAAGAAGAAGAACAATAGAAGTGGAGACAAATACAGAATCAAAAGAGATGAGAGCAACAAAGATTACAAAGATAAAGGCACGAAGTCTTGCTACATTGTTGAAGAGGAAACCAAAGATGGATTTTACAACCATGATGATGAAGTGACATATATTGCAATGAAGGATGATTCTAATCAGGATAAGGTAACTACACTAGTGTCTTATGTGAACAAGAGTGATAGATGGATCATCAACAGTGGGTGTTCACATCACATGACTAGAGATAAAAGTAAGTTCATTACCCTTAATTATTATGTTGGAAATAGTGCAAGGTTTAGTAATGATGAACCCTATCTGATAAAAGGAGAAGCTTCAATCAAACTCATAAAAAATATCATGTGTAATAATGCTTATTATGTAGAAGGACTTAACTACAACTTTTTGAGTGTGTCAAAACTGAATAGTTTAGGTTGCAAAGTTGTGTTTGAGAGAATAATAGCAAAGATCTATGACACTAAAGGGAAACTAATTGGGAAAGGTGATTAGACTAGAGGTAATCTATTTTGTCTTAATATGAATGATGCTACTTGTCTTGTTGTAGAATTTGATGATGTGTTGCTATGGCAGAAGAGGTAAAATCATGTTAACTTTGATAACTTACTCAGTATTAGTAACATGAAAAGAGTCATAGGTTTTTCTAAACTGAAGAAGCCTAACAATATGATATGAAAACAATGTCAGTTAGGCAAGATGACAAAATTTATTTTTTAAAGTAAGACTCATGCCTCTAAAGAAATTTTGGAGATTGTTCATACTAACTTGTGTGGACCAATTGATGTGCAAAGCTATAAAAGTGTTAAGTACATTATCCTATTTGTTGATGAATATTTGAGGATGATGAAAAATATATTTTGAAAATACAAGTCTGATGCTTTCGAAATGTTTAAGTGGTACTTACCTAGAGTTGAAAAGGAGATAAGCAAAAGCTTGAAATTTTTTAGATCTAACAGAGATGGATAATATACACCAAATGAGTTTGAGATGTTTTGTAATGATAGATGAATCAAAAGATAGACTTCTGCACCTAGGGCCCCTCCACAAAATGGAATTTCTGAAAGGAGGAATATATCTATAATGGACTATGCTAGGATACTCATTATGGAGAAGAATGTTGCTTTGAAATACTGGAGAGAGATTATAAGTACAGTTGTGAAATACCTTTTGAATTATGGTATGGATACTCACCCAATGTAAAATATTTTAAGGTATTTGGAAGGAAGTGCTACATTCTTAAGGATTTCAGGAATGATAAATTAGATGCTAAAAGTGAAGGTGTATTCCTTGGATATTCCACAAGAATTAAAGCTTACAGGTGTTTAAATGCTAACACTAACAAAGTTGTGGAAAGTGCAAATGTGAAGTTTGATGAATATACAGAGGTACATGAAGCTAAACCAATGAAAGAACCTAAAGAGTACAAATCATTTGTATACTTTTATGAAGGTATGTCTATTGATGAAGATGATGCAAACCAATCTGTAAATCAATGGCAAATTTCTGTGGTTTTTGAGTCACATACAATGAATGCCAAGTTGCAAATAGAACCTAAAGCACATTTTGATTATGAGATAAGTGTACATGAAAGAGATGTCGAATTACCTGATAGAGAAGTATATGGTGATTTTGAAGTTGATAGACCTATTGAAGAAAGAAGTGCAAAACCAAGATTTTCAAAGCATGTCAAAAGACATCACCCTACTCAACAAATTATTAGAGATAAAGATGTTAGACCAATAACAAGAAATAGTTTGAGGAGTGATACATGTTTTTTGAGCATGCATGAGCCTAAGATAGTGAAATATGCCTTAGAAAATGAGGATTGGATTAAAGCCATGAGAGAAGAGATTGATCAGATTGAGAGGACCAAGACATGGACTCTAGTTCCCAAACTATAGGGCAAGAATATGATTGGAACCAAGTGGGTATACAAAAACAAGTTAGATAAGAATGGTGAAGTCACAAGGAACAAGGAAAGATTAGTTTGCAAGGGGTATGCACAAGAAGAAGGAATAGACTATGGAGAAACATTTTCCTTGCAAGATTGGGAGGAGTAAGAATATTTCTTGCTTACTCTGAATACAAAGGTTTCAAATTTTATCAAATGGATGTGAAGTCATCATTTTTAAATGGTATATTAGAATAAGAGGTTTATATAGAACAGCCAGAAGGTTTTGTTGATGCTAACAATGAGAACATGTTATGTAGGCTACACAAAGCTTTATATGGTTTAAAGGAAGCCCTAAGAGCATGGTATGAAAGGCTTCACAATTATCTTGTAAAGATTGGTTTTGAGAGGATCGATGATAACAACAACCTATACTTGAAGATAGAAGAAGGTAAAGGTATTTTACTAGTTGAAATGTTTGTTGATGACATCATATTTGGAGGTCAGGATACTTTATGTAAGGCATTTGCAAATGAAATGAAGAAAGAATTTGAGATGTCTATGTTTGGATAGATCAAGTTCTTTGTTGTTTTGTAAGTATATTAGATGAAATTTGGTATATACATCACTGAGTCTAACTATGTGAAAGAAATATTCAAAAATTTTGGATTGGAAGATTCAAAACTAGTTAGCACACCTATGGTGATAGACACAAATTGTCAAAGAATGATGATTTCAATGTTGTGAATCAAACATTGTACATGTCTATGATTGGCAAGTTGCAATATGTAGTGCATAGAAGACCTAACATTGTATTATCTATTGGGATTGTTGCAAGATTCTCTACAAATTCTAAGAAAAATCATTTGATGGTTGTTAAGAGAATAATGAAATATTTGAAAGGAATAGAAGGTTATGGTCTATACTACAAGAAAAATTTAAAAAATTTAGTTGAGAACCTACACAAATGTTGACTAGGCTAGAAACATTGATGACAGAAAGAGCACAAGTAATGGAGCATTTTTATTAGGAAAGAGATTGGTCACTTGGACCATCAAGAAACAAAATTGCATATCTCAATCTACTGCTAAAGCTGAATATGTGTTTGTTGCAGTAAATTGTACAAATGTCATATAGATCAAACAACTACTGAAAGGTATGAAGGAGGAAATCACTAAATATATGGTACTTTATTGTGATAATACAAGTTCTATAAACATATTAAAGAACCTTTTAATGAACACAAAGACTAAGCACATTGCAATCAAGTATTATTACTTGAGAGAGTTAGTTCAAGACAAAGAAGTGAGGATGGAATGTGTGAATACAAAAGAATAGATAGCTAAAATATTCACAAAATCTTTACCTAAGGATGCTCATGAGTATCTACGAGGTAAAATAGGAGTGATATCCCTATCCAAAGGTACTTAAGAAGCATAAGTAGTGCCCTATATCAACTGAGATGAATGTTGTATCTTAAAACTTGATGCAGTGAATATT